>OX421237.1:6824969-7285915 GCA_949125135.1 Alcis repandata
AACCGACTTCAAAAAAGGAGGAGGTTCTCAATTCGACTGATTGTTTTTTTTTTAATGTTTGTTATGTTATTATTAATACGGGGATATCTTATTTTTTTTTTATCTAACCTATGCTGTCCCACAGCTGGGCAAAGGTCTCCCCCATTTTTTTCCAGTTCTGGCGGTCTTGGGCCAGTGCCGTCCAGTCTTTTTCAAACCGCCCGAGTTCGTCGCGCCATCGCGTCGGAGGGCGACCTGGGGGTCGACTGTCCGGGGGCACCCACTCTGTGGAGACCTTTGCCCACCGGGGATATCTACTCACGTAAAATTAAGAAAATAGTCATCATAGACGATTTAATTTTACGTGAGCATTCCCGTCTTAATTATATTATAAAAAAAAACATTTTAGATTAAGTGCCCTTTAGCTATTTAGTGAAAAAAAATATTATAAACTACAACCCGTAAGAGAGACTGTGGAGGCGGCATTTTACGGAGCCTAAGGCTGCCTGTCCAATATGTCCATTGAAGCGGAGAAAAAAACGCAACATCATCAAGTGCCATCTTTATTTTGAAGTTTGGAGGTCATTAGGCCAAACTAATTGCAATTCCATGATAGATAAATAGATAGATAAACTCTTTATTGTTCACACCATAAATTACAAACAGAAAGACACCTAAAAACTAGTGCTGTGCTGTGCTTTTCAAATGCTGATAACTCAGTCCGGTCCATTTCTTAATATCTCCAGCCATTTCCGTCTTGTCGTCCTGGGTTTCTCTTCTCCGGAATCGTGCTTGAGGATCAATCGTGGTAATTTATATTTTTTATGACTGTTGACATCAGTTCTATTTTGCGGTTAGCCTTTTCAAGTACCTACCTTTTCAAGTAAAAGAGGAGCGAAGAAATATTGCATAAAGCCCCCGCTCGGAAGGTGGATCGGGTATTTCATGCAACTTTATTGGTTAATATTGCTCTGTTCTTTTTTCTTCTATAGTAAACTTTGTATTTAAAGATTTTAAGTATTATTTTCTTTGAACCGAAAAGGCCTATTGGAAAACCAGCGTTGAGTGTCTAGACATAAGGTGGGTCTTGACACGGAGTTTGTTATCTTACCTTATTACTCTTTTTGTGTTTTGTCTTTATTATAATTATAACTTATTTATTTATCACTAACCGTTTATTTTCCCGGGATAAAGTTAACTTCACCCTTTTTTTTGAGAACATATTAAAGGCGTCATATGATGAAATCAGAGACCCCAAAAACCCCTGGATGC
Organism: Alcis repandata; assembly: GCA_949125135.1. Lineage (NCBI taxonomy): Eukaryota > Metazoa > Arthropoda > Insecta > Lepidoptera > Geometridae > Alcis > Alcis repandata. The sequence continues at coordinate 6,826,221 of OX421237.1, forward strand.
AATAAATCAGCCCCCTCGGACCATTTCGAAAAATGGCGGTCATTTTGAATCATTGGAATTTTCATTAGATTTTTTTTTCCACCATCAAGTAGCTCTTGCAAACCCCTATGACATTTTGTCAAACACGGGATGTGTTCAACACACACCCATCTTCAATCGATTAGGAAATATAGACCCTAAAAGTTTGTATGGCGGCCGTGTTTTTTCAATATCCCCAAAAGGGACCGAGGTTTTGGTAATTTTTTAGTTCTTTAGTTTTCGAGATAATCAGCAGTTCCACCTTGAGTATGTGACTTTTCAAAAGTTTCTGCTTTTTCCCGGATGTGGTCTACCCACCTTAAGTTCATTACATCTGTAAAGTTTCATTGAGTTAGCATCAAAACAAATTCTTTCTCCGTACTATCTTTACTGCGCCATTTCCACTCCATAGGGGTTGATTTTCCAAAAATGCTGTGTTCATTATTTTCTGAAGCTTAGTATATTTGTAAAGTTTTAAAAAACAATGCTTCTTCATAAACTTTAATACCCTATTTCACCCATTTATGAGTTGAATTGCAAAAAATCCTTCCTTAGTACACCTTAACTCATCAAGACAAACACGCTCTCTAAATGTCAAGTCTCAACCAGCGGTTTAGGCTGTGCGTTGTCAGTCAGTGAGTGAGTTTCTTTATATATTTAAAGGCACTCATAGGTTGAGGTGTTGCCAATTATCAGAAGTTAGGTATTGTCGAGCGGTTCTTTGTTCATAATGTGGGCATGTAGTTAGGTTCTATTAGACAAACACGCGTGGATAATCGGGCGAGAGGAATAAAACCATTACTTTCAACACACGTAGGTTATAATCTTGAATGTCAGTACATGAATGTTACAATGATCCGTTCAACTATGATCTCCAGTGGATATTTCAAGTATTCACAATTTACAGTACAACTCAAGCAGGCACTCCGCCGAACACGTAATGCGCATAGGTACACGATACAATAAGATTATATGACCGCCACTGTAATTCAGATGTAATTGCAACTATTGTAATCAGCTTTCTACGTATCAACTTTAACTATCAACCCTTGTGGCTCTGGTCGAGATTCCCAAAGTATCGTTTCCCGCGCTTTTCATTACGGTTCGTAGTTATGCCAGAGTGGAAAGCGTCAGCGGCTCAGAAGCTGTCACTGTCAGTTACGTTTTATTACCACTCTAAATAAAGATTGGCTCAGAGCGCCGACATACTCGTATTTATATACCTACTAGCTGACCCGGCAGACTTCGTACTGCCATACGTTTGTATGGGAAAAAGAAAAGGGCTGTTTTTAGGGTTTTTCAATATTTCTGAGAGATTTTCTTAATATTTTTTTCCGTAAGAACCTTCTCCTAATAATAACAAATACAACAAAAAAAGAATTAGTGAAATCGGTCCACCCATTCACGCGTGATGCCGTGACCAAGGAAAACGGGTTTCATTTTTTATATACAACAAGGTGTCACGGAAAGGTGCAGTAATACTTAAGGGTGTTCTTCTACACGTCAAAGTGAACAACTTTTGTGAAACAAGTTTGATAAAATTCGAGAAAAAAAATATCGAGTCACCATACAAAATATTTAGTCACGTGATCAATTTTCCATGGAGATTCATTATTTACTTTCTCGAATTTAGCAAACTTGTGTTCTAGAAGTTGTTCACTTTGACGTGTAGAAGAACACCCTTAAGTATTACTGCACCTTTCCGTGACACCTTGTATATAGATTAGATTTATACGGTCAATAAAGTTTTTTCAGAAACAGACCAAATAAACCTAAATAAATCTAAATTTTCAACTGTACTTGTTATCGTGTCAAATACGTATCTTCCTTTCTTAATTTTTTAGGGTTCTGTACCTCGAAAGGAAAAAACGGAACCCTTATAGGATCACTTTGTTGTCCGTTTGTCTGTCTGTCAAGACCCTTTTTCTCAGGAACGCGTGGAAGTATCAAGCTGAAATTCATATCAAATACTCAAACTTACTGTTCCTTAGAGCTGTGAAAAAAACCATACTTCTAAGCCAACGCAATCAAAAGATACAGCCGTTTATGCCTCATCGCCACTCGCAAAAGAATCAAAGCCTGGACACTTCCCGCGAACTCAGCATCTTGGAATTTGGTACGAAGCAACGTCTTATTGCACAGATAAAAAATTGCAAAAAAATAAAAGAAAATACCATAACTTTTACTTATATAGTAACCTACAGGTTTGTACGAAACCCTCGGTGCGCGAGTTCGACTCGCACTTGGCCGATTTTTTCTTTCTATCTTTTATCTTTTTTATTATTTTTTTGGTGCAGCTGGATTTCCAACGCCAGTGGGCCTAGCACAACTTTGACGTAAAAATACGTAGCGAGTTTTCGATAGAAAAGTGTACGCCATTTACACCCGTCAGAAGCATAGGTACTTGACAGTCGTAAATGGCGTACACTTTTCTATCGAAAACTCGCTACGTATTTTAACGTCAAAGTTGTGCTAGCCCTACAGATATTCAGTTGTTATTACACAATTTTATTAATTCAAAAAACAAAACAACAAAAAACCATTAAATCAACACGTATCAAAACCACGTCACCTTTCATAATAAATCGCAGATGGTTTGTTTGTCGCTCTGTCTGTTTTTACAAGCTTTTATTTAACTTGCGTGTTAGCATGTGTGAGTATGTGAGTATGTGTGAGTAGAGTGGTGGTAGTGTGTGTGGGTACAAATCTTGCAACTGAATTTGGACCACTTTCCGATGTCCGATTGAGCTAAAATTTGGTAAACCTGTACCCAACTCCGATGACAATAGGTACATTGAATTTTAATATTTAAAATATTTTATATTAACCTATTTACGTTATCTCTGAACCGATCTTGACAAAACTGACATTAAATTTAATTAGGTTGGAAGTAGGTACTTAATCAAAAGTTTGGACGAAGGACATAACCTTTTTACCCGACTGGCCAAAACGAGAGTAAAGTTTTTCGGTCTTGTACGTGTTATTGTGGTTACATATACATACCACAATAATAGTAAAGTATAATAAAAAAGCGGCTATGTCATGATTACTTGTAAATAAATAAAAAACATGCTTAAAAAATCAAGTATGCTTATTATTTATTTTAAATACTAGTTGTAGCTCGGAACTACCGGCCCGGAGCTTCTTACTCGTAGTCTTCAGGCTCTCAGGTTTGGGGCTAAAACATGACTTCGGTGGGCTAAAAGTATAGCCTTGCACTCATGGATAAGTGTAGCTTTCCACAAGTAAAAGAATCTTAAAATAGGACCAGTAGTTCTGGAGATTACCTACTACGGTCCAATTTTAAGTCTTTTTAATATTAAAATACTATAGTGTAAAGTGACTTATATGACACAGGTTTACCGCATTACGCATGCTAAACATTTGACAATTTTATGACAAAAGTAGGTTTTATCTAAAACGAGAAAACCTTCATCCATAAGAGGGTAAACAATAGCATCTTTAATCTGAGGTGAAAACACTAATAAAATCACTAACGCATGGCGTCAGCAAAGGTGCTCCTTATTTTTTGTTGTGTTCAGAGTTACTATATAAATCACGCTGCGTCGCTGCACCAGTACAGTTCTAAGCTTTGCACCAGTGGAATAACAACTAACAGGTAAATTAATTCAAATAATAAACACGGGACTTAAATAAATATTCGAGTTCGCTGCATCTGCATTGATGATGCATATTTTAATATTTTACCAGTCTAAACTTGACTTTCTTAGCGAGAGCCGACTTTTTGACCAGAAAACTTTAGTTGTTTAGCTGAGCTATTTTTAATTTTTGAATAGTTTTGGTTGTTTACTTGTGCATTATTTTTCATTGTGTGAATTTCACTATGGCTGAACAATTCGTCAAACCGTGAAATTCTATTCAATCTAATTGTTACCTACGACCGAACGAAAAAGGTATACGCGCTTAGGGTAAAGGTTGTTTTACCTGAAAGTTTTCGTTGAAATAACGTACCTTTGCATAAATCGGAGTTAATTATTGAAAAATGGTAAAAATAAATCATGGGGTCACTCCATGGAGTGACTGTTGAGAATTGAGAAATAGTCTTTTGAAATACTGTGTGCAACTAAGTGCTAAATATAGGTGTTTGTTTTTCATATTGTCCAGCACGTCTTTTTTACTGTTGTTCCAGAAATCAACATGAAGGGTATTGCCTGCATTTGCTTGTTCGCTGTGGTGGCCACCGCACTCGCACGTCCTCACGAGGACGGGGAAAAGTACACTGATAAGTACGACAACACCGACATTGATGAAATCCTGGGAAGCGATCGCTTGCTAAAAGGATACACCGAATGCCTGACCGGAAAGGGCAAATGTACATCTGAGGGAAAGGAGCTCAAGAGTAAGTGTCTCGATGGAAAATAAGCTGCGAGAGATTCCGATCGTTTGCAGTATATTTCCCATATCAGTATAATCAATTCAATTAGTTTAATATTTACAATCCGTTTATAACAATACTAGCTTCTGCCCACGGTTTCGCCCGCGTGGATTGTCCCTCAGGAACCGTTTATTTTTCCGGGACATAATTAACTTAACCCATATTTTTTGAGAGCATGTAAAAAGCTTCATATAATGGAACCAGGGATGCCAAAAACCCCCGGATGCAATAAATGAGCCGGACTATTTCAAAAAATGGCGGTCATCCACCATCTTGGGTTTTTGTCACCACCATCAAGTAGCCCTCGCAAACCCCTATGACATTTGGTCAAACACACCCCACCCATCTTCAATCGTTTCGGAGATATAGACGGTTATAGTTAGTTATATAGAGTTTCAAAACCGTGGCATCAAAAAGCCATGATTTTTCCCGGGGTTTGTGGACCCAGCCTAAGTTTATTACATCTGTAAAGTTTCATTGACGTAGCATCAAAACAAATTCTCTCTCCGTACTATCTTTACTACGCTATTTCACTCCCACAGAGGGTTGATTTCCCAAAAATGGTGAAAAACGTGTACATTATTTTCTTAAGCTTATTATACTTGTATTTGTAAAGTTTTAAAACCGTGGCCTCAAAAAGCAATGCTTCTCCATAAAAACTTTTACATCCTATCACCCCTTTAAAAAATATTTCAAATCTCTACGACCAGCGGTTTAGGCTGTGCGTTGTATATCAGTCAGTCAATCAGTCAGTCAGTCAGTGAGACAGGACCTGTTCCTTTATATTAATAGAAGAAGGAGATAGATAATAAAGAGATAAAGTTTTTATATTTGTAGAGGGTAATCTCCGAAACTGGTGGTCTAAGTAGTTATAAGTAGGTTTAAATTTTAAAAATTATTGTTACTTTAATGTGGAAACTGAAGAATCACTTCATCTTCAGTTTAGTCATGTCAATGTTTTTCTTAAATTATTATTCTTTGCCCTAGATCGCATACCTGACGCTCTCAGTAACGACTGCGCCAAGTGCAACGAAAAACAGAAGGAAGCTATCGACAAGGTAATCGGCCACCTTATCAACCACGTCCCAGAAGCCTGGAAGGAGTTATGCGAAAAGTACGACCCTGAAAACAAATACGCCCATAAGCACGAAGAAAGGCTTAAGAAATTCGAAAAAAAAGCTTAAATTGTTTGCTATAAGCTGTCACTGTGATATTTTAATAAGAAATAAAAAATAATATTTGAATTTTACGATGTCGTTTTTACTATCACTTTTTTTAAATTTCAAATCTTTTTTCAAAAAACATAAAAATATAGTGGTAACCAGAACAATTGAATCTTGTTTATGAATAATATTATAGAGGTAGTTTTATAATTAAGAGTCTTTTGTGTTCGGAACTTGAACGTGTTTCGCCATCCCGAGTCACATATCAGTAAAGATGACGCCACTCGTCCTGTCCGACATATAATATACAAAACTTTTATAAAAACTTATATTATCACTGAAATCATGATTGCGCAACTACAGCCACTATAGAATTTATTTATTTTCTAATAGTAGTCAACCTATTAAAAACGTATATTATATTATACTTACCGTCATAGACATAGGTCCCAAAAAAGGTAAACTAATTTTACCTCTCTCCCTAGAGTCAACGTACCAATTCTGGGTGGTCAGTTATCAAGCTCATCGCGTCTCGACAACATGTTTGCCAAATGGTGAAAAAATACTTTTGTCTGAAAATCGTTTTAGTTTTCTGGAATTCTCCCGTTTTAGTTTCCTGAATTCTCCCTGTGTGACAGGGAGACAATTCCGTGCCTACTTAATTTAATGTGATGAGGCTCGGAATACTTATCTCGTCTTTTGTTTTTTAGGGTTCGGAACCTCCTTCGGGGAAGAAATCTTAAGGCGAGACTTCGCTGCCTCTCTATCTGCAAGTCATACCCAATTATCACAGGAACTATGTATAAAACTAGCAGTCTGAAATTCGGTATGATGCTAGATAATGTTAACTGATACCAATTCTTATAAAAAAATATGCTGAGAAATAGGTATTTACCTAAAAGTTTGGTCCTGAAAGGGAGACCTAAAATTTTGAAGCCATGCATTTTGGTCATGTAGGGCGGGGTTGGCAAACTTTTGGTGGACGCGAGCCGCATGGTTACAATTTTAAATAACGGCGGACTGCACCTTGTTAATCAAAATCAAATGAAATCATGTTTTTTTCGACAACCGAATCAGCTAGTTCGGGAAACTTTGTGTATCAACATTTGATAAAAAAAAATATATAAGTACATATATTATATATATATAAATTTTTGCGCAATTACTCTGCCCACAACAAAGTGCTTGATTAAGCCGGCGCAAAACCCGTAGTAGTTTTTATCAACAGGCATTTGAATGTTGTAGGTAGCAAGTCTAAAAGCATAAATGTAAATAAAAAAATGCACGAAATTTCGAGATATTTTTGATCAACTCAGAGCAGAAAAGTTTTCGATGCCTCGTTAATCCGGAGAGGCAAAAACAAGACCCTTTCCGGATTATCGAGGCGTCCGGATTATAGTATGCCATATTTAATGGTAATAATGCCCATTGCCCGGCCGGATTACAGAGATCACCGAACAAGCGGGAGTCCGGATTACCGAGGCCCTACTGTAATTCAAATGTAATATTTTGTTTATTTTTAATTGTAACAGTATTTATGGCCAGATATACCTAATATTACGGGATGACATCGAGAATATGCGAGCGAAACGAGCACAATTATTTTAAGATCTTTTATCAAATTATAACAGGCTATTATGTAACGTGTATTATATTGCACACAATGGTTATAGCAAATTACGCAAGCGCAGCGACCGCGAAAATATGAGATGTTTTTGATTAATTTAAGATAGATTTTCAGTCAATTCAGATTCAAGATTCAATTCAAGTAAGTAATCGTGGCCTATTTAAAATAATAGTATTAATTCGCGAACGTAGCTAGCGCAGAGTTTTTCAGATTCAGAAATCTTTTTTGTCTAATTTATTACAGGTAATGGTTCGTAAGGGGGTGTATACAACGGTAATTACAAATAAAAAAATAAAATGGCAAAATTTTTAGTTTTATTTTATAAATTTCAAAAAAAAATCACGTGGCATTTCACACTAAACTATAAATACTATTGCTACTGCGAGCGCAAGATATCGAGAGGTTTTGTCTAATGTGGTGTTAGCACTAGCTGCGCCCCGCGGTGTTACCCGCAATTTAAAAGTATGTCCTTTTCCTCTATGTCCTTTTCCGTGCCCTTTATAAGCAAAATTTTACGATGATCAGCTGGGCATGAAAGCGTTACAAACAAACAAACGAATAAATAAACAAAGTCACTGCCGCATTTAAATTTCGCATTTTTTATTTAATAGAAAAAAAAGTTAAATAAAAAAAAAGAGTAAAGATTCCAATACTGTTCTGTAAACAACATTAAATGACTTATTATTTTCCGCCAGCACGTGCAAGTTTCGGGTACTTTAAACACGTGAACAACCAACATAAATATGTATATTGACCGTGTGAGAAGCATGGAGTGCCCAAATGAATGCCTGCCACTTTTAAGGTTTGGCCCTGAGATTTGTTGATGGTCATTGTAAAAGCCAATTTTAAGGAAACCAATAAATCAAAATCAAGTCCGTATTTATCGATAGAGACTTTTAAAGATAAAGGAGCCGGGCGAAGGTTATTTCAAAAAACTACCAAATAATAAACAAATTACATAAATTCTAACTAACCTAAAAACAATGTACTTAAACCTGTAAGCACAGAAAATTTAAGTAACTTTGAAATAAATTTTTGAGATGGGTTAGTGGAATGACAACAGCATAAAATATCCGGATACTTAAACTAGAATGAGCCAAATAACAGAATTGACGGATATCCGGATATTTCGGATATCCGGATTGCAAGGCCTAGTCATAACAAGATTTTGTCAACCTGAAGTAAATTTTAGGGATGTGGTAAAAGATACATAATGTTAAACCTATTGTTTTACAGATGGTACGGCTCGTTAGCAAATTGTTCGGTTCCATCCGGCAGAAGGCATGAAACTAGGCATACAGGTAGCTTTTATAAGTGTAATTAAATCCCAAAGTAGAAAAACCTCGGGAGACGATTGTTTCCCTCCCTCTTGTGTCCCAAAATATGTTTTTTTAGATTTTCTCAAAAATGTTTTGCATGTAGAAAGAACTGATAGTTTTCAAGATATGCTGGTATTAATTACAGACCAGGCCAGAAAAATGACTATTTCTCTAAGAGGCCTCGGTCATTTCACAAGTTTGTAAAAGAGTTTTTACAAAGTTTTCAGCATTGCTAAATCCGACCATTTCAACAAACTGTTTGAAAAATGGCTCTTTGTGTCACATTTGATAAACGAAAATGATGGTTGTAGAAAAATTTAACCTCTCGTATCTCAGAAACGGTAAGTGGTATATGGCATAGGAAATGTAGATCAAGTATTATTATAGTAAGATTAATGTGAACGTACTTAGACCTTTCTGAAAAAGTGATAAAAAAAGATGGCCACCATAAATAAAATTGACAGGCATACAAATAAACGCAAATAAAGGAAATGCTCATAGCTGTGGAACAGCTGCGGATAGATAGAGTTGTAACTACTGGGAATGACCTTGAACGTGCAGGACATAGTTAAGGTATATAGGTATGTGAAGTATTATACCTAAACCAGCTTACGCAGGTGTCACACACATTATCAGTTTGGCGAAATTCTTTTTTTTCTCTGACCCTTTGCGTGCCGCGGGTTGGCGACCCCTGATGTAAGGCATCAGATAAAAAGTAATAATTTGGAAATTTCACTGGATTCATTAGCCTAAAAAAAGCAGTAAGTAAAAAGTAGGTATAGAAGTCCGCAGAAATATACAGGGCAAAAAAATAAAAGAGTCTTTGCGTTGTGTTAGATGTAATTTTAGGGTTCCGCACTCGTTTAAAATACGATGGTTCAGAACTCTCGGCCAGCAAGTTTTTGCTTTAGCAGATTTTTTTAAATCGAGATCAAAAATCAAAAGAGAGTACCTACTTAAGAAAAAACACGAAGAACACTTGCAAAAAAAAACAGAGAACTTTAATCAATGGTTAAGTTTAAGCAGGCTTTAATAGTAAGGCCCTATGTGTCTATTCCTAATGCTACTACGTGTTTATTAATACACGGAAGGATAAACGTTTAGGTCGATTACCTTATTCTACTAAGTTTTTAGAGATCTTGTATGTCTTTCTTTCTTTGTTTTTGGGAGATAATAACCGTCTGACAGGAAAATTTGGGGCGTTACGTTTGCCTAGAAGTCACTCCTAGACGACCAGGTTACTTCTGTCATAGGGGTTTGCGAGGGCTACTTGATTGTAGTGATGAAAATCCAAGAAGGCGGATTCAAAATGGCCACCATTTTTCAAAATAGACCAAGAGGGCTGATTTATTGCATCTGGGGATTTTCGGGATCCCTGATTTTGTCATATGACGCTTTTTACTTGCTCTCAAAATGAGGGTTAAGTTAATTTTAAACCGGAAAAATAAACGGTTCCTGAGGGATAGACCACGCGGGCGAATCTGTGGGCAGAAGTTAGTATTATAATAAATTAAAATAAGTATAAAATAAAACTATTCCCACCATGAATTTAAACATCATTGAATTTTCTGTACATGATCCTGTAGTAACAATCAATCAATCTTCGGCCTCGCAGGTTTGGGGCTAAAAACATAGCCTTATAGCAGGGGCTTCCCAAACTTATTTTAACTGTGATGCCCTTGGGAAATTGCCATATTTTTGCGACGCCCTGGCCTTCTTGCCATATATTTAGGTACCTACTAGTTGAAGTTCTAGTCTAATAACAATTTGTCAGAAAAACTCTAAAACCTAAAATAGCACCTAATTTTTTTTTATTAGAAAATAATGAACAAAACATGAAAACAAAAATGAAAGCTAACAAAAAAGATAAAAACAAGCACACCCTTTTTATCTCTTTTCGTTTGGTATTAATGAGAAAATATACTTGCTTTTCTAAGCATAGTTTCTCAAAACGAGGCTCAAGTTTCGAAATTGGCACTCTCATCTCTGTCCAAAAAAATATTTTCGATCTGTAACCTACTGTTTCACTTAAACCTGTCTCGCACAAGTATGATGTTATATCGACACAGACAGCCAGCCTATTTAGGTTGCCTCACGACGCCCCTGGGATAATACCGCGGCGCCCCAGGTCGTCGCGACGCACATTTTGGGAAGCCCTGGCCTGTAGCACTCAAGGATAGCGTAGCTCTCCATAAATAAAATATTTTTTTTAATTGGATCACTGGTTCCGGGGATTATCTACTACGGTCTTACGGTCCAACTTAACATTTTTGTGATATTAAAATACTCTAGTTTGAAGAGACAAGTGAAGTGACTCATATTATTTAAAACATACAGGCTTACTGCATTAAGCATGCTTAACATTTGACAATTTATGACAATAGTAGGTTTTTTCTGAAACGAGTAAACCTTGAACCTGAACAGCGTAAACAATAGCATCTTTAACGTGAGGTGAAAACACTAATAAATTCACTCACGCATGGCGTCAGAAGAATTAATTCCTTATTTTTTGTCGTGTTCAGAGTTACTATATATAACGCACTGTGTCTCTAAACTAGTACAGTTCTAAGCTTTGCGTCAGTGGAATAACAACCAACGGGTAAATTAATTGAAATAATAAGGGACTTATATAAATATTCGAGTTCACTACATTTGCATCGATGATACATATTTTAACATTTATCAGTCCATACTTGTACTTGCCGACTTTTTGAGTGGAAAAGTTAAATTGTTCAGCTGATCGTTTCCTTGTGTATCATATTTCAATTTCAATTTCACTATGGCTGAAGTAATCGTCATTTTGTATCATTCTATTCAATCTAATTTTTACCTACGATAGAACGCTTAGGGTACCTGTGCTAAAATCAGAGTTAATTGTTGAAAAATCGTAAAACAAAATCTTCGGAGAGACTGTTGAGAATAGCTGGTAGAATTGGGGTTGTTAATTTTTTTTTTAATTCTGTTCGTAACTAACTAAAACTTTGGGTGTTTGTTTTTTAACATTTTGTCAGCACGTCTTTTTTATTGTTGTTCCAGAAATCAACATGAAGGGTATTGTCTGCATTTGCTTGTTCGCTGTGGTGGCCACCGCACTCGCGCGTCCTAACGAAGAAGGGGACAAGTACACTGATAAGTACGACTCGTTCAACATTGATGAGCTGCTGGAAAACCAGCGCCTGCTTAAGTCATACATCGAGTGCATTCTCGGAAAGGGCAAATGTACGGCTGAAGGAAACGAGCTCAAGAGTAAGTGTCGATGCAAAATAAGCTGCGAAAGATTCTGATCGTTTGCAGCATATTTTCCATAAAAGCATCTCTAATACATTCATTTATTTGTTTGATTTCGAGAAAATATAAATATAGCCATAATAATATTTAGGATCTATTTATAACAATTTGATTAAGAGTTAAAGTTTGTTTATTTGTAGAAGGCAATCTCTGGAACTACTGGGGCTAGCACAACTTTGACGTAAAAATACGTACCGAGTTTTCGATAGAAAAGTGTACGCCATTTACGACTGTCAAGTGTGCTCCTGACGGGTGTAAATGGCGTACACTTTTCTATCGAATACTCGCTACGTATTTTTACGTCAAAGTTGTGCTAGCCCCACTGGTCGAAGTAGTTTCAAGTAGGTTTAAATATTTGAAATCTTTGTTAATTTAAAGCAGATACTGAAGAGTCATTTCAACTTCAGGATAGTCCTGTTATATTTTTTCTAAAACGACATTTCTGTGTTCCCAGGTCACATAAGCGAGGCTCTCAGTAACAACTGCGCTAAGTGCAACGACAAACAGAAGGAACAGGCCGAGAAAGTTCTGCGTCACCTCATCAACCACGTCCAAGAATCCTGGAAGGAGCTGTGCGAAAAGTACGACCCTGACAACAAATACGCCACGAAATACGAAGAAAGGCTTAAGGAACTTAAGGCTTAGATTCTTCGCCATAATTTGTCAATGTGATATTATGTTAAGAATTTTAAATAAAATTTAAAAATTTACAATGTCGTTTTCACTATCCGTTTTTTCAATTTCAAAAGTTTATTCAGTTATCGGTGGCTACAAAGGTGTAGTGTAGATATTGTGTACTTAGATTTATACCAATTCAAAAACAATTCAATATTATCTAGGTGGTTTTTTGTGATACAAAACTTTTATAAAAACTCACAATATCACTGAAACCATTATTATGCAACTATAGCCAGTATAGATTTTTTTCTAATAGTCTACCTATTAATAAACGTAACATATATTACCTACCATCATAGATATAGAAATACTCCTAATGCAGTAAATTGATGGCCCCAAAAAAGGTCAACCAATTCTGGATGTTCAGTCGTCAAAGTCATCGCGTCGCGACAAAATCTCCGCCAAATGGTGAAAAAATATTTGTGTCTGAAAATCGTGTTAGTTTTTCAGAATCCCATAACAGCGAGAATTCGGTGCTCACCTCACGTAATGTGATGCAGGCTCAGGATATTCCTCTCGTCTTTTGTTTTTTTTTTTGTAATTCCAAAAACGAAAGAAAGTAAAGTAGTCCCTGTAGTTGTCCTGTACTCGGACAGTTTTTGTAGACGTAAAATGCCACTTGCGAAAACAAGACGACAACAACTTTAATCAATGATTAAGTTTAAGCAGGCTTTATATGTAAGACGCTATGTGTTTATTCCTAAGGCTACGTGTTTACGAATTACGTTAGAGGATATACGTTTAAGGCGTATCATCATATGCAACCTTTAATCCTCCCACTGCTGGGATACAGTGCTACCCTCGAAGGGTGATTAGGCCGTATTCCACCACGCTGGCCAAGTGCGGGTTGGTGGATTCACATACGCTATTGCATTTCTTCTCCGGACATATGCAGGTTTCCTCACGATGTTTTCCTTCACCGAAAAGCCAGTTGGTATGTAAATTCGTACGTAAGTCCCAAAGAACTCTTTGGTACGAGTCGGGGTTTGAACCCGCCACCTTAAGAATGCGAGGCAAGGCGTGTACTTTTTTATGAATACAGTGATATACGATTACTTATCTACTAAATTTTTAAAGATCTTGTATGTCTTTCCTTCTTTGCTTTCTGGGAGAGATAATCGTCTGACAGGTAAAATCGGGGCGTTAAGTTTGAATCCCCGATTTCGATCCCGCTGGGGATGGATAAACATTCGCTATTCCACTACGATCCCCCATGAAATACTTAAATTTATTTATATTGCCTTTAACCCAATAATAAGTTTAATATAATCAATTTATATAAAGGAAACTGACAAACAAGATACAGCCTTAACTGCTGATCGTAAAGATTTGTAGACAGTGATAAGTTCAATATAATATTATAATACGTTAATACAAGTTCAATCACAATATATTTCATTAATAAAACAGGGTTAAATAAATAAAAACACGATTCCTACCATGAATTTAAACCGGCATCAGTTCATTTTCTATACATGATCTGTGGTAGTAATAATAATCGCGGAATATCATAGCACACACGAAGATAACCGTGAAATGTATAAAACCTTGATCTCAAGTCAAGGATTTCAAGACGTCACGTTTACGATGTTTAATGACTGCTGGTATAGGGTTACCACTTGAAAAATTTCATAGTCCGAAGTGCGGTTCTTTGTTATATTATTACTAGCGGCCCGTCCCGGCTTCGCACGGGTAGACATTCATTTTTTAAACATTTTGGGATAAACGTAGAGTTTGAGAGTGTTTTGATGCGGGAAATAGGTAGATTTTTTTTAATTTTCTATTTATATTCAAATGTCAAATGTTACATTAAAAAAGTTTACATTGTCCAAAGCGCTAAAGTTAAATATATGGTTTATTATACATATATTCTATTAATCTATATATTCTTCTAATTTTTATCAGTTCTTTTTTTTTTACTTTGTCTTTCATAAGAACCTTCTCCTGACAATAACAAACACAACAAAAAAAAGTGAAATCGGTCCAGCCGTTCACGCGTGATGGCGTAACCAAGGGAAATAGGGATTCATTTTTAACCGACTTCAAAAAAGAAGGAGGTTATCAATTCGACTGTGTTTTTTTTTTATGTTTGTTACCTCATAACTTTTGACTGGGTGAATCGATTTTGATGATTCTTTTTTTATTAGAAAGCTGACGCTTCCCATTTGGTCCCATTTCAATTCAATTCTGATAATATGGTATCCATGAGAAAACCATATAAGTCTTAAATTTACATTAAGTACGTGCGCGACAAATAGATGAATAACTCAATAGTCGGTCTTTTGAAGTCGGTTTTTGTTTTTTTGTAAAAATAATTATTATTTATATAGATTATTATAATATAACTAGCTGACTCGAGAGACGTTGTCCTGTCAAAAGCCATTGCGTAACTATAGCAACCGTAGTATGTTGATGCTAACTTGTCAATTTATAGTAAAAATTATCAGTATATATATAATTTGCAATAAATTAAAATTGCGACTATAATTTGAGATTTAAACTATCCTATCTCTCAAGTTGGATCGAACTGCACATGGTGTGCGAATTTTATTATAATCGGTTAAGTGGTTTAGGAGTCCATTGAGGACAAACATTGTGACACGAGATTTATATATATTAAGATAAATAATTTTATTATTTTTAATTATTTTCAGTTTTGTTCCGTTTTAATAAAAGGATCTAAAAACTATTATATTTTATTGAACATACTGAATATAACATTTTCTGAGAATTACTAAGTCCGGCCGTAGTAAAGAAAATAGTCTAAAAATCCTGAGATCTCAGGATAAATCGTGAGATATGGCAACCCTGTGCTCACAAGACTTCTGTCTCTGACGATAACATTTCTATACAAAGTTTCTGGCGCAGGAACTTAAATCACACCTAAGTATTATCCATTTCTCATCACACTTCATACCGTCACACTAATCCTTCAGTATTATTATTATTATTTTTTATTTATGAAAGTTATATGTAATGATTTGAAGTTTGTAATGTTTGTTTGTTACTCAATCACGCTAAAACCGCACAAAGAATCGAATATGTGCTTTTTATTCCGGTTTTTTTTTACCGGAAGCGGATTACCCGCTATCCTACAATAGCGGGTGAAACCGTAGAGCGCACCTAGCAAAATATAAAATAAATGTAAAAGTTTATGAGCGAGTGTATGTGAGTTTTTTTTTATTTACGTACACACTCTATCTCATTTATAATTTCAGCAGGATGCCTGACGCCCGAATTTATTGATATTTTTGTAGTTCTCTAATGAAGAATAAACCGATTAGAAGTCATTCGGATATTTTGGTGAATTATATTATCTGTATTTTTTTCTCTGCGTATTGTTTGGTTCAGATATCATACGATGTAAAGTAAGAACATAGATAAATATGGATAATCTATGTACCTGTATACTGTATATTATAAATGAATCTCTACTTCTTTGTTTCTAAAAGCAATAAGGAAGTTGAGCGGAACAGTTAAATATTCTTATTTAAGACAAGACAACGTGTATCGGGTCAGCCAGTAATAGATAAATAAATAATTCTTGTCGTTGACTCGGGAAAGACAACTCCGAGACCAGACCACCTACCACGGGCCGCGGACAAATTGTCTCACCAACATTTTTATCCCGAGATAGAGACAATTGCCGGCTTATTGCAAAAAGTCATTAACTGTAAAATCAGTGCCAAGCTGGATGCGATTTCAAGCACATCATACTTTTAATTAAGAGTAATTACTAATAACTACTCGAACAAGAACATTATTTTACAAAACAAAAAACAAAAACCGACTTCAAGAGACCGACTATTGATAGTTATTCATCTATTTGTCGCGCACGTACTTAATGCAAATTTAAGACTTATATGGTTTTCTCATGGATACCATTATCAGAACTGGACTAAATTGAAATGGGACCAAATGGGAAGCGTCAGCTTTCTAATAAAAAAAGAATCATCAAAATCGATTCACTCAGTCAAAAGTTATGAGGTAACAAACATAAAAAAAATGATAAAAAAAAAACATACAGTCGAATTGATAACTTCCTCCTTTTTTGAAGTCGGTTAAAAAGAATCACCAAATGTGACCAGAACTAGTCGGAGTATCAAAGTCAATAAAACGTGAGCATCTCGTGTTTATTATGAACAAAAGTATCATGATTACGTCCGTTTTTGTAGCAAACCAGTTTGTGACTTTTTGCTGTTAATGACTTACTAAGCCGACGCAATATCCTTATTCTTTGTTTCTACGCGTGGATAAAAACGGTGGAAAGACAATTTTTTTCACTAACCGTGCTAGATGGGTAGTACGCTGGGGCTATCATTCTCTATCTATCTCTCTGTGTCTATTACTTTCTTGTCAAAGGTGATAATTTGACGGGTACACGCTAGTAATTATTAATTAGACAACTCTTAAATGTTGAATACAAAAGGTGGCCTAAATGTTAATCCAGGGTAAACTCTACCTACACACCAAATTTCATCCAATTCCGTTCAGTGTTTTTGCGTGATTGAGCAACAAACATCCAAACTCGCAACACCCGAACTTCGACTGCTGCTACAAACTCTATACTATCGAAACTGCAAAATCACAATTTTTTTTATTTCATCAATTAGGTATTCGAATTTTTTTTTTCATTTTTTTAAAACGAATTAAATTGATATGACGAATTTATGTTAACTTATTAATTTAGGTCTAATTTTGGCTTTTAAATGCTTTCCTGTACAAAATTTCATTCGCAGTTTCGATACTGTTCGTGGGGGCAGTCGACTTTTTGTCATAATTATACCTCTTGTAATAGATAGATAGATAGATAAACTCTTTATAATATTGTTCACACCATAAATTACAAACAAAAGAAATATAATAATGTAGGATAATGTAGGATCCAACTTGCAATACCTAATAGCTAACTTTGTTGGTGTAGCGATCCAAATTGCGTCTTGGCCTCCTAGGCGAGGCATTGAGGCGCTATACCTCTCTATCTTAAGACAGTTCATATCATGCATCAACTTCTGAATTTCCCAGAGATCTTTAGGCCCAGAGGTATCGGTTAATACTTTGAACATTTTTGCCGAACATTGATTCTATGAACTCAGAAGCTGGGTTATTGAATCCGTTAAAATTTTAAGACTTAGCTTTTTTAGACTGATATATTACACCACATGATTATCTTTTTTAATTCTTATTATTATTTGTAGTTTCTGGTGTAAACAATAAAGAGTTTATCTATCTGTATATCCATCATGACAAAATTACGTTTTCCTTATCGTGACAACTTGTAATTAACGTCATTAACACCATCATCAAAAATTCGTATGAATCCGCGCTTACGGTCTACAGTTATCAAAACAAAGTGCGTTTAAGGTCTTTGTCGAAGTAAGCACTGTTACTCTCACGACGGAGACTCGATTATCTTTTGACTACTTACTTACTTTGACAAAGTCTTAAAGAGTGAGCGCATCTAAGCTAACAAAAGTTATAGACAAACGTGACGCTAGGTAAAATGCCCCAAACTCGATGTTGACGACTTTTTGAGACTGGTTCTTCGAATTCCAAAACTTGTTTATCTTTAGACCTCGACTGCTGGGAGTTAATGTCCTACTCACTATATAAAAAAGGCCTTTTTTTTCTTTGCTCATAGTGTTTTTGGACTGGGAGACAGCTAGGCTAGTGGAAATTTCAACGGATTTAATTATATCTAAGGTAAATTAGACTTTCTTTTATATTCTCGTGCCTTAAAATAAGATCTGAAAAACTATTTTAAACATCTTATAGTTTAGAATAGGTAATAATTCAGTCAAATGCTAAAAGTATTATAAGTTTTAGCTGCGAACTTTTCTGAACTCTAAGCGTCAATCAATATTTTTGGCCGTAAATAATAAATTTATTTTATTTTAACCAAATACAATGTTTCTCGGGTTAGTAATGCATTTCAGGGACTTGATTTGTAGCGTTAAAGAATAAGGTCGGGTACCTACATAACATTTGACTTGACTTTTGAAATTATTACCGATAGGGAATTATAGGGTTTCAAACTAGTTTTTATAAGAAATCTTTGTTAGCTTGGAATAATCTGGAATCTGAATAATTAATACTATACCAGTTGTATACAAAGAATTCACTTACGCCTCAGTTTTAATTTGTGGCGTGGGTAACTGGGTAACTACGAGTATTATTTGCAAAGTAAACTACAGTAATCTTATATATAAAAATGAATCGCTGTTCGTTTGGCTTGGAACGGCTGGACCGATTTCGCTAATTTTGATCTTGAAATATTTTTCGAGGTTCAGGGAAGGTTTAAAAGTAAAAAAAAATTAAAAAAACAGCGTGTGAAACCGCGGGGTGGCAGCTAGTATACTTATAAACCATTTTCTTTTTTTTACAGAATGAATAACTTAACAGTATTATGTATCTTTGCGGTGGTAGCCCTCGCTACGTGCAAGCCTAACTCTGAAAAGTACACGGACCGCTACGATACTGTCAACTTGAATGAAATCATCCGCAACAAGAGGCTTCTGGTTCCGTACATCAAGTGTGTGCTGGAGCAGGGGAAGTGTTCTCCTGAGGGCAAGGAACTGAAATGTAAGTAAACTAGCTGATTAGCTTTAATAATTACACTGACCACTAGTGGTTTAGTTGCCTTTGCAGAAGTGGTTACGAAATTATGAATGGTTTTTATTTAGACATTTAGATTAGCTCTGTTTTTTTTTAAATTTTGATTTTCACATTGTATTAATAATAGGCTGGCCGTGCCCAGCCTGGTGCTCCCGTACGGGTCTTAAAAGAAAATGTCAGAAAACAATGTTAGTTTTCATAGTAAAAGGAAAGGATTTTAAGGTGTATCTTTGGAAGTGCGCTTGTGGTCTTTTACCTAACGCCTAAACCGTCTGCCTAATGGCTCGACCAATGTTTTAGATTGCCAGGTGTATTTAGATTTGTCTTTAAATCCGTATTGTTGTAAGCTATTTTTCCAGTCACACTTTTATAATTTCTTTGGCTACATTGTTTTTGAAGTTTTTGGTGATATAATAGGTACCTACTCTTAAAATTGCTCCTGAATTTTGATATTTTTTTATTATTTCAAATATCAAAATGGTAGTCCATTAGAATCTATTCGTATAGTTATAGTACATTTATCTAGTCATTAATAGTTCATATAATATATTTCATGTAAGTATTTTGATTCATCGAACGTTTAGAAGTTTTGTTGTTTTGTGACGTGCGATCAGACACGACAATATCATTAAGACTGTCTATTGTACTATAGAACCGAAAAAACGTTGTTTTTTTGTAAGGGTTATAAAAAGGCTGTGATCAAAATAACCATTGGGTAGTGACAGAGAATACTAATATTAGACAGGTTTTTTGTTCGTAGAAAAACAAGATGAGATTTTAGTATGTACTTAATTTTTTTGTTTCAACTGTAAAACCGGTTTTAGAGTAGGAGTGCCATGGCCATGGTGTGGTTCAAATCGTCGTTCGTTGATAGAATATAAGAAGTATTTTGCATATTGACCAAGTAATATGCCATAAATCAGTAGAGGCTACGTCTTGCAATCATCTATTTTATTTGTAGAAATACATACAAGAGCTTCCAGACAAGATTAAGTCTAACGTATATATTTTAAAATAATAACGGTTGTCACGTTTGGGATAGAATACGATTAATATCGCAATCCCGATCACTTCTACTTCAACTTTACATAATTAGCTCGCAAAACCAATCGTGCCAACAAAACAGTTATAATGATTGTATTATACTGTGTCTTTTGTAGAAATGGCGAATACGCCCGTCGCAATAAAAAATTAAAACAAGCTATTCATGAAATTTTGAAACGTTGTGATTAAAACTAAAAAACTGTTTTCCTACGATCTAATCACCCTTCGAGGGTAGACATTGTATCCCAGCAGTGGGAGGATTAAAGGTTATAAGCAGTAGTAATAGACTTGGCCCTGCGCCATGTGCGCTCGCTGCCCAGTACGCTGTAGAGGCCTCAGTGGCAAACAGCATTTAGCAATTCCAAAAATAAATAAAGTAGCAGTAATTTTATATTAAAATTCAAATTCAAAATAATTTATTTAAATATGGGTACATCAATTTATACTTCTGAAAGTCAAATACAAAAAAAAATCGAATAAATATAAGTGCGAAGGTTTGGAATGTATGTTTGTCGCTTTTTTACGTAAAAACGGCTGAATGGATTGACATGAAATTTGGAATGAAGGTTGTTCATGGTCAGGATTAACACATAGGACATAGGACGTTTTATTCCGGAAAACTCATGTTAACTTTTTGACCGCGAGTGAAACCGCGGGGCGCAGCTAGTAATACAATAAATGCAATGTCAAAGAAAACTATAAAAAAATTAGAATGTCAAATTTAAATTTCACTTCGTTTATTCCAGCTCACATCAGGGAAGCGTTAGAGACGTACTGCGAGAAGTGCACAGAGACCCAGCGCGCCGGCACCCGCACCGTCATCGGGCACCTCATCAACAACGAGCCCGACTACTGGGGCCAGCTCAGCAAAAAGTACGACCCGGCGCGGAAGTACGTCGTGCGCTACGAGAACGAACTGCGAGTAGTCAAGGGATAGAGTTTGCTAGATTATTATTTATATTTATATGATGTGAATGAAAATGTGAGAATAAGAAAACTTTGTATTTGATCAAAACTTTGTGTATTATTTTTATAATAGACTGGCTGTACCTACCGTGCGGTATCACCCGCTTTTTTTAATCCAGCTTTATTGAACAAAAAAAACTAATCGGTCCAGCCGTTTTCGAGTTTTAACGTAACTCGTTAGTCTCATTTTTATAAATAAGACAAAGAAGAAGAAAAATTATTTTAAAATCAGAAATCCAAATTGTCTCATCCGATATTGACAAGGCTATTTTATTTTTTGATGTGTGAGAAAGAAGATTTTTATTTTTGTGTATTTAAATAGAGATCATTGAGAAATCCATGATATTTAAATATTGACAAGGTTATCATTTTTGTAAGTTTTACTTTATTTGCTTGTAGTATGTGTAGATAAACAAAGTCCTAAAAATGATTTAGGTAGGCAGGTGGCTTATTCCCGGAGTACTCCATTCTTTTGTTTATAAAAGATAAGAATCTCATACATTAATTCGCAAAATGCTCCACGGAAGAGTGTCTATTCATATTATCCTTATTACTATAATTGCGAAACTTTGCGAGCAATTAAATGTTTGTTTGGTTCTACTACTTTACTCAGTATCGGCCAAACCAATGTCAGTGAAATTTAGAACAAAATGGAAACCCAGAATTAACACACTACTTTTTATCGGAAAGTAACATGTCCGGTATTATAGTAGACTAGCTGCGCCCCGCGTTTTCACCCGCGTTTTCCGTCGTAAAAAGTAGCCTATGTGTTAATCCAGACCATGATCAACCTTCTTTCCAAATTTCATGTAAATTCGTTCAGCCGCTTTCAGAGGGACAAACATTCTTACAAACTTTCGCGTTTATAATATTAGTAGGAAGCATCCACGGAGCGCTGCTTGATAGACAAAAATAATGAAAAAAGTATTTCCTGAAAGCTGTATTACATTGAATGATGCTTACCTTATAAATATGTAAATGATCAAAACACGTATAACGAGGTCAATGACATACAAATTAGTTGTTAATAACTAACGTATTTATCCCTCATATATTAAAAATCAACCTTTTATTTAGTAAGTTCATACTAATTTTATGAAAGCCAAATAATTGCAAATTAAATCAATTCATTCCACAACTAGCCTTTTTAGAGCTTTATTCGGAGAGACTCTTATAATCATAATTAATTTAGCTCATATATAGCTATTAAATACTAAAGTTTGAAATTATTATTTTTGTTCTCTATCTACGTAGTACATGGTACATGATTATTATCATTAGCAAAAATGTCCAGATGTTGTCTAGATGTATTAGAATTTCGACTTGTTAGTTTTTGTGGTCTCAGAAAAATTTAAGTATGACGTCAAAGATATTTGACGCACGCTCTGATGACGTACTTGTAAAGGTGGAGACAGACATGCGAAATTTGCAAAGCATGCGCGGTGCTTTTTTTTTTTTAAATACCATCTTTGTCACTGGAGCAGTTGTACCAGCGGCCAGAATCTCGTTCCGTTATTTTAAGGAGCTGGGTTGGCTCGGGTAATCGCTGGCAAGGGGGAAACGCACTAAACACCCTTTGCGGTATGCCAGTGCGGGACCTATCGCAATTCTTGCTAAATCTAGTTCCTATTCCCAATAAGAATAGGAACTAGATTTAGCAATTTTGTGATTAAAATACACAAAATCTCAAAAATCTTTTTACTCAATTTTATCCTTAAAAAATGAAAATAAATCAAGATTTTTTCAGCATGCTCCTATCTAGAAGTGCTCATACTGGATAATGTCCGTTTTAAGATGTGCGCGTTTTGAGAAGCGCTTGTTATGTTTTGAAGTACATAACCTGAGAGCAAACGCATACTTCAGGTTGTGAAGACGTTAAATGATGAGTTCTCCGCACTCTGTCCACATAGCCTGACTAAGGGCCAGGCCACACGGTGCGGCACCGCACCGCACCGCATCACTCCGCACCCCTCCCCGCTTCGTCTGCCTCGCGCCGTTGTCCGGTGCGCCTGCGTGCGCCGGAGCGGTGCCGGACGTACCGTGTGGCATACCATACATTTTTATATGTAGGAAAACGTTGCGGCACCGCTCAGGCGCCGCGCCGGAGCCGCACCGCACCGTGTGGCCCGGCACTAAGCCATGCGTAGCAAACCGCTTGCGTCTAGCTTGCGGCGCAAGCTTCGGCGATGTCTGTCTCCGCCTTAAAATCTGTTTTTATTAGATCACTGTTTATTTATCACTTTTTTGTTATCGTAACCTAATACATAAGAATAGGTATATAATTGATACTCAATAGTATGTGGACCAGCTGAGTTTTTTCGCAAATACAGGGTTTCGTCCCGTAGTATTTGTTGAGTATTATGCGTGATTGCGTGATCCGTGCTTGCGATTTAGTACGCCCCAAGCTTGTAATCATATGTTATTGTGGGAAGTGGTTTGTGGTTTTTGCTGCAGAAAAAATGAATAATGTTTGTAGTGTTTTTTACATCACAGGAATGACGTTTGACGTTTGACCACAATCTCACGTGATGAGAAGCGACAATGTGGCCGGAGACATAGCTCGCTTGCCTAGGAAATAGATATTATAAATAGATAAACTATTATTGTTTACGCAAGAAATTGCAAGCAGAAGGATACAACAACCAGTGGCCTTATCGCTAAGAGCGACCTCTTCTAGACAACCTTAGGATGGCGAAGATATATAGAAGAGCTAATAGAAAAAATGAAAAAGAAAAGAGGTGTGCAAATAGAAGAAAACTGTGTTTTTTAAGCCTAACTATGTTATTTTTTATTGTGTGATACCTACATAAAATACCTACCTACCTATTTATTGTAATTCTATAATAATATAAAATAATCCCAGGTTGTACTTTTTCGGAAAGAAAGAAGCAAGCAAAGAGTAAATGTGTTCTTCTATAACTCTGCATATTGTTAATGCAATGTCTATTCTAATCATCTAACATTTGGCCTGGGATTCCCAAGTCCGCTCTATTAATACACGTGTGGTTTTCCATTGTTTACAGGTAGTTTGCGCTGAACCGAGATAGTTCCACTTAACTATAAAAACTAGCATAAAGAAGTTAAATCAGTAACTAGAGTCTTATAAAAAACGTTTTGGATTTGCATATTTATTTTTTTATTTGAGCTTGAAATGAAATTTTGCATAATATCTAAAAAAATAATAATTTTAGGATGCACACCTAAACCATTGTTATGATAAAATGTTTCGAGAAACCTGAATAATAACACAATAAATTAGAAACATTAAAAACATTTAATTATAATATTTTTTTCCCCAATTCTTTTTAATTTTACATAATTCGAATTTTTACAGCATTTAAAATGATTTAGACATTCGATACACAGAAAAATATTCCACTAATAGAAATAATCACAATTTAGTCTTGAATTTATTTAATTTTGTCATTGAGATATTATGTATCACGAACTAGAGCTCATCACAGTGTTCCATTTCAATTCGGTAACCTTGCTTGACGCTCGTTGTGTAGTTCATACACTTTTTTCTTTCATCCGCATAAAATGTTTTGTGTCATGTACTACGAGACCCCTCAAACATATTTTCTTCCCCACTGCTCGCGTTTTATTTTGTCTGGCCAGTGCTTGCGTAAAGTATGATCCACATGTAAAACTTTTAAACGATATATCGCAATGTACTGCGGTTTTACATCTAGCTCGCAAAACATTTTAGCTCAATGGTTAAATTAAATATTCATAATTTTTTTAGTCGCTACCGGCAAGAAATGCCTCATAAGAATCTTTGTATTTATCTCCAGGGTCGTATTTGGCCTTCAGTTGTTCCCAGTACTCAGATTCTTTCTCCTTGATGTGGTTGACTACTTTCCTCGCTTTTTGACGCTGAGTTTCAGTACATTTTGAGCAAGATGATTGCATGGCGTCTTGAATGTGACCTGCAATGAGGTTATTTATAAAACACTTTATAGACGATCCAAATAAAAGGTATAAATACAGTATAACTTAAGATATGGACATAAAAGGCGGTCTGATCCACTGAGAAAAATAGCCATCAAAATTCCGACGGATTCGACTAAAGTACGGAGCATACTGATAATCACCAAAAAGTACGATGATTAGCACCAGTTTTTACGGTGACCACTATCATAAATATTATATGGTTGTCACCGTACAACTAGTACCTACTAGCACCAGTTTTTAGGGTGACAACCATTTATAATATTTAATAAATATATATTTTTTCAAACCTTTCATTTCCTTCCCTTCCGCCGTGCATTTTCCTTTGCCTAGCACGCATTTAATGTAGGGTTCCAGCAATCTTCTGTTTGATATGATTTCGTCCACGTCCAAGTTATCGTACCTATCAGTGTATTGTTCTGCTGCACTGAACCCTGCGAGGGCCAGAACTGCTGATAAGATTAGCCAGTTCATCCTGAAAATAAAGAATAGTATAGAATCAAGAGAGAGTAATAAATAGAAAAGAGATAAAGTTTGCACTCGTTTTTTGGCCTTGAGGTGCGCATAAAAACAAATAAAAACATGATGGGCCCAAGTTTGAAGGAAAGTTGACAGATCACATTTTTCTAAAAGTCCAATAAAATACAACAACAAACAACAAACACAAACAACAAACAAGTACAATGTCCTTGTCTAATAGGTTGCAATGACAAAGACAGGTATATTTTTAGTTAGTTTAAACCTGTCCAATAAAGCCTTGAAACTTTGGTATAATAGCTAATATTAGCAAATCCACGAAATGACTCAAATTCTCTAGCACAATCCTAAAAAATATAACTACAAATATAACTTTAGAGTAAAGATCACTTGAATATGCTCTAGTGATGCAGAATCTGTAAAATTAGAGATTTCGAGTGTGTAAAACTAGTTTTTTTTTGTGTGAATCATATTTTCCTTTTACGAAATAGGTACCTACAACCACCGGCTGACCGTCAATTCAAACAAATAATGTTTCAATGTGAAATCCTTGATGTACATAGATAATAAGGTAGGTACAATCTGGTACATAGCACGGAATTAATAAAAATACATATACTTAAAGAAACTTTGGCGATAAAACTTTGACTGTGACATTGGCATCTTTTCTTATCTTTTTAGTTATGAAAAAGGAAAAAGCGCTAACAACGAGAGGTTCTAAAAGTATAACTAGGTCTAAGGTGAAATTAAAAATATTAAGATCTTGTTTATATTGCTATTCTTCTTCTGATTCTAATTATAAACCTCGCTTAAACTTAATGGTTGCTTAAAACTCGTCATTTTATCTCTGCACGTTACATTTCACATGAGTGAGAACTTGTCAGAACTTTTTAACCAATAATTTAGTTTAAACAGCGCTGATAAGTAATACTTAGATAGGTCAATCGATAGGTTAAAAATAGCCGGCACGAAAGGATCTCCTTGTTGAAACCCCACTCAATTAAATTATATTTTAAATTCTTGTACGGCATTAAAACCTACATTCGATTTGGTTGGCTAATCTTGTCAATAAACCATTAACTAACACCTATGGTACTATACTATTTAAATCACTTACTCGTTAGTTGCGTCCCGTCGTCCTTTGTCACTTCAGTTACAAATTGAAGTACTGAAGCTAACGACTAAACGATCATTTTATATCCCGGTTGGTGCTTCGATATCAACATCATCGATTGCGCAGAAATAGTCAATAGGAAAATTTCTCGATTTTCCAAACATTTTAGTACTCTATCTCATTAAAACTTGCTACATTTTCCTTTTGGAACAGTTTATTTTCGATCTGAATTTATTACGATAAAGTTCTTTGAAGCAGTTGTGATTATTAACCTATTGTTAGATGATAATTGCGCAAGGGCTGAAAGAGCATCCTATTAATGCTGTTGTAATTATGTAAATTAAACTCATATCTAGAAAAAACACCATAGATTGACAGTTAAATTAAAAATACTTGTTCATTAGTTCTTGAGTCCGAATAACATTATTAATTCCAGCTCACTATATTTTTCTATGTCGTAGACTTCAGACAGTCTATTCATAGTCTTTAGTTTTGTGCTTGATAATATTAGGTATACGTAATCCTACTAACATATCCTACTCGTTTTAATATTTTAAATGGTAAAGTTTATCTGTTTATGAGTCTGGATGTTTAGATAATTGTGTGTTTGTTCCTCAATCACGCAAAAACGGCTGAACAGAATTAAATGAAATTTGTTGTGAAGCTAGCTTATACTTGGCTTATATAGATTTTTTATTCCAGAAACCGCAAGAAGTACCGCGGGGCGCAACTTTAGTTCGGAAAGTATACTTGTTTCTTAAAATTTTTGAAGTCGATTTTCCTATCCAATCTTTGCTCTCTGTTTTTTATTTCTTTATTTGCCTAAAAATAGTTAGCTTATTTGATGTTTTTTATTTCTCTTCCGTGGTAGCTACTAGGAAATACAATTCGCCATTTTATTGTCATTCAGGCCTAATGACGACCCGTGTCGTTGTAGGGGCCGGTAAAGGACCAACGTCCTGCGAATGGTGCCGGCAACATGATAATTAAGGGGGCACCAGTGTGAGTTCGTCAGAGACCCTGGTGCCCCCCTGTCAAGCACAGAGGCTGGCCACCGAGGGGGTTTTAGTGAGTGCAACCTCACATAACCCGGTTGCTCCCCAAAGCAGCCGGATATTATAATAAAACAACGTGATTTCAATGTGACTAACGAAAGACTAACTTTATTGACGGAACTTAGTGACATTACAGATTAGTTCAAGAAAGTATCACAAGATGGCGCAAGTAGTTTCTATATTTTGATATTTACAACACTCCCACTCAAAATATAGATATTAAACAAACAGCAATAAATTAAATATCTATACTTTAACAATTCCTAACCTTTTTAAATGTTTATAATGTTTAACAGCACATAAGCTCTTAGTGAGTAGGTCTGCAGGCATATCTGATGTACACAAATAATCAATAGTAACAATATGTTCATTTATCATTTCTCTACAATAATGATATTTGACATCAATGTGCTTAGTTTTATTATGAAAAACAGGGTTAAGTAATAGTTTTTGTGCACTCATACTATCATTGTAAATAACAATTTTATACAAGTTTTGAGTAATTTCATACTGCAAATTTCTCAAGTATACTGCCTCTTTGCAGGCTTCAGAAATCGATACATATTCAGCTTCTGTGCTAGAGAGTGCAATACATTTTTGTTTACTACAACTCCAAGATACAACAGACCCTGACAAAGTGTAACAATATCCTGAATATGACTTTCTATCATTAATATCATTGCACCAGTCTGCATCTACATAGCCTTCAATACTAATACTTTTATCTTTACAATATTTCAAACCTAAATCTTTTGTTTTCTTTAAATACCTTAGTATTCTTTTTGCATATTGCCACTGCTCCTCAGTATTACAATTATTAAATTGGCTTAAAAATGACACTGCAAAAGCTATATCGGGCCGAGTAAGGACAACTAAGTACATGAGACTCCCGATAAGTTGCTGATAGGGGTTTTGACTATTACAATTATCCTCCCTTTTACTTTTTAAATTAACCTCCATAGGAGTATTAACACTTTTACAGTCAGTCATATCAAATTTAGACAGTAATTTATCAATATATTTTTCTTGACTTAAAGTAACAGTACAATTTTCTAAATCAAAGCTAACTGACATACCTAGACATTCCTTTACAATACCTAAGTCTTTTAACTCAAAATTCTTACTTAACAAGGTTTTAAGATGACATGTCTCAGTAGTGTCATTCGAAAAAACAAAAAAATCATCCACATACAGCGTTACAATCGTTTTACTCTCACCAACAATTTTTATATATAAGCATGGCTCTACTTTAGATTTAATATAACCACCAGCTAACATACAAGCATCAACCTTCTGATGCCACGCTCGGGAAGCCTGTTTAAGACCATATATAGCCTTGTTCAATTTAAGAATCTTTTTATCATTCATACATATGTAACCTTCTGGTTTTTGCATATATATAGTCTCAGACAGATCTCCATTCAAGAAGGCCGTTTTTACATCAAGATGAGTCACTATTAGGTTCATCTGCACTGATAATGCAAATAATAGTCTAAGTGTTGTATGCCGCACCACGGGGGAAAAAGTTTCACTATAGTCCACACCATATCTTTGAGAACAACCTTTGGCCACAAGTCTGGCTCGATATCGAACATTATTATCTGAATCGCACTTCTTTTTAAGAACCCACTTGCACTTCACAATATTTGCATTTACAGGAACATCAACAATTTCCCAAGCATTGTTGTCTTCAAAACTTTTCAGCTCCTCTTTGATAGCCTGTTCCCAGTGCAGCTTCTCTGGTCCCTCAAGTGCCTCTTCCAATGTCAATTCATCACTAACAGGCTTGTTACATTCTTCTGTACACAGATATCCATATCTGTCAGGTTGTTGTCTCTGCCTTTTAGGTAATGTATTTATCATTATGTCTTCATCAGAACTCATCGGCTCTTCACTCTCAATTGATGGCACATAGGTTTCATCCATTCCTGTGGTATCTTCCATTGAAGCAAATGAATCATCTCTACTGGTGTCGGACAAATCTCCCACTGAAGATGATGATACTTCTTTGTTTTCTTCTATTTCAATGACATTCTCTTCACACAGACCATTTTCCTTTATGAATATCACATCTCGACTAGTTGTGATTGTCCTTGTCACAGGATTATATAATTTATATCCCTTTATATCCTCAGGATAGCCAATAAGTATGCATTGTTCCGATTTCTTATCCCATTTATGTCTTCTTTCTTTAGGTATGTGTTTCATCACAGTACTACCAAATATTCTTAAATGACTGAGATTTGGCTTAGATCCTGTCCATACCTCATATGGAGTGCGGTTATTCAGTCTAGCTTTCACAATTCTATTCTGTAAATAAACAGCTGTGTTAACGGCTTCTGCCCAGAATTCCTTACCAAGTTTAGCATCGAATAAAAGACATCTAGCCTTTTCTATGATAGTTCGGTTCATCCGTTCACAAAGCCCGTTTTGTTCTGGGGTGTACGGATTCGTTCTTTGATGATTAATGCCAGATTTCTTTAAAAAATCACTAAATTTTCTGTTACAGAATTCTGTGCCATTATCTGACCTGAATGATTTAATTTTCTTTAATAATAGATTCTCAACTCGAGCTTTATAATCTATAAAACACTGCAAAGCTTCATCTTTATTTTTTAAAAAATAAACTTGTGTCATACCACTATGATCATCAACAAAAATAATAAAGTACTTTGATCCTCCCAGCGATATATTCTCCATCGGGCCACAGATATCACTGTGTATTACACCCAAAAGCTCAGTACTCCTGTTACCTTCATGAGCAAAAGGTAAACGACTTTGCTTTCCTTCACAGCATACAATACAGTTCGACTTGTTTATGTTTGCCGTCTCTGAAAACTGAACTCCATCCACAGCACCTGGCATTTTATTCATATTGTAGCTATTAACGTGTCCCAAACGACGATGCCAAAGATCTGGAGATTCAACTGCTGCCGCCACCAAACAAGAAGATGTGTTCAATTTATAAACTCCATTAATAAGTGACGCAGTAGCTACCAGCGTTTCCTTTTTGTTAAATATTTCACATCCATTGCTTGTGAAATGTACTTTGTTGCCCTGCTTCATCAGTTGACTCACTGACAACAAGTTAGTAGCCAATTGAGGAACACACAAAACTTTTTCAACAATGATGCTGTAATCGTCTTCTGCAGTTGACGTAATTATGTTTACGTTCCCGCAACATTCCACAGGCACTTTACTCCGATTAGCGATCGTGATTTCTCTTGTAAAGCCGGAATTACAAACATTTGTCATCCAATTTTTGTTACTTGTCAAATGCGAACTGGCACCCGAATCCACATACCAATCGCTCTTGTCAAACATTCCACTAAGAAATACGGCACTGAATGCATTAGTTGTTTTCAGATTCTTTCCTGAATCTTGCGTATTTTTGGAAGATTTTTCCATATTTGTGCACTGATTGCGATAGTGGCCATATTGTTTACAAGCATAACACTTGACGTTTGGTTTCCCTTTGACAGATGTTGACGTTTGACAATTTTGATTCCCGCCATCTTTACTGACCATAGACTGTGACTTCACATTTTTTGAACGGTGAACGGGTTTATTGCGAAAACATGCAAATGCATTATTGACATCACTATCTTCCGGTTCCATGTCCATCAACTTCCCTTTAATGGCGTCTGTTGTAATAATCATGCCGGAATGTTCGATGGCCATTATCATTGGCATGTACTTTTCAGATAATCCTGCCAACATGATAGAACCGATCCACTCGTCATTAATGCCAAAACCCGTGCCTTGTAACTTCTGACCCGCTTCAACAATTTGTGTAACATACGACGTCATCGATGTGCAATTTTCTAATCGAATTGATATTAGATTCCTCAGGAGACTGATTCTTCTAGAAAACCCTGAGTCATCGAACAGCATTTTCAATTTATCCCACAATTCCTTCGATGTTCTGACGCTTTTTATGTGAACATACAGAGCCGGGTCTATAGTTAAAATCAATTTGGCTTTCGTCTTCGCGTCATCAGCAGCTGCAGGCAGCTGGCCGGGCTCAGGTTTGATGCACCCAACCATTCCTTCCAGCACTAGAAAGTTCTCTGCTGCAAAACACCACTCACTAAAGTTCTCGCGCCCTTTTAGCTTAGGTACGCTAATTAGATAGTTCGAGCTAGACGCCATAACTGTCACTCACGCGCGTTTCACACTTCGAAAATAAAAACCCGAGATTATTGTTCACCCCACGGATTATTCTAACAATAAAACTCTAGTACAATAATTTTCTAGCTTATTATGAGTCTGGGCACATAACCTATAATAAAACAACGTGATTTCAATGTGACTAACGAAAGACTAACTTTATTGACGGAACTTAGTGACATTACAGATTAGTTCAAGAAAGTATCACAAGATGGCGCAAGTAGTTTCTATATTTTGATATTTACAACAGATATCTTTCTAAGATTTCCCCCCCCCCCCCCCCCCCCCCGTCAACAAAAAAAAGTCCTAATGACGAAACCGGTGGCAATGAGTATATGTTATTTTTAGATATAATTTTTAAGTCCTTGACAAATAAGTTACCCATAGTAACGTTAACACCCAATAAAGTTTTATTATCAGATTTTAATGAATTAATTTATAAAGTCATTGGGCCCAAGTTTGAAGGCATAAGACAGATCTAAACTAACTAAAAATATGTCTGTCTTTATCATTGCAAGCCAGTAGACAAGGATGACAATAGTTTTAGAAAATTTAGATCTGTTTTTCAAACTTGGGCCTATTAATTGTATGCTCTAAAACTATACAATTAAAAATTTAAAACGCCTACTCGAGTTTACCAGCATTGAAGCCACGCGTTGAAGTCTTATAAACTAACTTTTTTTGCATTTTGAAAAAAAAAAATCTTGTTCTGTTTTACTCTAAATTTTTGATTTAATTGTATAATTATTTGATAATTAAAACATATATTTTTAGTAAATTACACATGGTTTATTGGTTAAAAACAATTTATTAGATCAAAATGAGTCTAAGTATTTGTAAAATTTTCCGCTACATTTTTATTCCGCTTTTGTATGAATTTATTTTTAAATGTGTCGTTCCTATTTCGTCTATGTTAAATTACATTGTGAAAATAATACATTTAAACCAAGCTCAACTATACAAAGTCTTAATGTATTCTCCTCCTTAATTGTTTTTTTTAAATAATAGAACCTTGTATTTACTCACATGAAAATATGGCAGCAACTCACTTGTGTGCAAAACTTTTGTAGTTATCTGTAGGAGAATTAATTACTTAAAAAAGCGCTCAATTGATTTTTCAAATTTTAAGTCAAATACTGAATTCTGCTAAATCTCTTGACTTCTTACTACCACTACCAAAATCTAGCTTATGGTGACATTTTGTCAATGCACATAGATACAGGTAGGTATGTCCTTCCTACTAATATTATAAATCGAAAAGTTTGTATGAAAACTTTGTATGAAACGTATGAAACGTTTGTACAAATGTTTGAAAATCGGTTTAAAAGATATGTATCTCCTGAACTTTTAAACCCATTTTGATAAAGTTTGGAAAACAGAATACTGATAGGTTATGCCCTAGATGAATACATTTTCATCACCACTGTTTCTCGTTACCTCGCAGGTGAAACCGCGGGTCACAGTTAGTTAAGCATAATAACAGATACATCACCTTTATTCCTTAACCATACGTAGCTAAAGACTCTAGATGTATTATTACCACTGTTAATGCTACACTTCAAACTGCTTAGTAATGTTTACATAATACAGGGTTATTAGGAAAGGGTATGTTAAGCCGAAAGGGCTCATAGTACTCTTCATTACGATCAACTTTTACTATGGGATCAAACTTGAAATTGCGAAAAATAAAAACAGCTGTTTCATGGATAAATCTCAATGACACTTAACAAAATGTATGAAACAGGTATTTTTTTCTTAATTTTAGTGTTTGGTAACATACTGAAAAATATTCATAATGGCGAGTACTATGAGTCCTTTCCAGCTTACCATACCCTTTCCTTATAGCCCTGTACATTCAACGTTGGTACACCATCGATGTTTGACCTCTGTAGATGAGTAATGATCAGTATTATCCAGTAAATACGTTGGAGGACATCTTAAGAAGTACTTGCGACATTGACCCAACCGCAAACTATTGTTTATGATTGAAAGGATTTTATTGGAAAACTAGCTGACCCGACAAACGTTGTCTTGTCTTAACTATGAATATTGAATTCGAATTGCCTCAAATTTTCTAATGTGCCACTCAACTTCCTTAATTTTTCTTTCATAAAATCACAATTAAAAAAACGGGGGCACACAATACAAAAGGCACACAACGAAATTGATAACTTAAACTTAGAAAATTCCGAATTAAAAAAAACAAATAATAGAAAAAGATACTTTAACACGACGAAACATACGACTGTAAGCGAGTCCCAATATCCAAACATACAAACTTCCAGACAGACGGAACTAAATTTTGTCGGTTGTTACTGAGACGTTTCGCTCGCTCAGTTTTTTAGTTAAAACTTAACTATTTTAATTACGAATTAAAAAACATTTTTAGAAAAACTTATTTATTACTTAGATAATATAAAACAATACAAAATAAGTTCGTTTGTTTTAGTGTAGCTATTATATAAATTAGATGTACTGGTATTTGGATCTATTAGGCTGGGATCTCGATGCCGTTGGCCTTGGCACGTTCTTCGTACTTCTTGCGCCACTTGCCGTCGGCGTCGAACTTGGCGGTGATTTCGTTCCAGATTGCTGGCTCGTTTTTGATGAGGTGCTCGATGACAGTGTAGGAGCCCTTCTCTTGGGTTTCCGTGCACTTTTCGCAGCCCGTCTCGATGGCTTCTTGAAGATGCTCTGTGAGGACAAAGATTTTTTTAGACATTGTTTTTTCTACTGAAATTATGTTAATAATTTACGCTCATTTTTTTGTTATTTGCACCTACGAAAAAAAACAGCTGTTCCACACATTTTGTAGAGTGTCATAGACATTTTTCTATGGAACAGCTGATTTTTAAGCGAATTCCGAGTTGGTCACAAAATAAAAGTTTTTCATAATACTCGTACCTAATGACTATTACGAGCCTTTTTTGGCTTAGCATATCCTTTCCTTTAAACCCTGTATTTACGCAATTAAAGTGACTAAAAGCCGCAATCTGGAATTTTCCTGAGATGTCACGAGAGGTTGTTTATTAATTAGAGGAATGTAATGCGTTCTCCGCTAGTTGAAGGCCGTTTAGAATATTCAATTCACACGCAACAAAGTAGTTAGGTGTTAGGTACTAAATCTAATCTTAATCTGAATACTGAGGTTTTGGAGGATAAAATCGACTGCCCCTGCGTACAGTATTGACAACAAGTGGCATTTTTTACAAGAGAGCAATTCAAAGTCAAGTTTGACCTTAAGTAACAAGTTAAAATGTGTAGTACCAATTTTATTCGATTTTCAATATAGGTACAATTTGACTGGTTAAACACTTGGCATTATCTGGGATATTATTGCATTCATTATCAGGAACAACTTAAACTGTGGAATCAATCCTAAAATAGCGAAAAGAAAATCAACTGTCACATACATTTTGAGAGTTAATCAAAATTTTAATGCAATAGCTTTTTTTCGAGATTTTAAGGTTGTTCTCGTGGTAAAAGTAGGTCATAATGCATACAATGTATACTGGAATAGGTATGTCAAATTGTCAAGTGTACAGTCACCTCGTATAATGATGGATTTAGTAGATGGGTATAACAAAGGAAGTCGAACATTATGCAGTAACTATCGTCGCAATTAAACAATAAATATGAAACAATTTGACAAGATATCTTTTTAGCTAGTCTGTTATGTAAGATAAATAATGGTTTTTGTTTTAAATAAAATAAATGTGTTTTTTTCTTTATTTCGCTGTTACCTAGGCTTCGCCTGGACCCCCTTCTTTCTTTTGTTAGCTCGTTTCAAGTTCAAGTTATTTTCATTTAGAGCATTTGGAACGGATTTCAATATTTATGCTTTGTTTTGAGAGAAAAAAAGCGGAATAATCTAAAAATTATGTAATTAAAGTTATCAGATATGATGCGGGTAATTTTCTGTGAGAGTTTTTTGGTACAAAAGATAGATAAATCAATACAGGGTTAAAAGGAAAGGTATGCTAAGCTGGAAACGAGTTATAGTACTCATCATTATGAACAACTTTCGGACCAATCACGAGACTGCAAAAATACAGCTGTTCCAAAGAACAAGAACATTATTTTTACAAAACATAAAACAAAAACCGACTTCAAAAGACCGACTATTGAGTTATTCATCTATTTGTCGCGCACGTACTTAATGCAAATTTAAGACTTATATGGTTTTCTCATGGATACCATTATCAGAACTGGACTAAATTGAAATGGGACCAAATGGGAAGCGTCAGCTTTCTAATAAAAAAATAATCATCAAAATCGATTCACCCAGGCAAAAGTTATGAGGTAACAAACATAAAAAAAAAAAAAAAAAACATACAGACGAATTGATAACCTCCTCCTTTTTTGAAGTCGGTTAAAAAATGTCAATGACCTTCGACAAAATGTATGGAACAGCTGATTTTTTCAGAATTTCAGGGTTGTTCCCTTTTTGATTTAGCAAACCCTTTCTTTATAACCATGCAGAATGATTCTCTTACCTTTCAGTTCCTTTCCTTCAGGGCTGCACTTTCCCCTCTCCATCACGCAGTCGACGTATGCTTTGAGCAGACGCTTGTTCTCGAGGATCTCAGTCAGGTTGATGTTGTCATATTTGTC
This sequence comes from Alcis repandata, assembly GCA_949125135.1. NCBI lineage: Eukaryota > Metazoa > Arthropoda > Insecta > Lepidoptera > Geometridae > Alcis > Alcis repandata. Next base: position 6,862,716 of record OX421237.1, read on the forward strand.
GGTGTACTTATCAGAAGCAGCTGCCACCGCCAAGAATCCGAGAACTAGTAGAAGCTTCATGTTGTACTGGAATTAGAGAACGTTGCTAGGTTAACAATTGGAAATAACTAAAATGGCTTTAAACGAACCTACCAAAATCAACCTTTAAACATCACACTGCTGGGTGGACCCTCGAAGGGAGATTAGGAAAAGATTACATCAAATTACACTTATATTATAAATGTGAAAGTGGGTGAGTGTGAGTACGCGTTTGTATGCCTGTTACTAAACTTCTTCAGGCTGAAACAACTCAACGGATTCAAACGGAATTTAGAATGGAGATAGTTTATACTTTGAATTAGAACAGAGGCTTATATTTTGAAAAAATACGCGATACTGTAATGCGAGTAACAGTTATCTATCTATATATATAAAAATGAAACCCGTTTTCCTTGGTCATCGCATCACGCGTGAACGGATGGAGCAATTTCGCTAATTCTTTTTTTGTTGTGTTAATTATTGTCAGGAGAAGGTTCTTATGAAAGAAAAAATTAAGGAAGTTGAGCGGAACATAAAAAAAAATAAGACAATTCGAATACAATACTCATATAGTTAAGACAGGACAACGTGTGTCGGGTCAGCTAGTTCAGTAATAAATAGATACGAATGCAAATGTGGGGAGGTGCAGCGCGCCTGATTTTTTTAACACACTTTTATTAGGTTCACCTGTATGTAACCCACTCTTCTGGACTTGATTTTGGCCTACTTTGAACGATCAGATTCAATTCAAACTTTGCACACCTGTCAAAAACCGATGACAATGCGTGTTTTTTAGTTTTTGAAACTATATTTTTTTATAATATTTATTCGAATATGTACAGCGGTCTTTGTTTTAAGAAATCTTTGTCAATACAGCACAAGTTTGAGCTACTATAGTACACACACTTATACTAACGTACTTTGAATTCTAGTATTGATTATGGACTGCCAAAAGCAAGCAGTAGGATAGAAGCAATAACATCGCAATAAAAGCATTGTTCTCGTTTTGGTTGTGTAAGTACCGCACGTTATTAAATTACTTGTCTTAGTTATACAGGGTTATAGGCAAAGGTTTTGCTAGGCCGAAAAAGGGGTTCATAGTACGCACCATTATGAACAACTTTTACTATGTGAACAAGAACATTATTTTTACAAAACAAAAAACAAAAACCGACTTCAAAAGACCGACTATTGAGTTATTCATCTATTTGTCGCGCATGTACTTAATGCAAATTTAAGACTTATATGGTTTTCTCATGGATACCATCATCAGAACTGGACTAAATAGAAATGGGACCAAATGGGAAGCGTCAGCTTTCTACTAAAAAAAGAATCATCAAAATCGATTCACCCAGTCAAAAGTTATGAGTTATGTTTTGTTAAAACATAAAAAAAAAATAAAAAAATAAAAATTAAAAAAAAACATACAGACGAATTGATAACCTCCTCCTTTTTTGAAGTCGGTTAAAAACTCTGAAATCGTGAAAAAAATCAGCTGCTCCATAGATAAATGTCAATGGCACTCGACGAAATATAATATGGATCAGATGAAAATTTTTCGCGGTTTCTGGGTTAGTCCCATAGTAAAAGTTGTTTACAATGATGAGTACTATGACCCCATCTAAGGTTAGTATGGGTATGGCTAGTATGGTCCCTTATAACCCTGTATTGTCGGCGATAAAATAGGTAACAAACAATAACAATCCTAATTTATTTAAATTATAGGCCCGGAAATACCAGGGGCAGCTCATGGGCACCTTATGACCCATTTTGTAAACGTATTTAAACTTTATAAACATTACAATACAATTTCGTTTAAGACAATTATTTATTGACTGAATGAAGCAAAGGTCTCAGAGTACGGAAAAAAACGGCATTTGTTTGTATGTGTGTTTGACGAAAGTAATAAGCAAGTAAGTACTTCATGCAAGTAAAAGTGTTAAGCTTGGATTTAAGCAAAATTGAAGGGGTTGTAAAGATAAAGGGGTAGAGAAACGTGCGAGCTAATATTTTGGTGGTTTGGTGGACTATGAAAAACATGTCATTCAACTGTACCTACCTAATATATTGTGACTGAAAACCATTTTTAACAATGAAAATCTTGACTTCACAACATTTTTTTGGGTTCTGAACCTCCTTCTAGGAAAAACTTTAAAGGCGAGACTTCGGCGTCTGCATGTCACAGCTAATTACTTAATTCATTTATCAGCGTTAATTATGTCAACAACAAACACATATTTAAAAAAACATAACCTCTTCAAAATAAACAAATAAATCTAAATATATATAAATTACGTGTCACGTTGTTTGTCCGCTATAGACTCCTAAACTACTTAACCGATCTCAATCAAATTTGCACACCGGGTGCAGTTCGATCTAACTTAGGAGATAGGTAGCTCACATCTCAATTTATAGTAAAAAAACATAAAAAATTAGAAAATTTAAAAATACTTAAACCATAATTTAACTTTAGCGCTTTGGACAATGTAAACTTTTTACTAATGTAACTTTTGACATTTGACATTTGACATAGAATTGACGCAATGACTTTTTTTACCAATTCGAATTAAATAGTCATCGTTAAGACAGGACAACGTCTGTCGAGTCAGCTAGTGATCCTATATATTCGTAATATAAAAATGTATCCCGGTTACAAAGTTTAAGGACCCAAACGTATTAACACTCACACGCACCGACTATATACTAGACTAGACACAGTGACCCAGTTTTTAAAGTAAAAGCTTTGTTGTTTATTGTTTTTTTTGATTCACATGTCGATATGCTCACAAGTTGACTCCACTAAAATTCACAAGCGCTACTAAGATGTCCACTGCGACAAACGCATGACCTACCATTAAAGATCCTCTGTGTACTGTAATCACTAGAAGCCGTGAGTGACTTATGAAGGTGCTGTAATATTATGCCTCTATTTATACTGGACGAGGTGCTTGAAGCATCTAATTTGTCCCTGGTGCATCTATTATTTCAGTTCGTACGCGATGCGTAAAACCCAAACAATTACGTTACAGAGAAAACGGGGTTTGGATTAAGCTTGGAAAAATTATAAGCGACTTTTGAAATTTTGTGACTTATTTAATAATTAAAAAATATTTCGCATCAAATGCCGGTCAAGAAGTTACGAGTAGGTATAGTAAAATGACTTCGCATGAAAGCCTATCGAGATTTTGTTTTAAAGTCGAAAACACTTTTTACTCGAGAATAAAAAATCGAGACCCAGTTTTGTAATCCTGCTGGAAGAATGTATGAGCCAAAATAGCTCACTGTTACAATATTTTAGTTTGATCTTGTGAGTCAACAGCTTGGTCGGTTATGAAAACTTTATAAAGTTAAAGATTAAAATTACGGTATCTTTAAACCCAATTTTAAATAAGCCTCATGTTAAGTTTAGGAATTGAAGCCTTGCAATTGCCACCTAAAAAATCTCATTTGACTGCTAAATTTTGGGGTAGGTCGTGGAAATGAGGCAAAAAACATTGCTCTAGCGAAAGGGGGCGAGGTTTGAAAATTTCGAGTTCCTTATTTTAAAAAGCAGTTACAAATGTGTCTTTGTACATGTAATGTGATATCACTCTTAGCGGTAAAACCGCATTTTGCGCCTACTTGCGTCATCATGTTTTTCAGTATTTCTACTTTTCTTTCATTCTGTAAATAAGTGTAGTAGGTATTGTATTTTTAAATTCAAATAGGAGAGAATACCCATATATGTATGTAGATTAAAGGTAGATATATTTTTGTCGGATAATCTTGCAAAAAAAGAAAATCTAATTCTTTCTCTCAGGGCTATTGGTAATCGGTGGATTGTGAGCGGAGAAGTAAACATCGAGTTACACTTATCATACGAGTACAAATAAGTCAAAAAGTCGTGCGTATGTGTGGTTACACTTAACTGTCTTGGACATAGTCACACACATACACACACACATTTTATTCTTCCCTATTAGAATTATTACATATTTATATATTATTATTTTTTATTTTTTTTTATACGTTTTAGTATATTATATTTTCGGAAATGTAGGTAGTTTTAGTATTAGAATGTATTTTATTTGAATGTATTTCTAAGTATTTATTATTATTATTTTTTATGTAGGTTTATATGAGTATTTTTCAATATTGCACACCCCGTTTTTATATTTTTTATCTATCCTCTCCATCCTAAGGTTGCCTGAAAGAGATCGCTCTTAGCGATAAGGCCGCTAGTTGTCGCACTAGTTTTAGGTTCTATAATCCTTTTGTTTGTAATTTCTGGTGTGAACAATAAAGAGTTTATCTATCTATCTATCTATATATGTAGGTATATAGGTACATACAGTTACAGGTGCAACTATTTTAATTACTGGACTTAATTTTGATGTATGTTTCTGGGTTTTATATTTGTAACAAATTATTGTTATTTATTTCTCATTTATTTAATTTGGTCCAAACTTCGGGGCGCTCTGTCTTTGTATTAAAATAGTTGTTTTCGATGCGAGTAATTTTTGTGAATGTGTTGTGAGTGGTACGAGACATAGATTAGAAAGTAACTTTAAATGTCTATCAATAAACAATAAGAATTGCAATTAGGTACATGTTAGATTAGCATTTAGATCAAAAGACAATATTTAATGCATTTGCATAATGTCTATGCGCTAACAGGTTTTGTCTATAGTGAGATGACGACGGCCAATTTTGAAATGCACCTACTTAAGTAGAGAATAATGCAATGTGTTCTTGCACAAATTCTATATTTGACTAATTTTGCAAGTAAAAAGGCAAATGTTCGTGGAAGGACGAAAGTAAATTGAAATAATTTAATTGTTTACGAAGCGTGCAATTTTAAGCGTTCTTATTTTTTTTTTAACACGCTTTTATTAGCTTCACCTGTATGTTTGTATGTTTGTATGTTTGTATGTTTGTATGTTTGTATGTTTGTATGTAACCGACTCCTTTGAGCGCGTTTTTGACCCACTTTAAACGGTCAGATTTCTTTCAAACTTTGTAGATATATCGAGGACCGATGACAATACACTAAACAAATCGTGTTTTTTAGTTTTTTTAACTATTAATTTGTTTAACACGCTTTTTCTATAAAGTTTCTTTAACTTTTAATACCGTTTAACTTACAAATGGTAATTTCGTCATTCGTGTCAGAGAACAGAGTGGCGCAGTGGAAGCGTGCTGGGCTCATAACCCAGAGGTCCCTGGATCGAAACCACGCGCTAGAAATCTTTTTGCTCAATATTTTTTTGTTACGCATCAATTTTATTTTATGAGGTCTGAGGATCGAAACCACGCGGCTACAAATCTTTTTGCTCAATATTTTTTGTTACGCATCAATTTTATTTTTAATTTGCTTGAGCAGACGGCCAAAATCGGATAACACCAACACATTTGTACATATTAATAATGGTTAATAGTTAGCAAATCGAACTAAAAAGCGAAAAATAAATAATAGTTAAAAAAAACTAAAAAAACACGCTTTTTATAAAAAATCGAACTAAAAAAATAGAAAATAAAATTTTATAAATTTAAATTAAGAATAGGGTTGAAAATTTCAATAAATATAAATTAATAATAGTGTAAATAAATAAATATATGTATTTTATTTTTAAAAAAGCGTGGGGTGCTTTCTAAGATATTATCAAAATGCTAATCACTCTACTCATGTCTGTCAATACAAAATGTATCTACAAAATATATAATATCTATTGACCCATGCACCCCACGCTTTTTAAAAATAAAATACATATATTTATTTATTTACACTATTATTAATTTATATTTATTGAAATTTTCAACCCTATTCTTAATTTAAATTTATAAAATTTTATTTTCTATTTTTTTAGTTCGATTTTTTATAATTCTTTTTCCTCTTTCATTTCTTTTTTACTCATTTGTATTTAGAACACCAAAATCTGTCTGCAAAGTTTCACTAATAGTCGATTAACCGTACTCAAATCGTCGTCGGACAAATATAATTATAGGTACAAACATTCTAATGCGAATTGGTTGCCCTAAACTCTGAGCTAACTTCGCTCGGTCAAATATATCAGAAATATGATTGGTAAAATGTATTTTGCAGTTAATAGGCCCAAGTTTGAAGGCTTTTTAAGACAGATCTAAATTTTCTAAAACTATTGGCATCCTTGTCTAATGGCTTGCAATGATAAAGACAGATATATTTTTAGGTAGTTTAGATCTGTCTTAAAATGCCTTCAAACTTGGGCCTATTAGGTACATAAAACTAAGTACAGTACCCGGCGACAAATATTGCACATCGACCTTTGGAAAGAGACAATCGGCTAATTTCGGCTTCGTAGAGCATTATCTCTGTCACACACTACCTCTAATCCTAATAGATACCGGACTGTTTGTATTTCGTGCGACAGAGATAACGCTCTACGAAACCGAAATTAGCCGATTGTCTCTTTCCAAAAGTCGATGTGCAATATTTATCGCCGGGTACTGTATTTGAGACATTACCCTGTTCAGCTTACAGCATAAAAGGTGAAAAATGATTGTATGGTTTTCGGTGCCTTGGTTACTAGTTGCAAGGTAAACCTAGGTTTTCATTACTATGAAACCGCCAAGACAATTAAGACAAGTCAGCTTGCTAAATGGCATTGCTATCGTAAATAAACAATTGTCGTTTAAGGGGCAATTCACACCGAGATTACTATCAATGTTTTTAGTATGAATGTAAAGGTATTTTGGTGAATTTAATTGTGATAATGTTTGAGTGCGAACGAAACTAATTACGGAAGCATTTTATACAAATATCGTTAAATAAATACTAGATAATAACATTTTCTACTAATAGGTCTCCATTAGGATTGCCTGTGTTTTAAGATGCTATAAAACACATACAAAGACAAGGGCAACTAACACCCACACCCAGAGCATTTTATTTAAATTTTTCGTTCAAACTTCTGCACGATAAATCTAGAAAATAATTCGATAATTCCATTGAGTTAACTTTATTTTTTTACATAAATCTAGGACAAATAAGTTAGCGCTGCTGCCAATTTAATATGAATTGGCCCTTACGAATCCTTAACATAATTATTCAACTTTGTAGAAATAATATACTTTTATTACGCATTGTGAATCTCATAAAAATAAAAATCAGCAGACTATGACAGAAAAGCTATTTTAAGTCACGCATATTATATACATAATTATATCCGGCTAGTTTTCTGTGCATTATCCGTATTTTGGCTTAGTAAAAAATAAAAGACCACAGACATAGAATTCTAGTTACGTTTGGAAACTTTTTCAATAATTTATTATTATACAAAATAACTTTTAAGGCATAACCTATATCATATTTTATGTTTATGTTTAATTTTTTTTTTCGACAGTTACCTACATAATTGACATTTATGCACACAGCCTGAAAAAGAAATTATTTTTTTTAACATATAGTTAATTATTTTTACAAAAAAAAAAAAAAACAAAAACCGACTATTGAGTTATTCATCTATTTGTCGCGCACGTACCTGATGCTAAAAAAAAACATACAGTCGAATTGATAACTTCCTCCATTTTTGAAGTCGGTTAAAAATGGTTAAGAACGGTAACATTTCAATATTCTAAGTGGCACTGGGTTGAAATACACTAGCGTAGGGCTGAGGAATAGGAGAGCCAGTTATTAAATTGTAACTAATGCGTTACACGCATGCCAATTTATAGATTCTTTTATTTGTGACAAAAAAACAAATAAGCAGAGAGAAATGCTGTGAAAAAACCTTTAAATCATAATGCAATTTAAGACAGCGATTTACGATAAATAAACTATATTTCAGATTTTCGGAAGATCCCAAGTTTACTGCCTAAGTCTTCAGATCTTATCCCATGTTTACTGCCTAAGTCTTCAGATCTTATCCCATGTTTACTGCCTAAGTCTTCAGATCTTATCCCATGTTTACTGCCTAAGTCTTCAGATCTTATCCCATGTTTACTGCCTAAGTCTTCAGATCTTATCCCATGTTTACTGCCTAAGTCTTCAGATCTTATCCCATGTTTACTGCCTAAGTCTTCAGATCTTATCCCATGTTTACTGCCTAAGTCTTCTAAGCTAGTTCCTAAGCTAGTCGTCTAAATAGGTTTCTAACTTGCAACTAGGTCTGCCCATCAATCTGAACCTAATTGATGATAACCACGTGTCAGAGACGCCGACTGAATACCGTAGCGTACGTAACGCAATCAGGTTAGACCTTCGCAAACTCATTGTTCACTGAAGCAGTATTACCTATTATGGCCGCCTTTGTTTATGAGTGAGTCATTTGATCATGGGACGATCAACGACCACAACCACGACTAGGAAACGGTATAGGGATGTTCCTGGGTGCTGATAAGATCGCAATAGTTCAAATTCAACGCTTGTTCATAAATATTGTTTAAATGGTTCACAAACTCACTTAGAATAGAATGTATAGGTCATCAAACTCATAGCGTTTGAATTTTTTTGTATTTAGTTAACTCTTTTTATTTTTTTATCATAATATTCAGGAAAAAATAATGTACAAAAAACATTGTAGCCATGAGGTCTTATTTCATTTTTGTACGCCACTATCCGTATTCTAATTCTGTCAGTCATTTCCATTCAAAAGTTGTCTGGAAAAAAATCGCTTTAGGCAAGAAAGCTACCCTTTTGGTCTCCACTCCATTCCGAAATGTGTCTACACCGCTCGTATCTAAACAAGATATATATTTTTAACAGTTTAGTTGCCACATGCCCCATACGATGATTAGTATGGACAACAAGTCGTCACAACGTGAGTGCTTACCTCAAAGTATATGCACATTAAACGATTTAATGTCCACTTTGCAAATGTGAACTCAATATGGGTTTTCCGTGACGTTATTAATATTTTTCTGGTAGGTATAGGACTAGGTGTGGAAAATTTACTATTGATATGTTGTCCGGAGAATTGAACGATAAAAGCAAAAATTAATTAATTAGGGCTTAAGCAAAAATATTATAACTAGTTACTAGCTAAGTTTTTGGTTTCTATGTTTTTTTACGTAATGGTTTGCTTTTATATTGGGTATACGCTACTTTCTAACATTTCATAGAAAATGGTCCAGTTGCTTTGCGAAAACTATGATAATTCTTTGGTTTACAATACATTGCAACCATAAATCGTGAGAAATACTTGAATTTAATGAGAAACTGTATATTTAGAACTACATGATATTATTTGATATAAAATACGATGTATGATATGTAATGATATCGTAGTGTCTTTATCGTTGTGTGGTGTAGTTATTTATTTTTGAATTGATTATTTTTACCTAACTGCCCAAAAGTAGGGTAACATTATTCATGAATATTGTAGAGGTAGTATACTTATTATGTTCCTAGATGACCCAAACGTCTTGTCCGACTTTGTCATCAGGTTTTTAAGATTCGTATCTCGAAAATGTCATAAACTACATTTCGCAGTAGTGTTTTAATTTTTCTTAATACTACTTATTGTACCTTATTTACCTGTCATATTTACTTTTTGAGCAAATACGAGTATTAGCCGTCCGGTTTAATTTCACCAGCAATCTCAGATCTATCTAGGCTCACGATTAGTTCTAACAAAGCTGGTTTAGCATACAAATTGTCGGGAGGTGGCAAGCACGGCACAGATAGTACCACAGTGCCTTGCGTTTGTCTGCAAATTAAGGGACCTACTAGGTGTCTTTGACTAATTATAACTACTCGTATCTAATCTTGGTGTCTACGACTTGTTGTATTGAGTGATTACAAAAAAACATCATCATTGCAGTCTTTATAGATCCGTAGCTAGACATAGGTCTCTTCTTAATTTCTTCTCGTGACGTTTAACATCAGGCGAGCGATTTCCTCGTGTCGTCACTCAATTAAAAAAAAAAGTGCTTCCCGTAGATTCACCCGCTAACCTCCAGACATCATTTTATTATTCAGATGAACTAAAACTTTAACATTTTTTTCAACGCAAATTAAAATCAGTTTTTTTACGAATTTTGCTACATTTCGACAAAATGCTGACCCAACGGTGTTGTTTAGTTCAGCAAAAATTATATTATGCCGTTCAAGTGACTTAAACAACAAAGTCTACCCGCAATATGTCTGTGGTAGCCTCCGCGTTGCGCAATGCGTTTGTATGTAAATAAGACAATTTTTACTCAATTCCTAATTGATGTCTGTGGAAAAGTATTCAACTTTGAATTAGCTGACTCCTTTTAGATACCTTTTTAGAATCATGACAGAACTTCTAGGAATAAACGAACCTAATGTTTGAATTACGATGCTTTCCTGGCAGACTGGTGAAATCTGGTAGGAGATCGCACTGTCTGGATAGAGATACAGGTGACCTTGGCCCAGGAGTGGGTCAACGGTTACTAAAAAAGGTCTCTGAATTAGAAAAACAGACGAAACTGTAGAACTTCAGCAATACGATGTTCAAAAGTAAGTTCGCACAATTTTACATGATGTCAGTTCGCTGAATATTGTCGATTATTTAGAGGTATAAAATCGAATTTTAACATATCCATACATATTTTGGCTGTAATCTAAAATTGTAGAGCAGATGCCTCTGACCAATTGTACATGTTTTTCCTAGTAAAAAGAGCAGTAAGGCCACAATTATCAAGCTAAACTTAAACTTACATCAGCTATAACAACGCCTACTTAAAAACAATACATAAACCTCAATGCTAGTAAGAACTACTTCCGTCGAGGAAAACTGGCCGCGGAAGAGATGTGATCTGAATTCGCTGCCGGAAGATTCAAGGAGTAAAGAACTCTATGGAGGAAGCGTATTAACATAATTATAATCTCAGGAGGCACAAAATGAGACGTCTCGATAACTACGAGCTAAATGCAACGGGGTGTGTTGTGTTCTGGATTGAAGGGAAATATTTCCAGCAGTTTTTTTTATATAGAGGGCCTTACCTGAATCTGAATTATATGTGGCACTGGGCTGTAATATGCAAGTGCGGCTTCATATTAGACTAGACTTTCCCGTCTCTTCAGCTTCCATAAAAAATTAAATGAAGGTATGTGCATGTTCTTATTTTCGATGTTTTGTTTTGTTAATTTTAGGTCAAGCCTAGCAACTCCTCACTCCCTGTAGCTTCAAAATTCCTAGATCGATTTTGATCATATTAAAAATTAATAACTCTATTTTCCTAAAAAAATATTAAACAAGTAGGTACGAAAGTTTTCCAATAAACAAACTCCGCGATTTGTTGCATAGAGTTAGTTGTACCTTTGCTTCGCTAGGTCAGAAAGTGCGTGCCCGTAAAATTGTAGCTCTGTTCTAATTTCAAAATAAATACTAATACAATCTATTCAATGCAAATGGCAACTAAACAGGAAAACTCAAGACTTCTAGAATCATCATAATCTAAACGTTTGATTTGTCGTATTTCCGCAACAACCTGACCCTTGCTTTAATTGACAGCGTGAAAATTATGCACCAGCGATGGAATAAATATTCCGTTAGCAAAGCTATTGTTTTCATTAGTCTCTGCAATTTCTAAATATGAAAAAGGCGTCATAGATCTAACTAGAAACTGCAGTATAAATGGTCCCATGGTTGCGTTTTCTTCGTCACAGCCCAACGAAGGGTCGATCGGAGCTCACGAAGATAAAGCAAGTAAGTGGGTTTATCAATATTTATTACAATAATGAATAATTCAATACATACGAGTACCAATTAACACGTCTTGTGTTTATTGACGGTATTGCTTGCTGACGTTTGTTTTGTTGCGTCATTATCTCAACTAAACTGACGGCACTAAAGTTATCCCTTTTCTTTTTGATATGTTAAAAAGGGATGGCAACTATTTTAGAGTTGTCAAATATAGGTTAAAAAAACAGAGTCGACAAATGCTCAAATCGTTTTTGATAGAGACGAACCGAAACAATATTGTGTAATGCGATGTGAATAGTCCCAATACTACCAAATAATTCAATCTGATTAAAAACCACGTTAGTTTCCTTACTAAATAATTCAATCTGTTAATATGCGAATGCCTATCTCATAAAATAATCATAGTATACCTATATAATATAGGGTCATACATTAATTTGAATCTGATTAGTCAGCTGCAATGTTGTCTAGAAAACTATAATTGCAGCAACTTTGTGCTTTGATTATGATTCAGGATCACAAAATAATAAAACTGTGATACCTTAGATGTTAGTTTTTATAGTTAGTTTTTATAGATGATGGTCGATTTATTATAATTACTCAGTTCTAGTGATTTTGAGGAACATAAAGGGTATTCAGGGTATACCTTTTTATTATCCTTCATTAAAATCATCAAAAAAACTTTACTTATTAATGGTGATTAGCAATTGCTTAGATGAACAAATGCCACTAAACTCCAGACAGCCTCTATAAGTATGACCGCAAATATTTTATGTAACGCAATGAGTAAAAGCACAGACTTAATAGGGCCAAGTTTGAAGGCATTTTAAGACAGATCTAAACTAACTAAAAATATATCTGTCTTTATCATTGCAAGCCATTAGACAAGGATGCCAATTGTTTTAGAAAATTTAGATCTGTCTTAAAAAGCCTTCAAACTTGGGCCTAATATCATGCTGGACTAAATTATAATGTGAATCTAACGAATACGAGTAGCACGTGTGACTTCTTATTAGTAATACGAATCTATACAGGGTTATAAGGAATGGGTATGCTAAGCCGAAAAGGGCTCGTAGTACTCATAATAATGTACAACTTTTATTATGGGGGCCAAGCCTGAAATAACAAAAAAACTCAGCTGTTCCATACATTTTGTCAAGAGTCATTGACATTTTTCTATGAAACAGATGGTTTTTTTTCACGATTTCAGGGTTGGTCCCTAGTAAAAGTGGTTCATAATAATAAACTACGAGCCCTTTTCGGCTTAGCATCCTCTTTCTTTATAAACCTGTATATAAAGACAGACACCGGTGCTCCACAATTAATTGTCCGAAGTGGAAAAATACCTACGTTATAAGGAAGTGAGTAATTATTGGCGTAACACAATAATTTGTTAATTATAGTAGAATCAGATTCGAAGAACCCGCTTGTAATAATAAGAGCCCCTTTTCCGTTTAAGAAGCCAGTAGTATTAGGCTTTATAATATTTTCTTAACGTTAAGTGACGGTAATTAGTACTGCTCCCTAAATTTTTGTATTGTACACTAGTTAAATGATATTTGCTAATCTAAGCAACTAAACAGCGTTTATAAGGCTTAAAATGCATAAACGTAATTATGGACTGAACACACGCAGTTTAATAACATTAAGGTTTTATTTTTAAATTTATTTTTAATACGAGTAGTACTTGGATTTTTTATACAAATTTCGTAATTTATCATTATTTTAAAGTAATGTTTGGTTGTTGTGCTAGGTTTGTAGAGATGAATATCTTCTAGAAGGTTGCATACTTAGTGTGCAGAGCTCGGCGACACAATAACAGATTCCAAACGAACAATAAAACAATGGCTAATCAAAGTAATTAAACAAACCCGCAATAAGTATGTCCGTGAGCTTATATACCTACGATTACTGAATACTATTGTTTACATAAACAAATGCTTATTTAGCTACAATATCCTATAAATAATATGAAAGTCAAAGTGTTTATGAATGTCAAAGTTTTAATGAATGTTTGTATGTTTGTTGCGCAATCACGCGAAAATGACAAAACGGATTTAGATGTAATTTGGTATGTAGCCAGTCATACCCTGGGTTAACATTTAGGCCCTTTTTTTTTTTTTTTTGTGACCCAGGGAAAATCCTTTATGGATACCACACCCACCCCGGGGGGGGGGGCAGGGTGGTTATGTGGGAGTCTCCGCCCTAGTGGCGGCATACCCACTAAAAACCCTGGGGTGTTCCTCCAGGCAATGGGCGGAGCCACGGGTCCATTAAATCACCGCAGCCCCGCCCAGCCTATGTCCGCCGTGAAGGCGGACCCACCTCGGGTAGGGGGTGGCCACCCCCTCCCACTTCGTGGCGACGCGTCGGAACATCAAAACGCGTCGACCACCCTGGAGGGCCCTACTACTGCGAAGCAGCAGGTGCCCCCACACCCGCCACTCCAGGCCCTCCTAGCGGAGACGGAGTGCGAGCCCGTCTGGCTCGCCTCCGTGTCCGCTCCCTGCGGAACATTTAGGCCCTGGGTTTTTTTTTTGTTTTATTTGTCCTGGAATATGGGTTGATTGTTTACTTTCTGTAGTACTCTGTTGTTGTTTGTCGCTTTGATTGTTGTTGCCTTAAGTACCTTAATAACCTGTCATGATTTAATTTTGCTTGCACGTTAACTGCGGGCGAAACCACGGGGTGCTGCTAGTTAAACGATTAAACAATACGTAATTGAAACTGGGATAAAAACCTAAAATACAGTAGGGATACTTTACATAAACACTTTTAGGTAGCTCTAAGATCTACCTAATAAAATAACAACGATTGATATTTACGTGAAATTTTAGACTGGAGTCTAGAGTAGAGTGGACCCTAGTCACAGCATTTATAGGACAACGACTTTTAAAAAGCTTAGTAACCGACGGACTTAAAAAGGTGACCCTATTAAAGTGAAAGAAAAAAGACAGGATGATAGATATTATTTTTAATTCAAAAGTTAAAGTTTTTTGAACGTAAAAATGCTTTAATAAAGTAGTTTTGCTTTCCAGATTCAAGATGAAGCTGTTCCTACTCATTACACTCACATGCGTGGTAGCCATTGCATTTGGAAAGCCAGCAACTTACACAAGTAAATGGGACAATATTGATGTGGACCAAATCCTCACATCAGATCGCTTGATGAAGGGCTACGTCGACTGTCTTCTCGACAAAGGCCGCTGCACTCCCGATGGCAAAGCGCTAAAAGAAACCCTCCCCGACGCCTTAGAGAATGAATGCTCTAAATGTACTGAAAAACAAAAGGCTGGCTCCGATAAAGTCATCAGGAATTTAGTGAACAAACGTCCTGACCTGTGGAAGGAACTGGGGGCTAAATACGACCCTAAGAATATTTACCAGCAGCGATACAAGGACAAGATCGAATCTGTCAAGGAGAGCGCGTAAATTCAAAATGAGTTTATAGTAGTCAAGTAATCAAATTTTTCAAGATTAATGAAGTCGATACCTTTGCCAGCTTTAATTGGATTTAATGTAGTTGTAATAAATACTTTTTTGTTTTCTTCTTTGTTTTTTTTTAATTGGGGTACAGAAACCCCCCTATAGCATAATTTCTATCTAAAAAGCGTAAGTACCTACATATTCGATGGAGAAATAACTGAATAGAAGTATATTTAAAGTTTGTATATTTATCAACGTGGTTTTTATTTTAGGTAACTGTACAATATTCCGAAAAAATACTACTATTTATTTTGGTCTATAAATTGATATCTTAATTTAGTATTTAGTAGTATTCTGTACAACATTTCTTGCATGTTTGTTCTACGACATCTTTCTACAGAATCTCAAAATGTGCGTTCAATAAAAGTAGCTGTGTAAAATAGTTTCATAGAATAGAATAATCTAGGTATCAAACAATATTACATTCTCATATTATAAGTAAAAGCCGGAGCCAAAGTTTAATGAAAAAAAACTGCATCAAATTATTAATATTACTCAGTTCCAGCTATAAACTTGTTAAAAGTTTCCTGGTACTGGTTGTCAGGATCATATTTCTCAGTAATTTTCTTCCATGCTTCGGGATGTCTCTCTATGACAGCTCCAATCACCTTTTTGATCATCAGCTTCTGTTTATCGGTACATTTCCCACACGACGTATGAAGCGTTTCGGGTATCACTTCTGTGAAAGAAATCGTCAAATTAGAAATTGCAAGCCTGAAAGATAAAAATGATTATATATCTAGATTTCTAATTAATTCTTATCTAAGTTATAAATATAAATACGAAATCAAAGTATATCTGTTTGTTGGTTGCGTTTCAAGACAAAAGCCAACTCCAAGTAGAACCGAATTCAGAAAAAAACATATAATCGAATTGAGAACTGTGGGCCTAGCACAACTTTGACGTAAAAATACGTAGCGAGTATTCGATAGAAAAGTGTACGCCATTTACACCCGTCGCAGGAGCACACTTGACAGTCGTAAATGGCGTACACTTTTCCATCGAAAACTCGCTACGTATTTTTACGTCAAAGTTGTGCTAGCCCCACTGTCTCCTTTTTTAAAGTGGTTAAAAATATGCAAACAATAAAAATTACCAGTATAATTTATTATTATATCTAAGCATTAGGAAACAAAAAAATAAACACGCACAAAACACATCCACACCCACTCATAAATTTTCTCGTTTACAAAATTATTGTGATAACATTAGCAATCTTTAAGCGAGATGGACAATATTACTGATAATACTGTGTAATTGAGCTGCTGCACATTATTTACAGTCATTAACAAAACCTTACAAATTTCCTAACAAACTTCCTTACTTACACA
Organism: Alcis repandata; assembly: GCA_949125135.1. Taxonomy (NCBI): domain Eukaryota; kingdom Metazoa; phylum Arthropoda; class Insecta; order Lepidoptera; family Geometridae; genus Alcis; species Alcis repandata. The sequence goes on from OX421237.1 coordinate 6,879,181, forward strand.
AAACATGCATTATACGTAAAAAACAAAAATAATAATTAATGTAAATACTTAGTCCTTACTTTTGAAATCCTTTGCATCCGGCGTACAAGGTCCCTCGTCGACGAAGCATTTCGTATAACTTACCATAATTCTATCGTTTTCTATAATTGGTTGAACATCAAAGTCATCGTATTTTGAACTATAAAAATCTGCTGCGACAAAAATTAAGATTGAAACCACTACCACGACAAATTTCAACATGTTTGGGATTTTATCAGTTGTAGACAAGTTTGCTTTGCTGGGCCTACGGTAAGATTGATTGTGCTGTACTGGAACTGACAAAAGAAGATCAGCCTTGTTTGTAAAGAGTTGTATGTCATTGTCCATAACTGCATAATCCCTAACAATTAGCTCGGTAGTGGAAACGCTTATCACTTAGCCGTGCGATCCATTCCAACTTGCTTATTAAGAGATTAACTACCGGGGTGTCGTACTTATGTATGCAGAATGTTCTATGGATAAGTGATTCATTGGAACAAAGACTAAGGATGGCGCCTTTTAAGGATTAGAAGCTGACACATTTTGGGGTGCTGCGTCACTAATTACGTAACTACAGATGTTTAGAAATAAACAGTAGAGTAAGCAGGTTGGAGCGTCTCAGTACGATTCGTTGCGTTGTAACAAACAACTGATACAATTCAGCATAAAGTAGGATGCAGCAAAAAAGTAAATTACAGAAAAGTCGCATTATTTCCAAAAAAAATGAAGTTGATTAATAAAACATAACAAAGCCATAGAAAAATTAATAATAACAAAAATAATTTTGAAAAACTTTATTTCTTTTAAAAATATGTGTTAGTGAAATCTTTAAATGATGCAACGTCCACAATTTGTAATTATTTGTTTAAATTCGTAGCAGTTGTCCTGAAGGCTGTAGAACATTTTTTTCAAAAACTGTCGAATATTCTCTTAAGGCACCGCCAGGAAGTCTTGGAAAGCCTGCTGGTGCTTGCCTTCGGGATCGTACTTGGCCACGAGATCCTTCCATAGGTTTGGGTAGCGTTTCTTCACTTCACGAGCTAGTTGTTTACCCATTTGCTTTTGTTTGTCAGTACATTTGGCGCATCTGGTCTCCAATGCTTCAGGTAGATTTTCTGAAAAATAGAAATAACAAATAATATATCTCAATGAAATAGCAACATACTTTTCAGTCACGATATTCTACTCGTATCTACGGAATTAAATATCTAAGTAGTCGTGTTCTGATCGAAACGGACCAGTTAAACAAAAGATGTATTATATTTTAAGCAAGATACTTGACGTATAATCTCGAAAAAGTAAGTGATTATTGCATTCATAATTTAAGTACTAAGCTGTTGCCCGCGACACAAAGAGCGCAGAAAAGAAAATCCACTATTTTCTCGGGGCTGCCCTACCCTACCCTGCTCCGATAACACTCTCAATGCCATCATTAAGCTTTTAAGCTATTTCATTAATTTTGAATTTCCGTCCTATCCTATTGATATTATAAATGTGAAAGTTTGTATGTTTGTTAGATACTCAATCAAGCAAAAACGGCTGATCGGGCTATGATGAAATTTATTACGGGGATAGCCTCTGGAATCTGGATTAACATATAGGCTACTTTTTATCCTAGGAAATGCGGGTGAAACCGCGAGGCGCAGCTAGTTTTTATACTACATGAAACGTATATTCAACTGTCGAGCTGAACTATTTTATGAGCCGCTAGTTTCAGTGAAAAGTCAGAGTTAAAGTTGAGTTAGTAGTCAGTAATCTCAAGTAGCGTTTAATTGGTTAATACGATTTTAAAATACATTTGACAAAAAAAACTGCACTTATTCGATCTGACTTTTTCGAACAAATAAAATGTTATGCTACTTATAAAGCTTTTAATTTTTCTTACCTTTGACCTGTTTCACTTCAGGCGTGCAAGGGCCCTTACTCAATAAACATTTTACGTAGGAGTTCAGCAACCGTTCGTTTTCGAGTACTTCAGAGAGGTTGAAGTCTTCGCTCAAATCTTTGTACTTGTCCTCTGCCAACACCACGGCCACCACACACAGGGCAAGGAATACCAGCTTCATTTTCAATTCACAAGTCACCAAGTCAATATACACCTTCGTGGCTCGTAGACGTTATGGTTCACCTCCAATCCAATTCTTTATTTTATAGGAAGGAATCAAGACCTATTATATCGAGACCTATACCTACCTATTCCTCGGAAAGGAAGCTAACATTACAAATATGTCGCTGCAAATTACATGGAGGTATGTCTAATCATGCATATTTAATGGCTGCGGTGTTATTTAACCTCATGTGACGTTTATCGAGCGGTAATTATGGCATCCATTAGGTTTAACTAAGGAAAAGACTGTAAAATTATAGTGCAACTATTATGATAATATGCATGAATAGGTTTAATTTATTGATAGTTATAATAACGATGTAATTGAACTGATTTATCTGGCACGGTTATTAAAGGATCATTGTTTCAGAGCTATGGTTCCAATTTTAACATAGCAGTTATTTAATTAATCTTTTTTGTAGCCTATTCTTATTTAGTCTGACTTTAGTCATCTGCCATATGTAAATTGACTAAAATTGTTGATTTTATCGTCTAGTAAAGCGTAATGTTAAGGACGGCTTATTTTAAGTAAATTTGGATGGCCTATTCCCAGTAGCGTTAGTCTTACCAGTTGAATTACTGGGACTTTCGTTAACAATAGACTTCCTGATAGTAGATACGACTTCAGATCTGTTGTTTGTAGACTTGCTTCTTTCTACTTGGGGCTACAGCGTGCGCAGGCAGTTATCAGCGTCTCTCATATTAGAACAAATAAAACTACGATGAAGTTCATAAATAAATAAAGATACGTCATCATCCAAAGGTTGCCTGGAAGAGATCGCTCTTAGCGTTAAGGCCGCTAGTTGTTACACTAGTTTCAAATTTTTGATGTCTTTTTTGCTATATTTTATAGTGTGAATATTAAAAAGTTCATCTGTCTATCATGTACCTACAACTATTATACCTCTACATTGACTACATGGTGTATCTTCGTAACCCAAGATAGGATTTAAAAAAATCATTTAAATGGAACAATCGGAATATTTATTGTATAGTGAAATAAATTGTCATTCATGACAAATATAGATACTTCACTACTTTAATTGGACATTGAACATTTGTATAGCCTGACTCAATGCTTATGGCAGCTGTGAGCTGAGGTGCTTGGCGCTGCGCAATGGCAAATACTATCAGGTGTGCGCGGGCGTTGAAGAGTTTGCAGCGCACTCCAACGATTGTACCTTTAAGATAACCACCAAGCCCTTAAGTGGGAGTAAGATTATAATATTGTATTTTGTGTTTAAACAATGGGTTTTAACAAATAAAACTTCGTACTCTAACAATAATTGATCCGAGAGAAATAGTAGAGTAAGTTACACTAAGTTTCATGCTCCTTTGCTTTCAACTTTGATAAAGATTAAGCAAATTGGGAAAACAGGTAGTTATAAAGTGTAGTAATTATTACCATGTGGTTACCGTTTAATATTTAAGATTTGACTGATTAGATTCTGTTTGATTATATTATTATAATCGCTAGATTAAAAATTGTAAGATAGATAGGTGTACTACAGTCTTCATATGTCGTTCCATATATTAGAATTTTATTATCAGTTATATTTTTCTTGTTTCGAGGGGCTGTGCCTATTATCCCCTAATTCCACGTCCTGTGGCAAAGTTGCTCCAAAAACCGATCGGAGCAGTAGTAGCCAATATAATAAAAAGTTTTAAGTCCCTGGAGGTCTTAAGTAACTAAACACTATTATATTAAACACTACTTTTTAATTTTATGTCAAAATTACTGTCCACGTCAAGACGTCAACCAATACGGCACAATTTTTCATTTACATTCTCTTAGCAATTTCCCTCTCATATCTGTTTGTGATTCTTTAGTTCCACTATTGAAAAATAGTTCATTGTTTTGCGAGTTATTTTTAGAAAAATCGTACGCCATGCCTATAGATTGCCAGCGGCGCTCATCCGGTGGTAAGGGCAACGTTGGCTTTTTCATAGAAAGAGACCCTCGAGTGTGTGCAGCAGGAGTACTCTCCGCACAGCCTGACAAGGATGTTAAAAGCGCCTTACAATGTTACCTGTTGAATGATGAGGTGGATGCTCTTATAAGTGATGCACTGGTGCCTCCAACTAAGCCTAGGCCTCTGCCAACTCTCCGCCACCCCGTCCCGTTAGATAATCGCCATAGTGCGGTTACTGAAGGCTCTCGACTCATAAGACCACAAACTAAAACGAAGTTCCAAGCGCTGGTAGATGACTTCAAAGACACAGTCTACACTTCCTCTTGGAAAAAACCTATTGGCCACGTACCTGATCCCGTTCCCATGTTTCCTGCAGGCTTTGACATATATGGCACAACTTATGGGAAGAAAACCCATTACCATGGACGACTTTACGATATTGTTATGCCAAAGACCCCGTATCCAGATAAGACACCGAAATCCCGGCAACCTGGTGTTCAATCAGATCGCAAATTTTGCTCACCACCATTTTCTAATGAACTCACATACGGTTATACAAGTGGTGTTGATGTACGAGGTAGATATGCAAAATGTTGTTTGACTGATGATACAATTATCACAGGTAATGCTAACCGCACGCTGGTTACTTCTTTACAAGCAAATTTTCAACTTGCACACCAACCTAGAAGCGGAACTGTTCTGGCACCGAATGGTAATGAAAGCTGTGTACCAGAAGGATATTCATTTGGTAAACTGAAACCACCAGATAACCTATCACAATGTTTTACTACTTGCGAAATTAATCCTGGTCGTGACGAATTTAAAAAGTGTTTGAAAGCCTTAAACACACTTCGAAAGGTTCTGAGATCTAAATTTCCGCACACATTTTTTAATAAATTGTACATGAATTTAAAATATATGGATACAAGTAAGACAGGCTGGCTTCCTAAGGAAGTGGTGTATGATTATTGTGCAAGTAAGTTAATAAGGTTTGATCCTGCATTGATTGAGCCACTACTTTCGATGTGGTCAGCATTTGACGGATCCAACATAGAATACAAAATATTCTCGCGTGTGCTGAACCATCATGTGCCCTCTGCGGAAATGCCTAAAGTACCAGATATTCTGGGCGATTGTATTAATTTTGAAACAACCTACAATGAGATGGTAAATCCAAACCAAAAACCAGATTTGAGTCACAGGGCAGGGTTGCCGTCGGGAAGATATTTGGATTTAGACTATCCTATTACTCCCAAAGACTATTGTAAGGCAGACAGGACTTGTCTTCCACACGAGTCAGATATGAAATCTTGTCTCAACCCAAGTATTTTGACACTTCTTCACGTAAATCACCGGGACATGTATGAAAAGAGAGAGCCTGTTGTTGTAAGGAGAGTCTTTGAAGCTGTTCACGGTAAGTTCACAGATGAGCAATTCGACACATACTGGGAAGCAGCAAAAATATATCATTCAGATGGCTGGGTTTGTTACCAAACTTTTCGTCGGGCATACGAAAGCATAACGAATTCTAATATGTCAGTCCCGAAAGAAAAGAATTAAAATCTTTGAAAATAACTTAGCTTACCTACTTAGGGACCTCATGTTGTTACTTCATTTATTTTAGTAAAAATGAATGATAAAAAAAGTGTATCTATTTAAGATGAGGAGAAGAAAGTGATGACTACAATAAAGCTCCTATAGTAAACAAAAGATTACTATCGGGGTAGGTGTTATGCTCGGAGACAGTTGTCCGACATCAACAGTGTACTTACGAGTACCATTAAAAGTTGTACCTACTGCGATACCGCAATTAAAATTTTTGCAGGCCTTCGCTATTAGTTCCACTCGTGGTCTATTAGATGTCGCTGTACCGAGCTAACGCCTGTAAAATACATTCATAAATAATTTTTGAAATCAAAATGTTTTCCAAAACTTATTTTGTTAGATCTCTAGATCTATTTTTTTTTAACTAGATCAAGTTCAGTTTAAAAAAAACTTGGAGTTACAATTGAGCTTATAAATATTAAATACAATCCGAATCCGAAATTAGAATAAATGATGACGATAAAGTAAGTACTGTAGGTAAGTAATTGTTAATAATTATATTATTATGAATTGTTTGTGATAAGTAATAAATTAGTATTCTATAATTTTATTTTTGCCTTACTAGATAATGTATCATTTTTACTATGGAAACTAACGTGGTTTTCACACATTTTTGCTATAATTAAACACGGGAATACTCACGTAAAAATTAAGTGTCGTTTACTACGACTAGTTGCGCGGTTGCGTCTCGTTTGGAACTCAAACGACAACGCGACTGCGAGCGCGTCACTTTTGTAAACTCACCTGATGAAGGTCACCGAATGTGACCGAAACTAGTCGTAGTAGACGACTTAATTTTTACGTGAGTATTCCCGTGTTTAATTATAGCAAAAATGTATCATTTTGTTAATAACTTAAGTTTATACTTAGTTTCCTAAATCCAGTGATATTTCTTATTTATTTTATAAGTAGATACTTAGAATATCAAAAGTACACCTGATATACGACCACTGTTGATACACAGTGTATCAAAAAACTAATTCTGATTCTGATAAAATATACAAATAGTTTGATAGATATGATAGTTTATATAATTGAATATTAGTTTTTTTACAAAGGTTTGTATGGTTTTGCACTTAATTGTTTTTAAATAATATGAATTATGAACTATACCATGTATGTTACTAGGAACTAAATAGGTTCTTAGATGCTTCTTGGTTGATTTAAATAAATAAACCTCAAATATGTTTTTTTTCTTTACCTTTTTAAAGTTTTGATGCCGATCTTTATTAAATTAACATTCAGCGTAGGAGGTCTGTAGCAGTTTCTTTCAAGCTAATATTTCTTTTTCCTTCTAATAGGCTTTAGTTTTTTTGCCATCGCCCTCAAGAGCCATAAAAATATCGGCATTTGAAAAATATTATGAACTAATTTAATTAGTAGATCAAAAGCGTAGAATGTCAAAATACCTATATATAATAATACATTTCGAAAGGAAGTTTTTAAGAAGAGATCATTACATTCTTATATTTTCTCTATTTATAGACTCACATCACTTTGGTCGGTCAATTAAATACTGTTTTTATAAAATTACTGTCAAAGTGAAAGCCAAGACGTCAACCATCACCTCACAAATTTATTTCATTCTTTGTGATTTTTACGTTCATGTTGATTCGTAAAAAAAAACAACATATTCGCTTCTGAAAAATAATTCTCTGACGCCATGTCTATATACTGCCATCGGTTTACGCCCGGCGGTAAGGGCAACGTTGGCCTTTTCATAGAAAGAGACCCTCGAGTATGTGCAGCAGGTTTACCCTCTGCTCAGCCAAATAAGGATGTAAAAGGCGCTTTACAATGTTACCTGTTGAAAGATGAAGTGGATGCTCTTATTGGTGATGTACTGGTGCCTCCACGTAAGCTTGAACGACTACCACCTCTCCGTCATCCTATATCATCAGATAGTCGACATAATAGGAATACTGAAGGCACTCAACTCATAAACCCACCGATTAAAACTAAGTTCCAAGCACTGGTAAATGATTTCAAGGAGTCGGTCTACACTTCCTATTGGAAAAAACCCATTGGTCACGTACCTGATCCCGTTCCCATGTTTCCTGTAGGCTTTGATATAAATGGCACAACTTTTGGGAAGAAAACCCCTTACCATGGACGACTTTACGATGTTGTTATGCCAAAAAACCCGGTTCTAGATAAGACACCGAAATCCCGACAACCCGGTGCTCAAAAAAATCGCAAATATTGTGCACCACATACCAGTGAAGTCACTTACGGGTATAGAAGTGGTCTTGATGTACGAGGTAGATATACAAAATGTTGTTTAACTGATGATAAAATCGTGGCAGGCAATCCTAACCACACTAAACTAAATTCTTTGTATGCTGATTTTCAAATTGAGCACCGACCTAGAATCGGGACTGTTTTAGCACGGCTTAATAATAAAAGCTTTGTACCGAAAGGATATACTTTTGGCAAACTGAAACCCCCAGGTAACCTACCAGAATGTTTGACTACTTGTGAAATGAATCCTGGTCGTGATGAATTCAAAAAGTGCTTGAAAGCCTTAAACACATTCGAATGGCTCTAAGGACTAAATTTCAACATACATTTTTTGATAAATTATATATGAATTTCAAATATATGGATACAAATAAGACTGGCTGGCTTCCTAAAGATGTGGTGTATAAATTTTGTGCAAGTAAGTTAATAAGGTTTGATATTGCATTTATTGAACCCTTACTTTCGATATGGTCAGCATTCGACGGATCAAACATTGAATATAAAATATTCACACGTGTGCTGAACTATCGTGAGCCTTCTCCAGAATTGCCAAAAGTTCCTGATATTCCAGATAATTGTATAAGTTTTGAGACAACATACAACGAGATGGTAAATCCAAACCAGAAACCAGATTTGAGCCACAGGGCAGGGTTGCCGTCGGGAAGATATCTTGATTTGGACTATCCTATCACTCCCAACGATTGCTGTAGAGCAGACAGGATTTGTCTTCCACAGGAGTCTGATATGAAATCTTGTCTTAACCCAAGTGTTTTCACACTTCTTCAAGTAAATCATCGGGACATGTATGAAAAGAGAGAGCCTGATGTGGTAAGAAGAGTGTTTGAAACAGCTCACGGTAAGTTCACAGATGAGCAATTCGGCATATACTGGGAAGCAGCGAAGAAGTATCATTCAGAAGGGTGGGTTTGTTACGAAACATTTCGTCGTGCATACGAAAGTAAAACAAAATATAAGAAGAAAAAATAATCTTATAAAACAATAAATAAATCGTTGCTCGTTCGTAATTAATGCGATATGATACGAGTAATGGCAGATACTGTTGATTCGATTGCAATATAACTTTGTCAAATTAAATATACTTAAGCAAAGATTTTAAGCATAGTAGATACAAGTATTAATATTTAGCTCACAGTACTAAGTACGTAGCTTGCGAACACAATTCCGTACGTGAGCTACGAGTATTAATATGTAATAGATACTTGTAAAAAAAATGGTACTTTAGTTTAATTAATATTTTTTTACATAGGCTTATAACTTATAATAATTATACCTATATAATGTGCTTCTTTGTTCTTTTTAATTAGTAAATGATTATTATATTCGAGGAGAATCATTGATTCATCCATGATTATGTTACTTATAAGATGTTCTTAGTTATTTTTCATAAAATGAAATACAACATATTAGATGTAATAACTTTTTAATAAATAAATACCTATAAGTTTTTTGGATGCTTCTCATTTTTGATATATTTAAACTGTTTCTCTGGTGTGGAGACTATTATTTACGTTTATTTTTAGACCCAAGCAATTCGAGTTTCTATTCCTCAGTATGTGCGATTAAATTGTCTATATCTTCTTCTGGTATCCAGTTTTCATTCTCTAAAAATTCTATGTACCAAGCTTCTACTTGATCTGAGGTTCCATGGAAAATAAATCTTGAAAGGATTTGTATTTGGCCTGTTCTGAGCCTCATTTGTGGAAAAGCTCGGTGTGCCTGTGCGGTGGCTCGGTGTGTGTGTCGTGTTAAGGAGGAAATCTGGAATTCACTATTGCGGAGCAGAAGAACCTACTCCGTGCACCCTTGCTCACCTGTCCAGGTGCATTCGGCCCGAGCGAGAGGCATGTGACGCTGGTCATGGTATGCAGTATGGTGTTTGGTTTTCCGAACGGTCGTATCTTTTAATTTATAATACTAAGTTCGAATACTAAGTTCCATTACTCTTTGGTGAACCTTGAGACGGAAGTCGGATTAAATCCATATAAGATGTTTATTTCATCTCACTGCATTAAATACTATTTTTTTTATTCAATACCTATTATTTTCAACGCTTAGATGTCAACTATAATGTCAATTTGATGTCACAATTCAATTTTGGATGTATTTGTATCTGATATTTTTACTTTGCTCTTGACTAATAATTTATTTTGTAAGTTATATATAGCAAATTTTAACGCCATGCCTATAGATTACCAGCGGTCTACGTCTGGTGGTAAAGGCAACTTTGGCGCTTTCATTGAAAGAGACCCTCAAATATGTGCAGCAGGCATACCTTCTGCTCAGCCCGACGAGGATGTGAAAGGAGCCTTACAGATTTATCTGTTGAAGGACGAAGTAGAAGCTCTTATTGGTGATGCACTGGTGCCTCCACCTAAGCCTAGACCGCTGCCACCTCTCCGCCACCCCATACCACCAGATAATCGTCATGGAGTATATACTGAATGCGCTCAACTCATACGCCCACCGGTAAAACCTAAATTCGAAACGCTGGTAGATGACTTCAAAGACACAGTCTACACTTCGTATTGGAAAAAAACTGTTGGCCGCTTACCGGATCCCGTTCCAATGTTTCCTGAAGGCTTTGATATATATGGCACTACTTATGGGAAGAAAACCCCTTACCATGGACGACTTTATGATATTGTTATGCCAAAGATTCCGTATCCAGATAATACGCCACGAGCCCGGCAAGCCGGTGCTCGAATAGATCGAAAATTTTGCTCGCCACCATTTTCTGATACTCTCACCTACGGTCATAGAACTGGTGTTGATAAACGAGGCAGGTATGCAAAATGTTGTTTGACTGATGATAGGATTGTTACAGGAAATGCTAACCAAGTCACTCTGAATTCTTTACAAGCAAATTTTCAAATTGTAAACCAGCCTAGAAGCGGCTCTGTTCTAGCACCAAATGATAATATAAGCTGTGTACCGGAAGGATACACATTTGGTATACTCAAACCCCCTGACAACCTACCAGAATGTTTAACTACTTGCGAAATGAACCCTGGTCGGGACGAATTTAAAAAATGTTTAAAAGCCTTAAACACACTTCGAAAGGTTCTGAGAACTAAATTTCTTCATACGTTTTTTGATAAATTATACTTGAGTTTAAAATTTTTGGACAAAAACAAGACGGGCTGGCTTCCTAAAGATGTGGTGTATAAATTTTGTGCAAGTAAGTTAATAAGGTTTGATCCTGCATTGATTGAACCACTACTTTCGATGTGGTCAGCATTCGACGGATCAAACATTGAATATAAAATATTCTCGCGTGTTCTGAACTATCACGAACCCTCTCCGGAAATGCCTAAAGTACCAGATATCCCGGATGACTGTATTAGTTTTGAGACATCATACACAGAGATGGTAAATCCCAACCAAGAACCAGATTTGAGTCGCATGGCCGGGTTGCCGTCGGGAAGATATTTTGATTTGGACTATCCTATCACTCCAGATTATTGCTGTAGAGCAGACAGGACTTGTCTTCCACACGAGTCTGATATGAAATCTTGTCTCAACCCAAGTGTTTTGACACTTGTTCACGTAAATCATCGGGACATGTATGAAAAGAGAGAGCCTGATATTGTAAGGAGAGTTTTTGAAGCAGCTTACGGTAAATTCACAGACGAGCAATTCGGTACATACTGGGAAGCAGCGAAAAAGTATCATTCAGAAGGGTGGGTATGTTACCAAACATTTCGTCGTGCATACGAAAATATAACAAATCCTAATATCTCAGAGCATAAAAAAAAGAAAGGTCATCATTAAGTTTTTGTAAACCTATCTAACCAAAATCGTCTTATATTTTTTCTTTATTTATTTTGGTATTATAATTTAATTAATAAAACAGTATTCGCAAAATGCTTGTATTTATAAAAACTGCAAACTACTTGGAACTAAAACATTGCTTAAATAGAGCTACAAATTACTTGAAGGCTAGTATGTTTTATTGTTTAATGATGCATACTATACATAGCTGCGGTTTATTTAACCTCAAGTGATCTTTATGAGCAAGCCATAGTTATAACATTTATAAAAATAGTCAAGGAAACGATCATAAAATTGTAGTGTAATCTTTTTAATAAAATTAATAAATAAGTTTCACTTATAGATAGTTAAATTAAGTATGTAAATGTAAGTTATAAATGCATAGGTTTTGTAAGGATTAATTCACTCCGGTGTCGTAAGCGGCCGAAGAATCCAACCTGTTTTTGTCAGTCAAGAGATTTTTTCTTAGCCTAAATTGTTGTGATATGCCCGTTTTCTATATTCGAAATTGGATCTAGCTGTCCATTAATTCTTGAATGCTGTTTGTGCATCATAAGACACGTCACAATATTTGACTTTATTTAGAAAAATGATTTTGCTATTGAAGCCGGGTTAATCATTACGGTCTTAAAGTATATAATCTTAAACAGTATTCTAGACTCCGGTGACGAGGAATTTGTAAAGAGCTTCTCTGTTTGTCTGCTCCGGGTCGTATTTGTCGAGCAACTCGAAGAACCTGGGTTCGCTCTTGACTCTAATACCAAGAAGCATCTTACGCACGACTTGCTTCTGCTTGGGGCTGCAGCGTGCGCAAGCGCTTGTCAACGTCTCTGGTAGGACTCCTGTAATAAAACGGGTGTTGTTATCGCACAAGATAGTAATATAAATTATTTTTACACTTTTTGTGTACAACGCTATCGACTTGAATCGTCATACAGGGCTATGATGAATAGGTATGTTAAGCCAAAAATCGCTCATGGTGCCATCTCATATAAGTATATTTTTTTGCTATGGGACCATCCTGGAAATCGCAAAAAACACAGCTGTTCTGTACATTTTCTTAAGAGTCATTGACATTTATCTATGGAACAGCTGTTATTAGTGTCATAACCATGACTTACGTTTGAAGTTCTTCCCATCTTTGGTACAGGGCCCTTTGTCCATGACACACTTGTAATAAGCGAGCAGGATTCTCTCGTTCTGGATGATCGCGTCGGTGTTGTAGTTCTCGTACCGGTTGGGGTACTGCTGGGAGGCCACCACCGTCAGCGCACACAGGACTAACAACCAGGTCTTCATGCTTATCGGTACCTACTTATATCTGAAAACAGACAATTCAATTTGTTTATTTCAATATAGGGTTATTCATAAAGGGTATGCTAAGCCGAAAAGGGCGCATATTATTCATCGTTATGAACAACTTTTACTATGGGGCCAACCCAAAATTCGCATAAAAAAAAAAATCAGTTGTTCCATAGAAAAATGTCAATGTCAATGACACTCGACAAAATGTATGGAGCATCTGATTTTTTTTCGCGAATTCTGGATTGGTATCATAGTAAAAGTTGTTGCATACCCTTTATGAATAACCCTGTACATAGGTATAACAGAAATAATCAATACAAGAGAAAGATTTCATTGTGCTTATTCAAAGTTATAAAAACAAAAGAAAAGTGTCATTGGACACATTCTTAGTATTTTGTTTTTTTACAACAATTTCACGAATCCATATTTATAAGAATTCAAGATTCTAGGAAGGACAACCCAGGGGATTTGCTTGTATTTTTTGTAGTTGGACTAATGATACAGTAGTGTATTATTTGTACAACTAGTTGAACTACTCAGTTGAACTATTGTATCGGAGGCCAAACTAATAGGCACGCGTTTGACCATAATCTCACCCGATGGGAAGCGACGATGTGGTCGTAGATGTAGCACGCTTGCCTAGGAAATATCTATTCACCTAGGAATTTAAGTTGGATTCAAATTATTGAAGTTATACTTCTTTTGGCGCGATAGAGAAAAATAATGAGAGTGAATTTTTAGGATGCGCGCGCACACCGACACCTAAATTCTACATCATGAAGTTAGTTCTAGGTGGCACGATGCGCGCGCACACCGCCACCTAAATTCTATATCGTGAAGTTAGTTCTAGGTGGCATGAAAATTGATAACTATGTTCAAGTTGTATATTCTAGTATTTTTATATTTAGAACACGTGTTCCGTAAGAGTACAATTAAACAGTGTGAATAAATAAATATTATTTTGGTGTTTTTATTACTTAAATCAATTTCATATACGACGGTGATAGTTTTTATTAATAATTTATTATTTATTAGTAGATATATCTATATTTATATTGAATATTAGTGATAAAACTTTTTTTTTTTTTTTTTTTTTCTATTATTTAAGAAGTGTCAAAAGAACATTTCTTAATAAAATTACAATCTAGCCTCAGGCTAATAAGTAATTTAAATCTAACTTAAATTTCTAGGTAACTAATTACTAAGAATGTGTCCATTAACACTTTTCTTATTGTTTCTATTAAGGCGAAGACACAATGTTCACGTGTTCTCTACACTTTACACTTTGACTATAATCACTACTTATGACTAACACTACACTAGCTCGAACGGTTTTGTTCTCTTAAGTCTTCTAACTATATCTGTGTGATCGAGGAGCTGGATGGCCTCGACATTCACATGGTGGTGAGTGATAAAACTGATTTGAATAAACTGTTTTGAGTGCATTTATAGATTTGAGGTTAATTGTCGGTATGTATAATTTATTTGGTTTGTGGTGGAATACGGCCTAATCACCCTTCGAGGGTAGACCTGTATCCCAGCAGTGGGAGGATTAAAGGTTGCATATGATGATGATGATGATAATTTATTTTTCCATACGCCAAAAAAGTATAACTTCTAACGCGTGTACATACACTCATTTTTTTTATTAGCCTGAGGCTAGATTGTAAGAAATTTGTTAGAAATCTTATTTGCCGATCCTTAAATAATTTAAAAAAATGTGCTTATTTACTCAAATCATAATCAAATCACAGTTTAATGTATGTATGTATTGCTTACTAACTTACAAGTAAACAATAACACAAATACGTTATGAGATCAAAAATTTCAGAAAGCGTTATAAAGATGCATTTACAAGCGACTTAAGTATCTATGTCTTTTAGTAAGTCTTTCATTTGAAAGTAATCTTTATTGGGTTGGGATATGATCGATTTCTAAAGATTATTTAATTTGCAACGGATTCTGCGTAAGAACCGAGAACCTACCGTTAGATGCTGTAACTAACCTAACACTCTGTAAATTAAAAATTGTAAGTTAAAAACTAATATTTTATTAACAATCTAGTAGATACTGATATACCTACTACTAGTATCTGATTAGGTATATTATAAGTATCTGATACTTATACTACAGTAGGTATCTGATACTTTCGTACACATAGCCTAAACTGGCCTCTAATTGAGATTGTTTTGATAATTTCACCTTCTACAACAAATTCAAATCCCAAACCACAACAAACTATTACCAGCAAGCTCAATCCATGTTTGTCTAAAAATTATACACGACCTTGGCCTTAACGGGCACACACAAAACGTTCAAACACTTTCTCTACAGAAATAGAAAACATTTACAAATATAAAAAGATGGTAAACTATCAACTATTGAATTAATCAGATCACTTACAAATATGAAACAATAGTTTGTCTGCTTGTATCAGTTTATTACCAAACTTAAACTTTCTCGTATATTTGTTAGTAACTTTCTAAGAGGAAGCTTTTTACTCACAGTTTAAAGGAAAGTGTGTTCCTGATGCGGCGGCTACCGGCGGTATGGCAGCGTCTTGCTCGCTCGAAGCAAGCAAACCAGTCGAGGAAGAAGAAAGGTCGGACTAACGGGCCGCATACGAATGGCTCCGTCCACGCGAAGAAAGTACGGGATGGGGGCTACTATTGAACATCGATCAGCTTACGTCTTTCATTCGAATTGATTAGAATTGGTTGGCATATTGAATGAATCTATATATATAAAAATGAAAGCCGTTTTCCTTGGTCACGGCATCACGCGTGAATGGCTGGACCGATTTCACTAATTCTTTTTTGTATTTGTTATTATTAGGAGAAGGTTCTTACGGAAAAAAATATTAAGAAAATCTCTCAGAAATATTGAAAAACCCTAAAAACAGCCCTTTTCTTTTTCCCATACAAACGTTTTCTAACTAAAACGAGCTTTATTGCTATTGTATAAAGTTCATATTGAATTGCAAGCACTCACTGTTGTTTAAGCAATGTAGGTATGTTCCTAACGTCCAAGAGTCAATTTGCACTTTGTTACCTCTGTACAAAGTTCAAATTCAATCATATCTATCAAAACAGTGTGCGTTGGAGCACAGATAAAACAAAAAAAAGGAATCGAAATCGAATAGTTCATTCATTTGTTTTAAAATTTCGAAGGATTTGACTCCAAGTCATATCAAATTAAAAAAAAGTTGAAACAACAACAAACTGTCAATGTCAGTGTTTATTTTTTCATGGATGAGTTTGCTTTTGTCAACTGATACACGAAACAAATTCGTACCTATAATTGTAACATATTACAAGTATAAAATTGTAAATAGTGTTTTGTGCAGTGTTTATAAAATATTTAATTAGGCAGTACCATAGAGAAGTACTGTATGGCAGTACGAAGTCTGCCGGGTCAGCTAGTTGTTAATATAAATATGAATTGTTCTGGATATTTTGATATAGTTAATATTTAACCATCGATCAGGTTTTGAATAATGTATTGACCTATGTATTGTTTTTAGTTTTAGCTTCAAAAAAGTATTTTTTTTAATTAGCATCTTATAATTATAGCAGAACATGTTTTGAAACTTGACAAATCCAAATTGTAAAAATATCAACTATTATCTATTAACAATTATTAACAATTGTGGTTGCTCGATAGCATTAAAAAAATTGTATGTAGAATTGTGGAGTAATTTGTAAAAATAAAGAGTTTAAAAGCATAAAAATACAAATAGGTACTCAAAATGTAATTCTACTCGTAATATTAATTAGTTGAAATACTCAGAGCAAAACTGGTAGTAGGGGCCATACAACAAAGTTATTCTCGGTCTATAGTTGCTCCTATTAAATTTGGCGGAAGCTATAGCGCAGTCTTCACAGTACATAATACATACGCATTTCAATAATTGCAGTTCTGGAACCAGATTAAAAAATTAAATTAAAAATATATAGATATCTACATTATTTCTCTAGCAGGTAGAATAGATCTTGATAACATGTGAAATATCCAAATATACTATTATATATTATATATTATTATATATATACGTCAATAATTATCTCATTTGATTCAATTTTCATTGTTCTCAACCTAAAATGTATTTCCAATCTGAGTCCCATTATTTTTATTTTTAAACAACCAGCTCTCAAAACAGGTTCTACAAAGTCAACAACCTTTGTGTCCCATATTCGAGTGACATAATAAACATCATGTGTTATGTTCATAAGTTTTAAACTTAAAGGGCCTTCCTTATAAAGCCTGCTTAAGGTTAATCACTATTTAACATTTTCTGTCATATTTTCGCACGTGACGTTTTACGGGAGCGAAAAGTTGTCACAGCATTTTAAATAGGGAATAACTTTAAGCGGGCTTCATAAGTATGGTTTTATTTTCAACCGAATTCAAAAAAGGAGAAGGTTATCAATTCGTCTGTATGTTTTTTTTTTTTATGTTTGTTACCTCATAACTTTTGACTGGGTGAATCGATTTTGATGATTCTTTTTTTATTAGAAAGCTGACGCTTCCCATTTGGTCCCATTTCAATTTAGTCCAGTTCTGATAATGGTATCCATGAGAAAACCATATAAGTCTTAAATTTGCATGAAGTACGTGCGCGACAAATAGATGAATAACTCAATAGTCGGTCTTTTGAAGTCGGTTTTTGTTTTTTGTTTTGTAAAAATAATGTTCTTAGTCTTAGGAATAAAAGTTTAGTTAGAACGTATGCCTAATTATTAGTAATTATTATTGAACTAGCTCGATAATTATGGATTGATTACACGTAAGGAGTACAGCGGCGAGACAGTAAATGGACACACTCGGCTCAGCAAACAAATTACGATTCTAGTGACTGTCTCGCCTGGTCAAAATTGTCAGAGCATTACCTCCGACTTACGTAACCTATGGCTATACTACTATGGGGTTTCGGCGACTCCCCAGTCGTGAGAGTGACGCACCATCCGTCAGCCAGCCGACAGTGGTGCCACCATCAAGACGTTGGGGGTTGCCATGCTAACAAAATGTTAATACAAATAAACCGAGTACTCGGCCGAGGGCACTGACTAGCCACTGTACTCGTTACATGTAACCAGCCCATTACTAGTACTAGTTAGTTAACTCTAAATTACTCTTTACTAGTTTTACTAATACTACTATAACTTGACGCAGTGACCCAAAATGGGCCTTAAGTTCCAATACTAAAAAACAAAAATATAGAGGCTACTGCGCAATTTAAATCAATGTTGACGACTTAAGTGGGATTATAGGTTGCGAAACTAAACGGTATATCTGATAACTTGTTTGCAAGAAGCCAATCCTTTGTTGGTGACTAAAGTTAGGTGCGCAAAAAAGATACTTGCAAAATAAGAAAGTTGGTACCCACTTAAGTAAATTGTGCGAAAAATAGAGGTCAATAGTCGAAACAGCGAGAAATAAACTCGACTTCGTTTGTTTGCTGATAACATGCAATGTTATAATACTTTTTCATATAGGTATAAAAGAGCGGCAAACAGATAGTCAGTCTGATGGTAAGCAAAACCGTCCCCTATGAACACCTGTAATACTAGCGTCGTTATGATGCTTTGGTATAAAAATCAATTGCTTTTCGTTACTCTCGCTAAAACTCAAAAATGGTTTGACCTATTCATTTTTTGTTTTGTTACAAGAGATTTTTTGTCTGATATAGAGATCAAACGATCAAAGGGCTAATGCTTACCTCGGCCCAGAGAATTATTATGCTATTCAACGAGGTAACGTCACAGCCTTTTGGGTACCTACTTCACTACATGAGCTCTGTTTTTTATCTGTAATTTTCTATTCTATACACCTTTGTCTATTTATTAAATTGATTAATAAAAAAAGTAAATTTATTATTCAGAACAATTCTTCAAATATGACATTTTGAAATGGCTTTCGAGTTTTTGCATAAGTTATTACCTATTGTTGCTGTAATGAGATTTCAAGCGGTTAAAGGTCATGAGAAAGTAGGTTTTTTTCAACTGACAACAAAATGGACAAGTTACTAACTAGCCTGATGGTAAACGTCTGGCTTGCCTTGCTTGCTTGTTATAATATTTTAGTTGAAACGTTGTTATTTAATTCGCAACACAAAATAATTATTTCACACGCAGTTATCTTATGTCTTCATCATCATCACACTTGGTTATATAGTTATCTATTAGATAATAGTATTAGATAAGTAGTATTAATAGTAATAATAGTAATAGTAATATTAATAGTATTAATAGTAATAGTAATAATAGTAATAGTAATATTAATAGTATTAGTATTAGATACTATGCACTATTAAATTGATTAAGTTCATTCCCGGGCGGACTCCGAAAAAACGCCTCAAATTATGATTAGTGTTAACAGTTTTGTTTTAATAACTAGGCCGTAATAAATCTGTCGAAATATAAAAATTGTAAACATGGTTGTTAATAAATGCCCCGTTTCAAATACCAAAAAAACTGTGCGTATCATGACACGCTTATAATAGGGTTCGGTAACTACGTTACAAATTAGAAAACGAAAGGCCTTAAACTGACTTTTTATAGTTTAATCAATCGAAAGCCAAAAAAACAACTCATTAATTAATAGCTGACACAATTTTCAACAACTTATTTTTATATGTTACTTGTAATTCTTGAGTTATCTGCTTCTGAAAATCACGTATTTCCGGAAAACACAGTTTCTGATCACATTTTCGTCGTACTCTACTTGTGGTACCTCAATTTAAAGTGACGTCACTCGGGTTTTGGCGCAAACTTTGCTTTCAAGTCTGCGAACATTTTCGGATACAGCTCAGCCACTAATTTCTTATGTTTTTGAAATAATTCCGTTTCTTTCGGAGAGCAGGAAGCGCAATCAGTTTTAGAGTAAACAGGAACTATACCTGAAAAGAACAATACATTACAATAATTTCATGAGTAACTATTGAATATCATTTCACAGCGGTAGTATAATAATTTTTTAGGTATGTTTACATGTTTAGGTGGTGTACGTACATGAGTTATGTACGATCATTATAAGTAGTAGGTATTATTGCAGGCAGTAGGTAGGCAGCTGGTATTATTATATAATAGTAGACAGGTAAGTAAATAATATTTTATGAACTAGGCCCATACCATCACGTCTTAAAACCATGATGGTTACGTTTAGTTTCCGACGCTGCGCGACCATGAACCTTATTGCGCGGCGATACGATTCGCGGTCGCGCAGCGTCAGAAACAAAACGTAACCATCATGGTTTTAGCAGATCATGGTACGGGCTATTTTGGCAAAACGGACTAAATTTAATACTTGCCAGGGACTAATACTTCTAGGGACCTACACTTCAATTAAACTGGGCAAAGGTTTCTGAACAAAGACATTCTAAAACATAAGTTCACATACGTGTGTATTTTTTGATATCATCTGGACACGGGCCCAGCTCTATGAGGCAATCGTGGAACTTCTGGAACCATTGCTCATCTTCTATCAGCTCTTCATCTTGATCAGAGAGAACGTCACCAGTATCACCACTGACTCCGGTTGCTATGGTTATGGCGCAGATGAAAATTAATAGGCCCATTTCTTAACTCTGAAAACGAAATGGGTGAGTAAGAATGCGTGTTTAAAGCTTCAACCTTTTTCTGTAAACGTATAAATTTTCTATATTCTGTCTTATGAGTTTATTACTATTCACAAATTGATTATTATACATATTATATAAATAAAACTTACCTTGTACGTTTGTTTCTGTGAACGGAGTTTTAGTGATATCTTAAATATAATGCATCGTTTATATGAAAAGATTGGTCTCGCGACTACTTAGTACCTATTCATTGTTATTATTTGGAAATTCTTCATTTTTTATAATGCTATTGTTTATTGTTATCCTGATGAGATTAATTCACTTTGATCAAAACAAGTGCCTTTTTCAAAGGCATATTTAGTATTTGTTCAAGGTCAAATTAGTTTTGAAATTATACTATACCTACAGGCTATAAGGATTGAACCGAAAAGCGCTCATAGTTCTCATCTTATGAACAGTTTTTACTATGTGACCAACTCCTAAAATCACGAAAAAATATAATTATATATGAATGAAAAACCCTTTTTGTTAATACTCACGGTTAGGTAAATCATCATACATCATCATTCATTATATTCAACCTTTAATCCTCCTGCTGCTGGGAAACAGGTCTACCCTCGAAGGGTGAATAAGCCGTATTCTACCACGCTGGCCAAGTGCGGGTTGTTAGAATTCACAACGCCGTTGGATTTCTGCTCCGGACGTATACACTATGCTGGTTTCGTTTTCATTGCGGTGTAGGAAAACATCGTGATTTATAGAAAATTACGTAAATATTGTAGAAAATTATGTTCTAATATTTTATGTCGCAAAAAACTTCTTGTTGGAGAGCGGTTGCAAAAACCCGGATGTAAAAACGGATGTAAAATAAAACCCGATTAGTGGTTTCAAATATAACACTATACCCCTCGTTCCGCATTTCTTCTCTACTACTCTACTTCTCTTTTATATAATATATTGCTTTAAAAGTATTATAGTTCCAACAAATATTCATACAAATTTATATATAAAATAAAATTACCTCTTTAAAATATTTGTAAATTTTTATAGATGGTCATGCTTTTACTTTTCTATAATTATTATCTTCCATTGCAAATGATCACAGTGCACTCATTCATAATAAAAAAACGCAGTCCTATAAACCTAGTCCCATCCCACTTGATCCCATCCACAAAATGATGTATTTACTGATCCGTTAATTTACTTGATATTTTAAAATGTAGGCGCATTATCATACAATATATCTACATATAGGTAGATATATTGATAAATCTGATGCAAGGTTTTACACGAACCCATGTAAAAAAATAAAACACATTATTTTTTTATATTAGGTATATTTTATACCAGTGCAATAAAGTGTTATACCCAACTACCTGAATCTCTAGTCGCGCAATCATTTCCCCGAACGTCCAATTCTCCTATAACGATTGCTTGAACTACCGCTTCTCTGAACACATTATTCCGATTATGGCAAAAACTTGGCATATATATCTCCGAACTGATGTGGATACAACTCGGCTGCTAACTTTCTTGCTCTATCGAAATATTCCTTTTCTTTCTGAGAGCAGGAGCCACAGTTAGTCGCGACGTATGTTGGAGCTATTTCTGAAAAATGGAAAAATTGTTAAGTTATTTTTATTTACACAAATAAGAATCTTTGGATTGAACACAAAGTTGATCAAGAATGCAGATACATTCTCTCATCAAATGCCAAAAGGCGATTGAATTAACCTGAGTACTTATTATTAAGTAACGGTTGCGTAATTAAGTTATAACAGGGTTATATAAAAAGGGTTTGCTAAGCCGAAAAGGGCCCATAGTACTCATCATTATGAACAACTTTTACTATAGGACAATCCGGACAAATAAACCAGCTGTTCCATATATTTTGTCGACTATCACTGACATTTTTCTATGGAATAGCTGATTTTTTTTTTCGTGAATTCCGGGTTGCTCCCGTAATAAAAGTTGTTCATAATAATGAATACTATGAACCCTCTTCGGCTAAGCATACCCTTTTTGTATAACCCTGTATACTGTCGGGATTGATTTTTTGCGATAACAAATGTAAATATAACTGTATAATGTATATGTATCTAGTCTCGTCAATTGAATCGCCTATTTTGGCGGTGGCGAGAGAATGTCTCTACACGCGCGATTAAACTAAAATTAAAATTAAAATCTACACTGATAAAAATGCCCATCTAAATTCCGCTAAGAGAATGATGAATTCACCTAAAGTATGGAGCATACTGATATCACCAAAAAACTGGTAAAAAACGGGTAAAAACTGGTGCAAATTAAATTATTCCTAAATTCTTTATTCTAAATTCATAATTCTTTTAGCGGAATTTAGATGGGCATTTTTCTCACTGTACCTGCATATTTTTTAACATCATCTGAACATGGGCCTTTTTCCATGAGACAGTCGTAGAAGTTTTGGAACCATTGCGCGTCCCGTATCAGATCTCCGTCTTGTTCGCTGAGGAACTCTTCAGCTGCGATGGTTACTGCCAATGTTATGGCGCAGAAAACAAATAACTTCATATTCACCTGCAAATTAAGTTTAAAAAAAAATATTAAGAAATTGAAAAATAATAATAATATCTATAACTATCTATAATTAAAATAATTATCGAGAAAACAAACAAAATTCATATGTTATTGAGTATAAGTAGGGAAACGAGAGGTTTTTGATAAGTTAAACATAATCAAAGAGAGGACACCTATATACCTATAGATACTCAATAGTAGGTGGAAAATGTCGATGTCGATAATGAAATATTATCCTGTTTATACCAACTTTACTTTTTCTTTTTATTCACTTGTAGGCTTGCGTTTGACCGCACGGACGATGGAACACGCTTGCCTAGAAGGAACCGATTCACTCGCGACTTGAAGACACCCAAATTATATCTATCGGGAAACACCCACTCGAGCAGAGTATTCCACACTCTGGCAGTGCGCACAAAACTTTACTTTTACTTTATTTTTACTGGTTCAAAACTATTGCTTTCCGTATCACACAGTATTGAAATTTACCAGATTTACCCCCCGGAGGGTAAAACTGACAAGTACGGTTTGGTGGACTCGCGTACTTATTGAAACAATTTTACCTTTCTAGTTTCACTTCTGTCAGAATAAATGGTAAGACAATATCGACGTCTACTAAGATACAAATAATTCTTATACTTGTCAATAGATTTATGATCAGTATTCTAATAATTTTATACTATTTATAGGAATTGGAGCTCGCAAATTTATACGTTTATAGATAATCATAATTTATTAAATGAGCTTATTATACTTTAATTTACTTTTTATAAAAATGATTGGCTATTGTATAATGGATTCGTAAGCTGAAGGGCTGATACTGTATTACTCAAAACAGTTTTTAAGTCCAAAAGTCTGCGTGCCTTCAACAGTTGGGTGATGCGACTGCTGATATACTCCTTTGGCATACTGAGGTGGACTCAGACTGACCTGGACGCCCTGGACCTGGTCCGACAACTGCTCACTTCGCATCGCATGCTATACCCACGCTCGTCTGTTATGAGACTGTACATTCCGCGGAAGTGGGGAGGGCGAGGCTTTTTAATGCTAAAACCCTCCACAACCGCGAAGTGTGCAGTCTAAGGGACTTTTTCCGAAACAGCGGACGTGGGATGCATTGTGATGTGGGGGCAGTTGACAGAAGCCTCACGCCGCTCTGCTTGACAAACCATTGGTTCTCAGCACCGAGGGCCGCAAGGACGTATGGAAGGGCAAAGAACTGCACGGGCAGTTCTACCGGGTCTTGACAGGGTCCGATATAGACCTGTTCGCGTCGGTGGCCTGGCTGCGCTTCGATGACCTTTTTGGGGAAACCGAGGGTTTTGGCTGTGCAACTGCGGACGAAGTTATCAAGACGAACAACTATCGGAAGTATATCCTGAAGGTCGGTACGGTCGACATTTGTCGGGCATGCCACCGTCCCGGAGAGTCACTCAGGCATATTATTTCCGGTTATTCGTATCTTGCTAACGGCGAGTACTTGCACAGGCACAACCAAGTTGCCAGGATCATCCATCAGCAACTTGTGCTTCATTACGGCCTTGTCGAATTCGAGGTGCCGTACTATAAGTATGCACCAGCGCCAGTTCTCGAAAATGGTCGTGTTTTGCTCTATTGGGACCGCTCTATTATCACGGACAGGACTATTGTAGCTAATAAGCTTGATATCGTGATAGTCGACCGATCCCAACGCCGGGCAGTGCTCGTCGACATCACCGTCCCACATGACGAGAACCTCGTGAAGGCCGAGAAGGGCAAGCTCAGCAAGTACCTTGACTTGGCTCACGAGGTTACCGCTATGTGAGATGGTGATGGCGGAGTGAAGGAATGAAAATGAAAAAAATAAATGATAATAAATAATAATAATACTGAATAAAAATTTATTTGCAACTAATAACATGATATGTTCTAGTACAATAATTGCATAAAACATATTATTCATACTAAATTTAACACCCTATTTCACCCCTTTAGAGGTTGAATTTCAAAAAATCCTTTCTTGGTACACGTTTACTCATCAAGACAAACACACCCTCCATATTTCAAATTTCTACGGCCAGCGGTTTAGGCTGTGCATTGTCTGTCAGTGAGTCATTACAATTCTCTCTCCGTACTATATTTACCACGCCATTTCACCCCTTTAGGGGTTGATTTTATAAAAATAATGAAACAAGTATCTAATAATTTTTTTTAGCGTAGTACAATTGCAGATATAAATAATCTTAGTATTAGGAAAAAAATATTTTTATACAAACTTCAACACTCCGTTTAACCCCTTTAGGGGTTGATTTTCAAAAAACAAAAAAATAAGTGTCTATTATTTTTTTTAGGCTTAGTATATTTGCAAAGTTTCGAAACCGCAGCATCAAAAAAACTTCTTCATACAAAGTTCAATACTCCGTTTCATAACTAAAGCATTAAAAAAATCTTCATACAAACTTCATTGCTCCGTTTCACACCTTTAGGAGTTGATTTTTCAAAAATGATGAAATATTTATTACGATTATTTTTTTTTACTTTAGTACATTCTCAAAGTTTGATAATCGTACCATTAAGAAAAAAAAATTTCATACAAACTTAAACATCCCTTTTCACTCCTTTAGGGGTTGAATTGGGCAAATTCCTTTCTTACTCGTAATGTGGATCCGCTTTATGATATAAAACTTTTGCCCAAATTTGACGTTTGTATCTATCTCAAGCGGTTTAGGCTGTGCGTTGATCTGTCAGTCAGTCACGACATTCACTTTTATATATATTGATATTGATTAGATTTTTAGTAATTATAGCAACATGCAGTTTATTTTTACATTGAAATAGGTAGTTAGTTAGTCGGTGTTATGAATTAGTGCATCATATTAATTAACTGACAATTCGAATGATTTCCTGTTTCATTATACTGCAGACTAAATCTAAATAGATTTGCTTTAATTTTTATCCTACAATTTCGTTTATTGCATTTTAATATTTCTATTTTATGATTAAGGTTCTTGTAACTAAAGTTTCCACGAAAGCTGTAGCTTCTTTGTCCAATCAGTGTTCTCGTCCGAGGTACCGGCCAGTGTGGTTTACGTCTGGATCTGGACCCGTTAGGGATTGTACCAGGGATGTTGTAGACTCGACCGGCGTCCTGGACAGTCCGGGTAGCGGCGGTCGAGTCCCCGAGAGGGAGAGAGCGGGAGAGAGAAAGGGACCCTTTCTCTCACCCGCTCCGCAGAGAGAAGAGCGGACACGGGGGCGAGTCAGGCCAGAGGGGCCAGTAAGGCTCGCACTCCGTCTCCGCTAGGAGGGCCTGGAGTGGCGGGTGCGGGGACACCCGCTGCTTCGCATTGGGCCCTCCAGGGTGGTCGACGCGTCTGATGTTCCGACGCGTCGCCACGAGAGGGAGGGGGTGGCCACCCCCTACCCGAGGTGGGTCTGCCTCACGGCGGACATAAGCTGGGCGGGGCTGCGGTGATTTAATGGGCCCGCAGCTCCGTCCATTGCCTGGAGGAACTTCCCAGGGTTTTTAGTGGGTATGCCGCCACTAGGGCGGAGACTCCCACATAACCACCCTGCCCTCCCCGGGGCGGGCGTGGTATCCATAAAGGATTTTCCCTGGGTCACAAAAAAAAAAAAAAGAGCTTCTTGCATGCTACTTTTATTACAGCTCGTTGAGCTCTTTCTAATTCAAGTAGATGACTAAAACCGATCCCCAAGAAATGACACAATAGTGTAGGAGTGACGGACACAATGAGACCATTGAAATAGTCATATTATCTGCTATGGTTTTCAGCCTTTTAAAAATGATAATGAGCTTTCTTATTCTAGAGCTAAGACCATGTATCTGCTTTTTCCATGAGAGCTGCTCGTCAATGTATATGCCAAGATACTTGACATCTTGTTCTTGACCTAGTTTCTGGACATAGACATTGCGTTTGGTTATTGCTGTGCTGCATGTATGGAGTTTCATACACAGAGTTTTGTTCGGGCTACTGCGAATCGATGCTCGAAAGGCAATAATTTTGGTTTTACTTTCGTTGAGTTGTGTTGCAGCCAGTGAACTTTCCTAAGTCTTGCATTAGCTTTGAAGCTTACATCTTCGCAGTCCTTGCCATCGATTATTGCGGTGTCATCAGCAAATGCAAATAATTTAGCTGGGTTTAGTGATATAGGTCATATAGATAAACTAAAAAGAGTGTTGGTCCAAGAACGCTTTCTTGCGGGACCCCAAACGACACTTCCATTACGTCACTGTAGTGGCCGTCAACTCTGTTTTTAACCGACTTCAAAAAAGGAGGAGGTTATCAATTCGTCTGTATGTTTTTTTTTTTTAATTTTTTTTTTATGTTTGTTACCTCATTAGTACTCATAACTTTTGACTGGGTGAATCGATTTTGATGATTATAGAAAGCTGACGCTTCCCATTTGGTCCCATTTCAATTTAGTCCAGTTCTGATAATGGTAACCATGAGAAAACCATATAAGTCTTAAATTTGCATGAAGTACGTGCGCGACAAATAGATGAATAACTCAATAGTCGGTCTTTTGAAGTCGGTTTTTGTTTTTTGTTGTGTAAAAATAATGTTCTTGTTTGCCTTCAGTCTAAAAGATATGACTCGACCCATTTCAGAGCCATTTACTTAGCTTACACTATCATTTTAAAAATCTAAGGTATTACTAATGATTTTTTTTTGTAGTGGTAGGGCTCTTTTGCAGAGCCCGCCTGGGGAAGTACCACACCTGTGCCAGTTATTCCACCGCCAAGCAGTAATGTGCTAACATTACTGTGTTCCGGTTGGAAGGGCATTGTTTCCAGTGAAATTACAGGGCAAATGGGAGATTAATCAACTTATATCTCAGGGTGACGAGCGCAGTGCTGTGCCGCGCAGGGTTTTGAATTCTGCGAGTTCAAAATTCTGGATGGGGCAGACCTGTTATGGGCAAACGTGACGTTTAACAGCAGGCGAGCGATTTGCTCGTCTCGTCACTCAATGACATAAAAAAAAAAAAAACGTTTGTAAAAAAATAAAACACATTTTTTTTATTAGCTATATTTTATACCAATACAATAAGTATTACGTTTTTGTACCCAACTACCTGAATGAATCTCTAGTCACGCAATCATTTCCCCGAACGTCCAATTCTCCGAAAACGGTTGTTTGAACAACTGCTTCCCTGAACACATTATTCCGATTTTGGCAGAAACTTGTCATATATATCTGCGAGCAGATGTGGATACAGCTCGGATACTAACTTTGTTCCTTTTTCGTAAAATTCCTTTTCTTTCTGAGAGCAGGAGCCGCAGTTAGTCGCGATGTATGTTGGAATTATATCTGATAAGTAGAAAAATTGTTAAGTAATTATTTATCACAAATTGGAATAATTGGATTGAATACAAAGTTGATCAAGCGTAAAGATCAATTCTCTTATCAAATGCAAATAGGCGATTGAATTAGCGAGAGTAAGTAATGGCCTAAACAGAATAAGCGCCATTTTGCGTAAATGAGTTATATATAAATACTGTTGAGATAGATTTTTTGCGATTATGAATGTAAATATAACTTTCTGTAAATGTACCTAGTCTCATCAATTAAATCGCCTATATTGGCGGCGGGTACAAAATTTCCCTACACGCACGGTGGTAGGCCTCGATATTATGCAGAATGTGAGATTTTCTGCAAAAGCACTTTAAAGAGATTCCTTTGATCTCACTTTAAAAGACTCTTTATGATGAGTATTAAAATTCAAAACTCTATCGAATTCGAATCTCTTGATTTTACTTTACGATATATAACAAATACAAGATAAAATAAAACTACATTCTAAGAAAAATGCCCATCTAAATTCCGCTAAAAGAATGATGAATTCACCTACGTAAAGTATGGAGCATACCTACTCATATCACCAAAAAGTACAGTGATTAGCAGTTTTTACGGTGGAACGGCAAAAACTAAAACTTACTATAGAGGTATAAAACATACCTTAGGTGAATTCATCATTCTTTTAGTGGTATTTTAGATGGGCATTTTTTTCAGTGTACCTGCATATTTATTAACATCATCTGAACAAGGGCCCTTTTCCATGATACAGCCGTAGAACTTCTGGAACCATTGCACGTCCCGTATCAGAACTCCGTCTTGTTCGCCGAGGATCTCTTCAGCTACGATGTTTACTGCCAATGTTATGGCGCAGAAGACAAATAACCTCATATTCATCTGTAAATTAAGTTTAATAAAAAAAATTAGAAACTGAAAAAAATATATAAGTAGGTACTTACCTATAACTACCTATATTTAAAAATAATAATAGAGGAATGAAACAAAATTCATATGTTATCTATACTAATATTATAAAGAGGAAAGATTTGTATTTTTGTATTTTTGGATGTTTGTGTGGAATAAACTCAAAAACTACTGGACCGATTTCAAAAATTCTTTCACCATTCGAATACTACATTATCCCAAAGTAACATAGGCTATTTTTTTTTTTATATCCACAGCGGAGCGTGGCAGGGAACAGCTAGTTGAGTATAAATAGAGAAACGAGAGGCTTTCGGTATGTTAAACATGATCGAAGAGCACGGCGCTCTGAAGAGGAGACCTATACATACTATATACTATATATAATATACTAGCGGCTCGTCCCGGCTTCGCACGGGTGGACACTATTGAAGTTTTAGTAAGGATCCCTAATTTTTTCAGGTAATAAATATAGCCTATGTCACTTTGGGATAATGTAGCATTCGAATGGTGAAAGAATTATTGAAATCGGTCCAGTAGTTTTTGAGTTTATTCCACACAAACATCAAAAATACAAATCTTTCCTCTTTATAATATTAGTATAGAATAGGTACTCAACACAACAGTGGGTGGAAAAAGTTGATGTTGATGATAAAATATAATCCTGTTTATATCACCTTTACTGGTTCAAAACTATTGCTTTCCGTATTACACAGTATTGAAAAAATCTCAACTCAACGTTTAATCATCCTACTACTGCTGGAATACCAGATTTACCCTCGGATTTTTAGGTCGTATCGTATTCCGTCACGACTGACAAGTTTAGTACGGTTTGGTGGAACCGCGAACTAATTGAAATAATTTTACCTTTCTAATTTCACTTCTGTCAGATTAAATGGTAAGACAGTATCGACGTCCACTGAGATACAAATAATTCTTATACTTGTCAATGGAGTTATAATCAGTATTCTAATAATTTCACTCTATTTATAGGAATTGGAACTCGCAAATCTATACGAAGACAATCATAATTTATTATTTAAATGAGCTTATTATACTTCAATTAACTTTTTATAAAAATTATTGCCTATTGTAAAATGAATTTGTAAGCTAAAGAGGTATCGTTAATCATAGTAACTCATACTAAATTATTCAAAAATGTTTCAAAATTAAAATTGTTGACATTATTTTTTATTTTTTGTGAACAGTTAATTTAATTTTTTCTAACTAATCTATTTAATATGTAAATATGTATTTTGCAACATGTATTAAACTTACCTAATGTTACTGATCGATGTTATAAAGTCAATAAAAATCTGAATCTGAATCTACTTAATTGGTAAATTTATTTTTTAGTGTGAAGTATGCACTCTGTGGTTTCATCCGCGCGGTGTGAAAACTTGGTGATGATTAAAGAAGCTCACGTCATTTTTTGTACCCTTGACAAGTTATATGCAAAATTTCATGATGATCGGTTTAGTATATTAGGCGTGAAAGTGTTACAAACAAAAGCACTTTTGAATTCATCGTGTTTTTTCAATTTATTTTATTTTTCATAAATTGGTTACAACACTCTTGAGTAGGTATAGGTAATGTCAAAAACAAAATATTCATCTTATCTCTATTAAGATACCTAATTGGTCCCAGTAACATTTTAGAAACTTTAAAATTAGCAAAAGTCAGCATTTTAGCTGTGTATCCTCTCAAACCTAAGTATGGCTGTAAGCGATCGTACTTGGCGATAAAGCTAGCAGTTGAACTAGTTGTAAGCGTTATTATCCTTTTATTTGTAATTTCTCGTATAAACAATTAAGAGTTAAAACTATCATTTTATTGGTGACCTTTGTTATGTAAGTTATTGTTGGGGTTTCGGTGAGAATTTAGCATTTAACTCCTTGAATTCCTTGGGGTACTTCTCAGCTACTACTTTGCATAGTTTCTCGAACAATTCCTTTTCCTTCGGAGAGCAGGTTCCGCATTTAGTCTCGAGATATTTTGCAATCGGTTCTGGAACAAAAATTTGGGTTAACGTAGCTTCATGAATAATGTATGTAACTTGTTATCAAAGAAATTATAATGAATTACAGAATTACAATATAAAAGTAGTATGATGTCGAATTAATTATAGTAATAGAAAACTAATTTTACTATTTTACATAATAATTTATTACATTTTTGATTGGTAGTAAATTAAAAATAAATTAAAAGGCTACAGAATGAATAGGCTATACTTTACACCTAGTTTATTTATTTCTAGTTACAAATAAGATTATTAACATAATATTAATTACTTTTACTAATATAAAAGCAACTGATTCAACTTTTATCACAGACTACCCGCATCGTTACGGTACCGGCGCGGCGTGGCGCTACACATTTTTCTAGAGTAGGTACCTACCAGTTTAAAAATGTATTTAATTATTTTTTTAATAAACTTGTTTTTTGGCTTTTCCGTAGTCGGGTAAAATACGCCACGAAAGTATTCATATTGAAATAGTTGATTAATTTATTACTATATGACCCAGTGAATTTTGCACCACCAAAAACTGCTTTTTTTTCTAAACCGCCCATGTATTAGATGACCAAACGTCTCACGTTTATAAATATAGAATTATTCTAGAACTTACCTTTGTAAATGACCAATTTCTCCGGGCAAGGGTCCTGGTCCATCAAACAGGCGTAGAGCTCTGGGAACCATTTCCCGTCCTGAACCAGCGCAATATCTTCTTCTTTCAGAATGTCTTCTGCCGCCACTATTACGATAGCGAGCATCACAGCCGAAATTAGAACTTTCATTTTCGTAAACTGAAAAAAAATATTTTATTTCTATTTCACATTAAGTATATTTAATTTTTTTACAGTATTTTTTAAACAAAAACTGCCTTAACCTTTGCCTATAATTGACTGATGTCGTAGTGAGGTTTAAAAAATGGCTTAACAATTAAGACTAGCTGTTTCCCGCAATTTCACCCCGTATTTTTAACTATTTCCCCTATATTGAGGCAAACAAAACAAAAATTGTTAACCAAACCGGTCGAGCCATCTTCGAGTTTTTACGAGACAAACGCGTGGCAATTGATTATATTTACCTACATAATTTTATATGTATTTAGACTTCAAACAAATGCACAATTTTTATCATTCAGGAAAACAATCGACATTTGCTGAATATAATAAAATAAAGATTATAAAACACAAACGTCACAAGCCACACGTTGTGCTAACGTAATTATTGATTGTGCACTTCGGAATAAAAAAATCCTAAGGTAGCATGTAGTTGCGAATTCTGATTATTTTTTTGTATGAGTCGTAATTCTTACCTTTGTATGTCGGTTTCAGTGGATGCAGTGTTAATGGTGTCCTGATTATGGAGCACCGTTTTATAGGAAAACGTGGGAATAGGCTATCATTTCATCACATCATAATAGGAAGTGTAGAAACTGAAGTTGTTTATAATTGTCATAGTTTCCATTGTTCTCCTGGTAGGATTTCATTGGGCATTAGAGTTCCGTAAAGGTGATCTGAGAATTGTAAGAATACAGGACCTAGTCTAAAAACAATAGTAGAAAAAAGATAGTAATTAATCAAGTTATTAGGTACTATTTGATAGTATTGGATGATTTATGCAAACGACTTACAAGAAAAATTAATGTTTCATCTTATTTTGCAATTAAAATCTAAAAGAATTTGACTTAAAAAAGAGTCAAATTATTACTATTGGACGTCGATTATCAGGAGATTTTTTTTAAATTTACTGTTCCTTTTTAACACATTTAATATGTTTTTTATTCTATGTTTCTTTGATTTGAACCTCAACAAAAATATGGCCCATGAGATAACTGTAATATTATATGTAACTAACTTCGATCTAGGAACAAAATCGCCTATTTGGAAACTGGTTACGATTACGGTTTTGTTATTTACCATTTGTTCTAGACATGGGCCTCTCTGAAAGAACGGTATGTACCAGGGTCGGCATCAAGGCGCTCTTAGCGCGATCCTAAACTGGATCGCCCTAGATTTCGTCTCGCTCTGTTTGCTAGAGAAGAAATGAGATAAAAATCACATTGTATCATACAATTTAGGCTTACTTGCACTAAGAACTCATGTACAGGGCCCGCAGACTTCTAAGATATACTTACTTACTTTACTCCTTCTTAGATATACCTATTAGTTAATTATATTCTATTAGTTAATTGCCTCAAATGAATTGCACAATGCATATAACGTCACGTCCCAACAATTGCATCAAAACGTTAGAGTCATAATTACTGGAGCATGTGAAACGGATTTATATTAATACACTTAAGAGGACAATCTTTAGTTGAGATATTGGAAATTAGATGTTCCTCAAAGTAAATTCTGTGGCACCGCACGCAAGGCTCATTTGGCCGGAATGAAATGCGCTAAATCGAGGTTTCGTAGTCCTCTGTTTTCTTCTCCAAATTTGGACTGATTTTAGTATTTCAATTTTAATAAGAACATAAAAAAGGTGTAAATTCTATACCTGTCTACATTACTTTAAAAATATGTTAATGGTTTGGAATAACAGTCAGTTCACAGCATCCCAAACTAAGTAAATTTAAAGATATTTGAAGACTTACTTAGAAAAAAACGAAAAACTTAACGAAAAATATCGACTTCATTAAGAGGTCACTTTGAACAGATATATTTATAAAATAAACTACATTATTACATAATTATTTTAAGCTTCTTTATAAATCAACAATACTAAAAAAAACCCTTTTTAATTTATAATTAGTCAATTGAATTATCATTTCAATTTCAATTATCATTTTAAATATTAAATTATTATATTTTTTTAAATTTAAATTCAATAATTAAAATTTAAATTTAACTGAGGCAATCGATAAATTGGTCGATCTTTACACGTCGGTTTCACGTTGTTTGATGTCTCATCTATTTTTGTCTGGATGTGTTCACGTGCCTTCTCATCTTCTTAGAAAATGACCATAATAAACGCTTTTGTCAATACTACTGTGTAGCCTTAAGTATTTACATCGCAATGATTTCCTTGTAGACATAAAAACACAATGGCATTGCATGCCCTGTCATATTAATCAGAAGTTTTTTAGCTATTTCTTCAAGCAGAGATATTACTACATAATATATGTATATATACAGTATATTAATTTATCCATGCATTAGCAAATGAACTTACTATTCGGCGTTTCACCGTGAAGAAGTATCAAACATACACACGCAACCTCTTAGTTATAGATTTTTTCACTTAAGTATACGTAATTTACATATTATTCAACCGCCGAGCGGTCGTGTGCAGTTACCAAGCAATATTACAGAGTGTAACGTGTCAAGTATCAAGAGTTATAGACAATAGCATGCTAAGCCGAAAGGACTCATCGTACTCATCATTCTGAACATCTTTCACTACGGGACAAACCCGGAAATCGCGAAAAAAAACAGCTGTTCTATACATTTTGTCGAGTGTCATTGACATTTATCTGGCACTTACCATCAAAATATATTACTAAAATAGCTCGCTCCATTACTTAAAATATAGACAGATAGATAGATGGATAAACTCATATATGGATGGATAAACCTTGTTTATATTGCATTTGATATGTTTATGTATTTTTCAGGTTTTATCAGAGTAAGCGATCAAATGTAATCCAAGTCCAATTACTGCATCCAAGGCCAATGTTCATACATTAGTAATATCCATCAGAGCCTATCTGGAATTGACAAAATTACCTACCAACTATAGCAAAACAATTGGATATTTGGCCAAATGAAATTACAATAATTGAGCTTTTCCGTCACTCTTTGCTATAAAATGAAGGGTATTTCGATGGGAACTCAGATTCTCAGACAGAGACGTGCCTGGATTTCGGTAAGTGATTAATTTAGTGTCGTGACATGTATAGTTCTTCACAGTAGTAATACGAGTCGATACTAGTTATATATTAACTGATAAAAAAAATTAGAGATGTCATTCCTTTGCTTAAAATTTAAGTGACTCATATTTGGTCTATATTAGACAATTTATTATGATGTTTGTTAAATGAGTTATTTTTAGTTTTGTTGTTGATCATGTTTGTGTTTCTGAAAAATCCCTCTAATTTCGACTAATTTCATAAAATGCATATAAAAATTAGCAATACAGGTATTTTTGATCTTGGTATCACCTGCGAAGCTATGAATATTCTTACAGTTTCTTAATAACTTAGAAACAAGAAACCGTAATAAGAAACCGTTATTAACTTATTTCACGTCACAATCGTATGATTATTCTATTCCTAGTACGATGAATTAAAAGAAATGATTTCCCACGGGATTGTTTTCCATTATTCTATAAAATGTATCAGTTGACTTTATAATCTGCTTTTCAGAAATAGCTTAGTTTGCGCTAGGGCACAATAAAATAAATAAATGAGTAAAATAGAAATAACAAGAAACCGATTCCGTTTTAAAAAATGCTTTGAGCATCGTAAAAATTAATATTATAATAACTGAAAATCAATACTTTATTTAATTTTATGGATTAAAAGGCAAGTTCACACACAGCTCTATTTTAACCTCCAACGCAAATAGTGAGGTGTTATAAGTTTAGCGTGTGTAGGTACGTGACATCATAGCTCTCAAAATTTTCAACCGCGTTTTGGATTTGTTTTTATTTTATTTATATCGAGAAATCGATAAATAGAAAGATTTCTTAGTTATAATTAGAAATTATTTCCAGCCGTTTGAAAATTATCTGGCTGTCGTAATTAGGTTTGATTGCAATTTTATTTGTATCAGATAATTTTTTAAGACCCGTATAAATTTTCAGAATCGTCATCCACAAAATGAATTCTCTACTATTATTGGCCGCGGTGGCTCTGGCAGTCCCTCTAGTGTTGTGCTACGACGAAGTTTACGATAAAATAGATGTCGATAAGATTATAGGAGATGACGGTCTCTTTGCCAAGTATACCGACTGCATGTTAAACAAAGGACCGTGTGATGTGGAACACTCAGAAGAATTTAAAAGTGAGTAAAATTTCGCTTTATGTGTAACTTTAAAGAGAGATGTACTGTAAATAGCATGTGTATATTGGCTGAGTAGCTAGCCCTCATTTTGAAGTTTTAAATAGGTAGGTAATACATAATAAAATCGTTTATTTCAGGCAGATATAACCCATAAAAATTACAATAAAATAAAATCTAATTTAATCTAAGGAATTACTTAAAATTTAAGTAAGTCAGTCAATGCTAAACCTTACTACTATTTGCGGTTTTTGTTTTGGTGGACAGAGATTCAGGATCTATAAATCGGACAGCACAAATTATTTGACAGGCACTGCAGTATGCTGTTATTCGATCTCCGTATTCTGTCCCAAAAAGACACAATACGAGATCATTTCTTTTCAAAATTAAGGTAATGAATCAAATCAAATAAATTTATTTTAAAGAGAAGTACTGCTGTGGAATATAGCTTCTTTTTTGTGCTATTGAGTGACGAGAAGAGCAAATCGCTCGCCTGATGTTAAACGTCATGTTTGCCCTTAACAGATTTTGCTCAAATCTTTGTTGGACGCTCTAGTACCTAATCGTTATATCCAGCCGAATCCAGCGTATATTTTACGGGTAAAGTTGCAAAAACTCATAATATGAATTTTTTGAACACACAGAATATGTTTTATAAATTATGTAAAAGGTCGAGAATCATTTATGTTTTGTTACACGAAGTAGAATAAGTAGAAACACACTCATTTATAAAAGTAGTCTTACCACGTACCTGCTAAAAAGGCGAGAGCAAACATGTGTGTGTGTTTGCTATGACAATTGGGTAGGCAGCTAGTAATGTGTACCTATCCTCGATGTATGAAACCGTCAGGCGTTGCACACTGTATAAAAATGTATATATCCCGTTTTCTTTATGTTTTGTCCCTTTTTCTATTGAACACTATTAATATAATTCGACGACTTCAAATCTTTGTTAATAGGAATGGGGAAATCGAATCGAACTCGAATGTGAATAAATATAAATTCGAGATCGATTCGAATCAGAATGTTACCCGCTTGTAACCTAACCTACATATATTGTAACCTATTTGAAACCTACAAATTATAAAGTTAAATATATGTGGTTCTTGTGGTGATGAGTTGGTGTGGTAAGCGGAGTGGTGTTATTATCATAGCTAATTAGTAGTTGCAATTGAGATGGTCTGATGATGAAGCGAAAAGGCGGATAATTATATTTCATAGGTTTAATCTCATTCACAGCTTATGTTTAGGAATAGTTTTTGTGTTTTTGCAGTAACAGTAATGATTTTTGTTATAATTAACGAGGGAATACTCACGTAAATATTAAGTCGTTTACTACGACTAGTAGTAGGTACGTGAGTATTCCCGTGCTAATTATAACAAAAAATTTAAAACCCACGTTAGTTTCTACTAATTATTTTGTCAAAGATCGCTCCAAATCATCTCATCGTCGCGTCATCGTTTCATGGTTGACATACCTAAAACCCGAACGAAACGCTTTGACTCCATATTCATTTTGCGAACCGCTCGAGTGTGGAATGTTCTGCCTGAATGAGTGTTCCTCGATGGTTTTAATATCGGTGTCTTCAAGTCGAGAGTGAATCGGTATCTTCTAGGCAAGCGTGCTCCATCGTAGGCTGCATCATTGCTTCCCATCAGGCAAGAAGGGGGTCAAACCGTCAAACGCAAGACTATTTTTGAATTAAAAAAATCACCTATTAATGTGAACTAACTTCTCCAGAACTTCTCCCGGAGGTGATCGCTACATGCTGCGCGAAATGTTCACCGATCCAGAAGAAACACGTCAAGAAGACCGTCAAAGCCTTAGGAGAGAAGAAACCTGCGGAGCTGTTAGAGTTTAAGAAGATGTACGATCCGACAGGAGAACATGAGAAGGATTTCACAGCTTTCGTGCTTTCTGCTGATGAGAATTAGATGCTTTGTCTCCTTCTCACTTCGTGTTACATTGGTGCTCTGTCTTTGTCTTTTGCATCTCTGTAACGTTTTAAAATCTAAGTGAGACCTAACGACCAGACTAGCTTTCATGAATATTTCGGCGATTAGATAAACGGACTTCTAGGCACTATGTGGAGCATTAAAACTATTTTTAAGAAAATTATACTATAATAAATTGCAAGCATCTCAAAATTGCTTTTTACAATGTTTTTTCCTGCTTGACAGAGTAATGGGCCAGCCATCAAAACATCTATTTCTATGAAACGTGACGGCAGCGTATTAATTTGATGTATTTTAAAAATGGTAACAAAAACTGCTGTAAGTAATAACTGGTTTGCGAGTAATTAAAGCTGTGTTGATTTTTTGTTTGTTAACTTCAGTTCTATAATTAATACAGTAGTTGATTCGGTAATATGTACGTAACACACTTTTCTAAAAGTCAAGGCTAATAAACTAGATCTCATCTGTTGCCAGCTTGATTGCCATCAAATCTAGAGGTCCTTGATGATGTGTACGAAACAAATATAATAAAATCCGTAGATCGTCTATGCAACATTCCCAACAATTAACACTGTGACAAGTTTTGGTGATACTTGTTTAGAATCTACCAAATAATATTTTTTATTATAATACAATTCAACGCTTCGGGATCAAATAAAAATAGCATGCGTGATTGGGCGACTCAAAATGTATTCATGAAATTCACTTCTAGGATCGTTAGATTACCAGTGATCAAAAATGGCAATCCAATTTGAGCTTATTACTTTCTAGAGAAGGATATAGAAACGATCTATCTACCAATAATGTGGTTTGTGCAACACATCAAATGACGTAGAACTATTATGTTTGTCTATTAAGTAATACTGCAAGTTAACCGCAGACAAGCAAATTGACGTAGCATTGCGAAAAAATTATATGATCACAAAAAAATTACATAAATATACTATCAAAATTTTCATAAAGTTTACAAATTGCTTATTGATTGCTGCAGAAAAACCTAAAGTCTGAACGAATTAGGTACCTACGAATTGAAAAGTAATAAGTAGGTCAAAGTATATATTACGAGTATCTAATAGGTACCTAATTATGCCCAACTAAGTCTGTATTATATATTTTTCCTTTTAGGTATAATTTAAGGTATAATTTCGAAAAGTTAAGTTATGCAAATACTTCAATTCAGCTGTCTTCTACAATAATACCTAACTAACTGACTAACTAACTGGTCTATTCTTGTATACTGCCAAAGTTTTTGTATACCTAATACTTTTTGTATACCTACTGCGTATACTGCCAAAGTTTGTCCAATCAAAATAAATCTATAGGTAAAGGTGCGTAAGAATAGGTCTATAGGTTTATATTTTACACTAGCTGCGCCCTGCCCTACCGTTTTTCCCGGTATCTTGCAGGAATTGCTAATTTTCCGGGTAGTGTGCAAGATATAAGCTACTTTCAGACCAAATTTCATCCGAATCCTTTCAGTATTTCAGCGTGAAGATGTAACAAACATTCAAACATACAGGCTTTTGTATTTTTAATATCAGTAGGATATATCAAGATGTCCCGTATAATTAGAAAATTTGGGTTTCTCCCCAGTAACCTAATAACCTATCTTAACCTAACGAGTCACACTGTTACTCGTCGGGAACTATTTTTCTCGTCCTGTACAGATAGGTACTGAGAAGATTGATGTACTGTGACGAGATTACTCAATGATAAAGTTACATCAGTCTCGCTGCGCTGCGCTGGCGCAACACCGCGGCTTGCATGACACGAAAACCTACATCTAACCTGTTTACCGATTTCGTTGCTAATCCAAATATAATTTCATTTATTTCATGGCACTAGTGGTAACAAAAACAGGGTTAAAGCGTATGATACCTATTGGTAACAATCTGGTAACTTTCCAAAAATATCATGTTCAAATCTTATTGTTGCTAAAGTAATTTCTAAGCGCATGCAATATGCCTATTGAAAATAAAGATTTAGATTATAAAGGAATTTGCAATATTCACTGGGTTTTCGTTGTATTCGTTAAGGCTGAGTGGCCCTGGTGTCAGAATTTGTAAAGCCACCGGCATGATTTAGCTACCGATGCTATAGCTACGACTTTTAAACCTTGGTTGTTAGACCTCTACAATATCAAATATCATCAATAACACGGTAGCGCTAATTTGTAAATGCCACTCGCAGCCATCTGACCAACTAACCGTGTCGACAGATTGTTGCTGCAAGACGGAAGTTTAATTAGCAGGCTTCCTATGTCTAATAACAAACGTTGAAATACGAAAACGGAATAATGAATTGCGAACGTTTATACAGGTAGGAACGTACGTACCTACGTACTCGTTCATTAGGTAGATTGAGGGGTTTCCAACGAGTCAACAGCAAAGCGAGTCACAGTGTTACTCGTTGGGAATGATTTTAAAAAAAGATTCCCAACGAGTAACAGTGTAACTCGTTGGGAAAAATAATTCCCGACGAGTAACAGTGACGTCGGTTTCTTTTGGTGTGACTCGTTGGAAACTCCTCGGTAGATTCATAACTATACCTAACAAACTTACCTCATAACACCCGATGTGTTATGCGCATTTATGTTAGCCGACGGTTTAACTGTGGTTACCTAACTCATCGCACAATTCTCATAAATCACTTCTATATCGTTTTGTTCGTAGAGTAGTTCAAGGTTCTCCATGATAGATCATTGCCAGAGAAGACAATCTTATTAAGTACCTACCTAATTTAAAAATGTAGACACAGTCACGTTTAAACATTGATGAAGAATTGTTTTCCTAAATGAATGAATTCCTAAAATTAATATAAGACCAAAAAATAGAAACCGTGCTAAAAATCATTAATTTTTATTTTGAGTACAATATCAGTCAATGTGACATTGAAATAAATTACAAAACAATTTATTTTCCAATCTTACTTAGAACTAACTTAACGTATTGAAACAAAATATCACAACTGCTGTCCCGAACAACCAGAGTTCTTGTAATCGCGATAGGTCTGCAAGGTACAGAGGGAAATACATACATCATTTTCTAACCAACATGTTACGGACAGTTTGAGCTGTATCAGAACGTATGAGATTGAGAAACATAGTGCATGTCCTGTAACTATGGTTTTATATTTAGTATTGCCTTGCGACCCTGCAACATTCCTTACATAGAGAGCGTAGGTAAATCACAAAATGCTTATTTCAGCAACGGCCATGCTTGCTGCTTTCCTGTTTCCAACTAACGCTATTTCTAACCTACTTACAAAGTATAATAATTTAGCTTCCCTGGATGAATTTCTCGAATTTGTCGCGATTAGCGCCCGAAGGATCGTTTTTCTTGACGAGGTCATCCCACTGCTTCGCGTGCTTCTGTTGAATGGCTTTGATCACCCGGCGGATGTTGACCTTCTGCTTGTCGCTGCACTTGCCGCATGTGGTCGTTATCGCTTCGGGAAGGGCTTCTGCAATAGGTACATAATGTTTTGTTAAAAAAATTAAAATAAAGGACAAATAATATTTCATTTTTATTAATTCGTTTGGTACAGCTGCTACGAACCTTGCCTGGTGGATGTGATTAATGAATTGATTCTGGTTTTATAGAAATAAAATGAAATCGAATACCCAAAACCGGAATTAAAAAAAATGTTTTCCGGTTTTAAATTTTTGTATTTCAAATGTCTAGGAAATACAAAATAATTTACCAGGAGAAGGTAAATCAGTTAGTTTTAAATAAAGTAAGCATTTAACTTTGCCATGAAGAAATAAAAGTAAAAGGAATATTTTGTTACGTTGTAAACTTTTATCGCTTCGCATTACAAATTACAAAGAGGATATAAACTCTGCAATACTACTTTGTTTTACTGTTCTGTGATAACATTATTGTAACATCGATGACAATACTGAGAAACCCTAAGAGCATGTGAGCAAATCTATTCCATGTTTTTCACACATCTGCCTGTTAATTTTATAATATTACGGCGTGAGACTCGTTAACAACGTATGTGCATAAGTATCTCACTAATGATATAATATCGTTGTGGGGAAAGAAATAAACTCCAAAGTTACAACATATACCTATTGGAGCTATAATCGGCTAGTTTTTTTACAACGATGATTGAACATACAAAAACAAATGTTGGTCAAAGTATGAAGTCATAAAACATGGACGATGCAAATCAATAAAAACTCGATGTGGCCTTATGGAAACTTCC
The DNA here is from genome assembly GCA_949125135.1 of Alcis repandata. Taxonomy (NCBI): domain Eukaryota; kingdom Metazoa; phylum Arthropoda; class Insecta; order Lepidoptera; family Geometridae; genus Alcis; species Alcis repandata. The sequence continues at coordinate 6,921,694 of OX421237.1, forward strand.
TAAATATCAGAGTTAACATATTAACATGTTCACGTTTACGTAAATATTATCATTATTACTACTTATTATGTAGTTTGATCGCATCGATTCGTCTGCTCTTAAATCCAAACCAATCTGATTAGACTGAAAAAATATGCATCTTTTTCATTTCATTATGGAAGAAAAAGATGGAAACAATTTTAGATTTTTTTTAATTATTATTTTTTAAATTTTTAGGCTTCCGTACCCAATGGGTAAAACGGAAGGCTTAGTATTAACTAAGCCTCCGCAGTTCGTCTGTCTGTCTGTCGGTCACTGGCCTGTATCTCATGAACCGTGATACTTAGAAATTTCCACAAATGATGTATTTCTGTTCCCGTTTTAACAACGAATATTAAAAATTAAAATAAAATTAATATTTAAGGGCGCTCCCATCCAACAAACGTGATGTTATTGCCGTTTATATAGATAATGATATGAGAACCCTCGTGCGCGAGTCAGACATACATACATACCGGTATTACTTTATTGTATTATTCACATATTCATTTAGGGTCTTAGTTTTTTTTTTATTTTTTATTTTTTTTATAATTTAGTCTTTAGTTGACAAATAGTAGAACAGGATGGTGGAAATATCGATGCATAATGATGACGACACTATGCATCAACATTTCCTTTTCGGAGCGACCTTAACCTCGTCTGATGTAGCCTTCTTTGCCAACAATAAGTGATCAACATGGTATCGTATGTTATGTAAGCTAATTTGCACAACGGCTAGGTGGTAATTCAAACAAGGTCTTATGATTTGGTTATGATGAGGTTTAACATGCTCAGAGTCAACTCAAAAGCTACTTAAAAAAATTGTTTTTAACGCGAATAAGTCTACGTTTGACTAACAACTCGCTTGTTGGTAAGCGACGATGTGACCGAAGATGAAGTACGCAGACGGTTTAAAATTGTCTGTTTAAAATCTTAATATATATAAATCTCGTGTCACAATGTTTGTCCTCAATGGACTCCTAAACCACTTAACCGATTATAATAAAATTCGCACACCATGTCCAACTTGAGAGATAGGATAGTTTAAATCTCAAATTATAGTCGCAATTTTAATTTATTGCAAATTATATACATATATACTGATAATTTTTACTATAAATTGACAAGTTAGCATCAACATACTACGGTTGCCATAGTTACGCAATGGCTTTTGACAGGACAACGTCTGTCGAGTCAGCTAGTCTACTATATAAAAATAAGTCGGGTTTTCCTTCCTGACGCTATAACTCCAGAACGCACGAACCGATTTCCACGGTTTTGCATTCGTTGGAAAGGTCTCGGGCTTCGTGAGGTTTATAGCAAAGAAAATTCAGGAAAAATTTCAACATAAAAGCGGGAAAATCTTTTTTCAGAACAATGTCCACCCGTGCGACGCCGGGATGGGCCGCTAGTTACTTATATATATCATGCCTAATGTAACATGACTTTAAATAATAACGTTTTATGGTTCATTTATTACTGTACCTACTCCGTAAAATGAATTATAAATACCAAAGGTATTTTACTTGGAAGTAGCATTTAAACCAAACTTTTTATTTGCAGCCTTTTAGTTGCAGTTTTTCCGGGAGTCGTTATTTTTATTCATAAATTTCAAATATCAAATTAAAATCATGTAAAACTAAGTAACTAAATACGACGTGTATGTAATATTTACAATCATGAAGTTATTGAACAAAAACTATTTAAACAAGGAAAACCGCAATGAAAATCTTAGAACGGGTGACTTTTTACCGAAATGAAAAATTAATAAAGTGACAGGTTCACGAAGCAGAATCCTAACGACATTGAGTTGCAGATATCTTATTTTTTAAATATCATATTATACCTATTTATTGTAAGAAAATACTAATTTATTATTTTTTCATACAATTTAAAAAACAAAATATTTATAAAACACCGATGCTTCATATACCTGTCACAGATAAAATATACTCAAAAAAGAAAGCAAATGACTTACTTTTAAAATCAGATCCTTCAGGAGTGCACCTTCCCTTGTCCAAGAAGCAGTTCACGTACGCCTTAAGAAGACGGTCGTTGTTGATCAGCGTGTCGACGTCAAAGTTATCATATTTTGAGTTGTATTTATCCGCAGCCAGCACCGCCGCGACCAAACAAGCGAAAACTATGAAGACCCTCATATTTAATTCTGGAAACAAAGATTACTCCTTCAAAAACCTGTCACGTCTGTTCCCACGAAGAGAATGGCAGAATGTGTCCAACGAATGTCCTGAATGTAACATAAACTCTTTAGCAAGTTCCCGCCATGGACATCGGACAAGCACACTACGTGAATCGAATGAGGATTAGACGACGATCATTTGTACTCCGATCTTGACTCATATTTATACAGAACTATGACGACCAATTTGAGACCAGTTTACCATAGGTACTCATTTTACGATTTCTAAGTACTTAAAGATTTATAATCGAGCGTCACACGTGTTGATCACAATTTGCGTATCACAGATCACGTAACTATTTGACACTTGTTCGTTTTGTCTGCCGTTCGTTCACCCACCTTTTACTCTCTATAATGGGCCCAAGGAACTAGCGGCTGCAGAAAGCGACAGTGGCTTATATTGACGTCTTCGTATACCCACTACCTCTGTTGGCTCATGGGTCAGTTGGAATGGTTACTCACTCGAATTTCAGCCTTTTGCTCAATGTATACGAATCTAATTCTCGGCCGAGGGAGTAGTGGTAGAGACATGGTGCGTTACTAGTGAAATGTGTCGTTCGCAGTTCATAACCCAAAACGTAGAACGCGTTGCTGATATTACTTTGTATCTTAAGCAATCTAGGGATTTTGACTGCGCACATGCACAAGGAAAATAAACGAATTACTCGTAGATAGGTAGATACGATTGCCTCCTCACATGCGCCTGTCCTGACGCTGCATTACAAAAACCATAATCTTAATTTCAATAATCATAGAGAATAATCACTGCAGGTTTTTTATAGGGAAAGGGTATGCTAAGCCGAAAAGGGCTCATAGTATGAACTATCATTATCATCATCAGTATCATTATGAACCACTTTTACTGTGGGATCGACCCTAAAATCGCAAAAAAGTTATTCCATAGAAAAATAATAATGACTGTCGACAAAATGTATGGGACAGCTGATTTTTTTTTTTAGATTTCCGGGTTGGTCCCGTAATAAAAGTAGTTCATATTAATGAGTACTACGAGCCCTTTTCGGCTTAGAATACCCTTTCCATATAACCCTGTACAACATATTCCCTACTAATTACTACTAATTTAGATAATAGTTGGTATCTCTCTTTGTTCTAGAGATACTTAATATATTCGAATAGGCATTTGCAAATAGATGCACGCCATACTCATAGTCGGTGTATAAAATAACACAACCCAAACTTATTTACAATGACGGAACTGGTCCTATTTTTATACATATGCGTCTATTCTATGAATATTATCTATATACCGATTAAATCACATATAATATACCTCTACAACTACATTATACATATAATATACTAATTTTTATCAACTATGCAGAAGACTCGTATTTTTTATTTGAAATCACGCTATTATTAGAAATAGTATGAGTTGTATTAGAATGTTGTAGTAATTTATAAATAAATGGCTATTGTTTAGGTCAATGTTTTTTTTATGCCATGGGTGGCAGACAAGCAAACGGGCCGCCTGATGGTAAGCGATCACCGTCGCCTATGGATACATGCAACACTGGAGGCGTCACTGATACGTTGCCGACCTTAGACTCTCTTAAGTACTCTAAACTGTACAATTGAATATTGGATGTCTAAATTTGAAGAACAGTTTTAAAGCACGCATCAATGAGTCAGAAAAATACTTGTGGACATGTCTCGATGAAAAATCGTTTGTCATCAATTAAATGCAAATGTATTCAAGGATCTTCGGCGGTTCTTTGTGCTTACCTTCTATACGTACTAAATAAATTGCGAGGAGGTGATTAAGCCGATGCTATCGCTTTTTCAAAGGCATCGTAGTATTTGTTCTGCGGGTCGTGCTTCTTTTTGAGCTCTTCATGCATTTCAGGTAGTATAGTTTTGAAGGCGTGGAAAGCTTTCCTAGTGAATCTCTTTTGAAGTGGTGTACATTTTTTGCATGCCGTGGTAATTACTTCGGGGAGAACTTCTGAAATGGGAAATAGAAGAAACAATTAAGAGAGATAAAACAAATAAGATTTGAAATTAGGAAAATGCCGTTACTGTGAGAATCAAATTTAAAATAAGCTCAATTATCTTCTCCTTAAACTGCCACTGATTTTGCAAAGGATATTTTTTAGTATTTTTTTGATATTAGTATTAAAAATTGCAGAATCTACCTCAAAAACTATTTAATTAACAAAAGTTGTTATCGCAACAAATATTACCTATCAATAAAATAATCAGTTAATTTCTTATAGAAAGTCACACATTTTTAGAAGGCTAAAATCTAACATTTTCAGATCAAGAACTTTGTTTAAAGTTTAAAAAACGTTTTGACCATTAATAAGCCAACTCATAATCTCATCTTCTCATCAACCTCATCTTTTCTCCCTAAATGGCCACCCATTTTTGGACAAGATTGTTAATAAAAAAATCATAAACTTTTCATACACCTAGTGAATTACAATAATTGTTATGAATATTTTTCATAATGAAACAATAAATAATGGCATTAAATAATAACTTTTTAGTAAAACTACAACGCTAAATAAAAGTAAACCTAACCTAAAGACCGCGGTCTTTGGGAATTATTAATTGTGTCTTCTACTTCGATTGGGTACTATCGAAATCTTTCTATATAAAAGTTCATATTGGAGAAATAAGATTAAAATCATTGCGCAAAAGTAAGAATGTAAATGTGGTTTTACTTACGTTTAAAAACCCTTCCAACCGGCGTGCAAGGTCCTTGATCCAGAAAACAATCCAAGTATTTTCTTAACAGCCTCGGATTGTCCACAAAGAAGTCTATTTCAAAATAATCATAGCGTCTATCGTAATACTTCCTGTCCTGAGCAACCACTGTTGCCAGTAAAAACAAGCTTACGATTAAAATCAAAGACATTTTCGGATGCAGCGCACGAAGCGAATCAATATTGACTGCCTAGATCTATGCCTTATGAAGTAATTCAACAAATGATGTACATATCTAAGATGGTTCTATTTAAAACCACACGACCCGGCCTTCAATTAAAATCATTATTTACGAGGATGGAGTCGACAAAAAATCTAAGTGGCTTGTTCAATGTCTGGAACCTTCTACGGCCAGAATACTTATTTGGAAAATAAAATTTAGATTCATCTTACGAGTATGTTACAAGTGAATCGGAAGAGTCCGCAAATACAGGCAGGTTTTCCCTATGATACAAACCTCTGGCAGTAGGCAAATGTTTGTGATAGATGTCACAGTCACTATTACTTAAAGATCCAAGCAAATTATTTGAACAAGCAAGAGCATGGAAATACCGTTGTTTGTTAAATATAGTTTTATACAGAGAAAAATGTTTTTTTGGATTGGATGTTTTTTTGTTTTTTTTGGATACGAGTGGTGGAAAAACATGGACTGAGTTAACTAAGCACTCATGTTTTAACCCTCAAGAATAACGTAAGTTAGGTGACAAAATTCTGGATACCCTTTTAAAAGTGCGACGGTACTTCAGGCCGGAGCAGTTATTGTCTTTACACAAAACATAAGTTCGATCACCTATTCGCACCTTTGGGATGGATCGGCTAAGTTCCAGCAAAAAGTGTTGTAAACTATTTACAAATGGCCAGGAAGCTCATTTGCAACGAATCCCTTGTTCAATGTCCAGGCTGCGTGTTTACAATCTACCTACCTACCTTAGGGGGACGCTGAAGACGTCACAGGCTGCACTGAGATCGATTAAAATTAAAATTAATCAATTTACATTCCAAATTACTATATACATTTAGAATTTAAATTCGCAATGTGACCACTCCTCATCATACTCGAGTAAAACGTAGCGGCTTGAACGAGATTGATCACGTTTACTTTAAGCTGACTAAAATAATACCTTACTAAATGTATCTGGATAGGATTCGTTACTTACATCGCACTACCTTGTGTATAGGTTTATACTTTATTTTGTTCTTCTTCTTTTTGTTTACGTTCGTCTCAGTTATTGCCGCCGGACTAACGTGACAGTGACAATCTTCTTTTCTTTTAGGTATTTTACTCTGATTATAGTTTATTTTATACAGGAAAGAGACGATAAAAACATGGCTTATACATTTCATGCAAAACTTAATAAAAGAAAACATAACGTTAATTTGATCACACTAAAAAAATATGATACAAGATTGACTATCATTTTATATCTATGAATCGGTTGGTTATCTTTAAAATTTGGCATCTGGCCGCACAAATTTAGTGGAATACCAAATTCCATGATCCCAAGTCTACCGGATGATAACAACTAACATAGGGTACACTTTGAGATACGAATATCATGTGAGCGTTATACAAACTATATCTGACCAAAACACTATGGGGAGTTTCCACAAGATACATTTTGTAAACACGCGTCCAAACTAGCTGCCTAGCCTAACTAGGTTTTTTATTAGATAGATTTCGGAGAGTGTGCATGATCTGATACCCTTTGACTCGTTCTACCATCGGACAACAAAGGGCAAATCAAAAGCAAGAAGCGACATCTTTTTATGGATAACATTTAAAATGTCATTTAAAGTGAGAAATGCTCTGTCTGAGAAGGTGTTCCCCAAAAATATAATATAGGCGTCTTGAAGTCGAGGTAAATCGTTTTTTTCTAAGCAAACTAGCACTATCATTACTCACAATCAGGCAAAGTATTTTAAAAATTACGCCCTCCTCTTCCTCTTTTTTATCCGAAGATTGCCAACGGATTTAAATTGATTCGAGTACATAACAATGTTTATTTAAAATAATAATAGCCAATATGAAGTATAAAACAAGAAGATTTTATTTCATTTTCAAAAACCTGGTACGAGTAACAAGGCATGGCAAATAGAAGGTGATGAAAATACTATGGTAACATACGAGTACTTGTAGTTTTTTCCGGTGTCTTTTAGTTGTAGGTTTTCAAAAGTCTAAGTATAGAAGAATTTATTCTGTCTGGATCTGGGTTTTACTCGTAAAATGTCATTTTTACATCATTAAATCGTTAGATTTAGTGCTTATAGTCTGCAAGAGCCTCGTCCAAAGCCTTGAACAGTTTATCCTCGGGGTCATAAGTCTTTTGCAAAGTCTTGTAATGGGTAGGGAAGTCTGTCTTAACGATTTTGAAGAAGTCAAAGACGTTCTGTTTCTGCTCTGGAGTGCATTTAGCGCAGGCGCTGCCAACCGCAGGGACCATATCCTCTGTAATCATGAAATACATATTTATCAAAATGATATTAAATACTATTCTTTATAAGTAGGTTTTTCTGGTATTTTTTTGCGTCTCGTAGCAAAATATAGAGAATATGCACGGCGTGTCTGCCTGTCCGTGTGCTGGTCAGTCGGTCGAAATGTAATACTTTTTAACAGGGTTTTAAGGAAAGGGTAACCCGAAAAGGACCTATACTACTCATGATTATGAACAAATTTTGCTATAGGACCACGCTGAAATTCGCGAAAAAAAATCTACTGTTCCACACATTTCGTCGAGTGTCATTGACATTTTTCCATGTGACATTAATTTTTTTTTACGAATTTCCATAAAACATAGAAAATAAGTTGATTAGATCATGGCATAGCACGCGCTTGCAAAAGGTCTCCAGTGTTTTAGTTTTAGAATGGGCTCTGTATAGAGAGAGATTTTGTAGGCTCCCAACCCATGGTACACCTCATTGGTTCACCTGGAGGACCACGACCAATTATTTTTTTCCGTGGTACACCTTGTTCCACCTTGGTGTACTACAGGCAGAATTATTTACCCATGGTCCACCTTGATAATTAACCTTTCATAGAACGAATAAAATAATATAAAAATTCAATTTGAAATTTAGAAGACAAGGTTAATTTTCTACGGAAGCAAACGATCAATAGGTTAGGTTATGTTAGAACATGAAAAACAGCGGCCGGCGAAGTGCTAGAAAGCCAATCGCTTTGCAAAAATTTTGAAGAAAATTGATGTTATTTCCAAAAAATTGTACTAATCGTGTCCGGTTAGGTTGTTAAGTTTCAAAAGATTTCCGAACATGGGTTTAAATAAATCCTTGCTATGTTAATTATCAAGGTGAACCATGGGTAAATAATTCTGGACCAAGGTGTACCACGGAAAAAAATAATTGGTCGTGGTCCACCAGGTGAACCAATGAGGTGTACCATGGGTTGGTACTGATTTTGTACTTACTCTTCAAGGCAGCTTCAACCGTATTGCACTTGGTATCGTCCATGAAGCAGTTTAGCATTGATTCGACCTGCTTTAAATCGCCTAGCATGGCCTTGATGTCTACGCCCTCGTCTCCTTTATAGGCGCGGTCAGCCGAGCAGACTACCACGACAGCCAAGGCAACAATGCAGAAGGATTTCATCTTGAAGTTATTTTACTGTAAAACAAGTAATAAAGCTATGAGATTATAGAAGAAGAGGTCCAGGAAGACTAAGGAGATTCTTTGAACCTCTTAAAGAGGTAGTTTGTAAGGTACTATGTTTTTAAATTTATGAGATCTGTTCCCTACATTATTTAAATAAAATCTTGAATCTTTGACCAGATAAAAGAGACAGCAGATGTCATATCGTACAAGATAAAAGTAGATAAAAGCACGCAGCACTAGCAGTTTTCTGCCAAGAAGACTGCTAAGTCTGGAAGTTACTTTACCGACAAGAGTGATGCTCTTTAATATATGACGAATAGAATGAAGATGCCATGAACGGTTTGAAGTTTTGTAATGTGTGTGTAATGTTGCAGAGAATACGTACTTTAAAATTACTGAGATTAAATCTAATCAGTAACACTTTTAACTCAAAGAATGATCTTATAGAGACAAAAAGCAAAACATGTAAATAATTCTAAAATAAATTCAGGAGGTGAAAACAGGTTCTATAAAATTAAAACACCTAATAGATGCATTTGTAAAGATAAATACGAGTATAATGTCTATTTTCGGTACATATAAATGTACCAAAACCTCTTAAAAATGTCTCAAAATTTCACTGACCAAATAAGTTGTTCTCCAAAACAGAGGATTTGCTACTGATGCTTGGTATAGGGAGTCTAGTGCATTTATACGAAATGCCACTGAGGTTTAGTTTTTATGAGAAAAGAACTAAATCTTATTTACTCAGTGTAATACTAATTCTAAAAAATAGCCTTGAATATTTGCAACTTCATAACAGTGATCGAATCAAAGTATTGAATTTACTAACAGATGGACGTGGATTGGCCTGTTTGGTGGTTTTACATTAAGTTCTTTACGTAGCTTATTATTATAGAAACCAAAGCTTTTTAATCACAGTGAATCAAAGTATTGAAAATATAAAACCTATCAGGTAACCTCACATAACCCGGTTGCTCCCCAAAGCAGCGGGTATCTTTTCAAGATTTCCCCCCCGTCAACAAAAAAAAAAGCTCGTAGGAGCGTAACAAAATAATGTTGTCCTTCCTATCAACCAAATCGATAAACATTTTACAAAAAAAAACAAAAAGAAATTACAGAAATACACATGCCTTGCAAAGTTATGAACTGACCTAATAGCTAATGTTCGTTTTATGGTTGCTGTTGAAAAGCTGTCATACAGCGTGTATTTATCTGAAATCCTGAAAAATGGTTCTGAGACTCCGTAGTCAATGCACCAAATCATTAACAGTCTTCATATTACTTCCTACTGAAGACTTGCTTTTTTTTTACTTTTATTTAACTTGCAATATGTGTATGCGTAACTAGCATATGTTTGTTCGGGTGGAATCGTGCAACTCAATTTTGAACCACTTCCCGATGTCCGATTGAGCTGAAATTTAGAATATGTATGTGTGTAGCTCCGATAACAATGCAATCAAATCTTGGTTATTAAAATATTTTTAAAAACAACTGTTTACTTAGTTGCATACTTTTCATTAAAACCCCTTCTCCACTACTGGGCAAAAGACTCCTTACTCTAATAAGTACTCTTCAAATTTTACAACCTAGAAATTTTACAAGCTATAAATAATAAAGAACAGGATGATGGTAAAAATAAAACCGATGATAATGAAAGCCGAGATGAACCTGAAGTTCAAATGGTCTTTATTAAAAAAAAACGGTTCCTATAATTAATAAAATGCATAGATATATTAAATTGTATTGTATTGTATATTGTATTTATTTCATAATATGTCAGATTACACGTCAATCATAATATAATTAATTCTTACAATAATGTAAATAAGTATATAGCATAGTAGGTATACAATTCAAATCAATTAAATAATAAATACTCGTAAGTATAAACGATGTCAAGTGTAATAATTAAGTCACATGAAATTAAAATAAATACTTTTCACAGGACTGTTAAATTTTAGATAAAATGCTAAGAATCAAAAATCTTTAACTATAACGTTATGTTTAATCCCAATAGGAACAAAATTAGGGTTCCTCTTTGGAAATTATGTATTTGTTTTCAAACTTAATATAACAACTTTTACGAGTACAATCAGACAAACGGTACGTGCTTTAATTATATGTTTATAATATTTATATACTTGAATAGTAAGTCAGCACGATACTAACAATTATATTTTAAGAAATGCATTATCACGATGATCATGAAAAAGCTCAAAGCTAGGTACTAAATGTACAAAAAATATAACCTTACTGAGGAAGGTTAAGCTAAAAATTAGCTCATAGTCCCCACCATACTTAATTTAGGTAATATATAAACATGTAGGCTATTAAATTACCCTTTTACCATCTGCAATTGCGCATAGAAAGTTAATTATTTTTCAATTTCTACAAATTAAAAAAAAATGTTAACTCAGTCAGATTAACAGTGACAGTGTCAGTTTAAACCTTACTTAAGCCTAGATCTTATTTAATTTATTTATTTAATATTATGCTATGATAAAGAGACGAGCAAAATGTGAGTCCAATGGTAAGCGCTATGCCTGCTTTAAGTCTGGCTTAGTAAAAAAAACAAGTCCCGATTGCAATGCGTTTTGTCCCCCGAGGTTTAAAATACTTTACTCGTATATCCATTATATCCATCCATCTGTTTATACCCGAACCGCATTAAGAAACATTTTGACAGCTGTGTACTAACTTATTACTCGTATTGTAAAATATTTAAATTTTCAAGTTTTTTTATGCCATAGTTGGCAAACAAGCAAACAAGCCGTCTGATAGTAAGCGATCACCGTCGCTTATGCTGTTATATAGCATATTACATACAATGGCATGGCACCCTTGAATCAAATTATCTTTGGAATTAATTCGTAATCTGGCAGTTAAAAAATTAAAACAACACTGTAAAACCTTATTTTACCTCATTTCTTTAAAAAAGTTTATTTTTCATGGTTTTCATGTCTTTACTTTTATTCTTCTTCTTTCTCTAGTACTTTTCTACCAATCTTATCTTTTCATCATAAATTTTAGATTTTCAATACAGGGAAGGTTCGCTCTAATACAGGGAAGGTTAAAAAGTTCTAAAATCGGGTGAAGCCGCCGCAGCTAGTTTCAAAGAAACCTGCCAAAGCGAAAGCTCGCATGTCAAGGGTTCTGACCTATAATTATTATGTTTTAAACGAGCGCGAAACCTTAAAATCACATCTAAGATAAATCACGACCATCTAAGCTAAGACAATCACAAATCAATAAGATAAGATACAATTACGGAACTGAAATGATATGAAGACCTTCAATCAAGACCCTTTTCTTTGTAATTTTAAGAAAAAACTATAAAGTTGGGATATTTTGCTGTATTTTTTCTGTATTCCCGTAATTTTTTTCGTCGGTAAACTTCGAAGATTAATCGGGGGAGTGCGGTCAACTTTTGAAATGTCTAATAAATATTCTATTTGGATCGAAAAAAAAAACATGTAAACATTAAATACTATTTATATAGGTATTCAGAGATGGAATCCAATTTAAATAAAAAATAAACAATTCCAGCACGATCTGTAATATTTAATAGGAAGTGACCGAAAAACATTCTAAAATTTGGACCGGAAGAAATCTATTAACATTGAATATTTTATGCTTATTGTAGAGACAGAATCAAATATTTGTAAATAAATCAAGAACGGACACATTTATTTTCAAGCAAATGTAATCCTAAGCATTTTTAATAGCTGCTACTAAAGCCGTGAAGTATTTATCCTCGGGGTCGTATTTCTTTTTGTACACTTCGTAATCAGCCGGGTTGTTCTTCTTGAGGCCTTCGAGGAACACCTTGAAAATGTGCTTCTGAGCGTCGGTACACTTAGCGCAGGCCTGTTGAACTGCTTCGGCCATGTCCTCTGAAAAAAAACATATTTTCATATTAAAAACGTAATAAAATACTATTGTCGTAACTGTTTCTGTATGTCTGACAGACATTACCGCCCCAGGACTAGTGAACACTGAACTATGTAGAGTTTTTAATAACACAAGAACATTATTTTTACAAAAAACAAAAACCGACTTCAAAAGACCGACTATTGAGTTACGAGTATTCATCTATTTTTCGCGCACGTACTTAATGCAAATTTAAGACTTAAGTATATGGTTTTCTCATGGATACCATTATCAGAACTGGACTAAATTGAAATGGGACCAAATGGGAAGCGTCAGCTTTCTAATAAAAAAATAATCATCAAAATCGATTCACCCAGTCAAAAGTTATGAGGTAACAAACATAAAAAAAAAAAACATACAGACGAATTGTTAACCTCCTCCTTTTTTGAAGTCGGTTAAAAATAAATAAACTTTCTTCATTTCAAATGGTAACCAACCAGTTTTTTCGTATTTTCTCGGATAGAATCGTATATATAAAACAAAACCATCGTTATGTAATACACACTACCCTTAGTCTTTATAATTATAATTAAAAAAAAACTAAAAAAACACGCTTTTTAAAAAAAACCGAATTAAAAAAATAGAAAATAAAATTTTATAAATTTAAATTAAGAATAGGGTTGAAAATTTCAATAAATATAAATTAATAATAGTGTAAATAAATAACTATATGTATTTTATTTTTAAAAAGCGTGGGGTGTATGGGTCAATAGATATTATATATTTTGTAGATACATTTTGTATTGACAGACATGAGTAGAGTGATTAGCATTTTGATAATATCTTAGAAAGCACCCCACGCTTTTTTAAAAATAAAATACATATATTTATTTATTTACACTATTATTAATTTATATTTATTGAAATTTTCAACCCTATTCTTAATTTAAATTTATAAAATTTTATTTTCTATTTTTTTAATTCGGTTTTTTTTAAAAAGCGTGTTTTTTTAGTTTTTTTTTAACTATTATTTATTTATCGCTTTTTAGTTCGATTTGCTAACTATTAACCATCCTTAATATGCACAAATGTGTAGGTGTTATCCATTTTTGGCCGTCTGCTCAAGCAAATTAAAAATAAAATTGATGCGTAACAAAAAATATTGAGCAAAAAGATTTGTAGCCGCGTGGTTTCGATCCTCAGACCTCATAAAATAAAATTGATGCGTAACAAAAAATATTGAGCAAAAAGATTTCTAGCGCGTGGTTTCGATCCAGGGACCTCTGGGTTATGAGCCCAGCACGCTTCCACTGCGCCACTCTGTTCTCTGACACGAATGACGAAATTACCATTTGTAAGTTAAACGGTATTAAAAGTTAAAGAAACTTTATAGAAAAAGCGTGTTAAAAAAATTAATAGTTAAAAAAACTAAAAAACACGATTTGTTTAGTGTATTGTCATCGGTCCTCGATATATCTACAAAGTTTGAAAGAAATCTGACCGTTTAAAGTGGGTCAAAAACGCGCTCAAAGGAGTCGGTTACATACAAACATACAAACATACAAACATACAAACATACAGGTGAAGCTAATAAAAGCGTGTTAAAAAGGAAGGTTATCGGCTTTAACGAATGTAAATAACAATAATAAAAAGTCAGAACAATAAGCTGTTATCTTTAAGAGCCAGACATTACCATAACAAGAATAAACACACTTAATTATACTATTATGTAAGTGTAATGAATCACTTGGACCTTTCGTACACAAAGCGATAAGAGTCATGCATTGACTCGAGTAGAGCGCAGCGTTTTGCGACTTGTCGTGAGCTTGACTGCCTCACAACTTTGTAAAGGACAAATCATTTTAAACTATTGCACGAGATGCCAGCTACCAACACACACCCGGGTTTGGTAAAGAGGACCAACGAGAGAATACAAGATAAACATACATAGTATACATAGTATATTTCCCTGATTTCTATTCCTATTTTTCTCTGATTTCTTAGAAAGTGCTAAGTCAAGACAAATCCGACTATCTGTTACTTGTGTTATCGAATATCTGACAACTTATTGGCCGCGTGTACGAAATACTATTTCAATTATTATTTTACTGTTGCTAACGAAATATATTTATATATAATATTTATACAATCTTTGCTTGTTGCCAAAAATCCCACACAACATACAATGTTACTTACATTAAGCATATGATTGCATAATAATGAATTTGTAATAATAATATTATGATATTAATTTATTTGCGACGTACAAGCTAAAGTTTCGGTGACAGAACAATATCGGATCCAAAGACTTCAAGACTGCAGTCGATACAAAAGCATCTCTATATTAAAATTTTCAACAAAATTGCTATGGAAATTTGTGCCCTCATATAACTTACTCCACAAAAACTTGGCCATATTATACTCACTTTTGAAATCAGCAGATTGTGGAGTGCAGTCTCCCCTTTCGGTGAAGCAGTCCACAAAGACTTTCAGAGTCTTGGGGTCTGCGACCACTCCCTCGATGTCCAGGTCGTCATTCTCTGTAGTATAGGTCTCGGCATAGCAGACGGCTACGAGGGCCACAGCGAAGACAAAGCAAGACTTCATTTTGAGGAACCTGCAAATAATTTCTGAATATTACTCATGAGACACGAATTATATGGAAGTAAAGTTATGCACTTTAACACGGAAAGCATGCATGTTATTAGTTGTTGTTGTTGTTGTGTTTTTTCTATCCTCTCCATCCTAAGGTTGCCTGGAAGAGATCGCTCTTAGCGATAAGGCCGCCAGCTGTCGCACTAGTTTTTAGGTGTTATAATCCTTCTGTTTGTAATTTATGGTGTGTACAATAAAAAGTTTATCTATCTATCAATTAGAGAATGAAGCCACAACAATCACATCAAATAAAAAAAATAAATAAATAAATATTAGAACAATTTAGTATTTAAAGAGACTTTGACCATAGAACTGTGCGCACTACTCTTGCACCTTTGTACAGGATTAGGTAAAAGGAAATGTATGCTAAGCCGAATAAAGCTAAAAAATACTCATCGTTATGAATATATTTTACTATGGGATCAACCCTGAAACCGTAAAAACAGCTATTCCATTGAACAGCCGTCAATAACACTCGATAAAGTTTATGGAACAGCTGTTTTTTTTTTTTTTGAGACCCGTGGTAGCTCAGTGGGAGAACCGCCGCTTCGCATCCTTGAGGTGGCGGGTTCAAACCCCGACTCGTACCAATGAGTTCTTTAGGACTTATGTACGAATTTACATACCACTGGCTTTTCGGTGAAGGAAAACATCGTGAGGAAACCTGCATAAATGTAGTTCAAGCAAAAAGGGCCGATTACCGGCCTAGTTACGGAAAAAGAGCCCGCTCTTTATCTTTATCTTTAGCTGATTTTTTTGCAATTTCAACATTAATCCCGTAATAAAAATTTACCGTACGAATGAGTAGGTACTATGATTCCTTTTCGGCTTAGCATAGGGTGTGCTAAGCTTCCTTATAACAAGTTATAACCTTGAAACCACTAAGTTGACTCATATCATGGGCACAGATATTTATAATAGGCTACCTGAAGACATTGTTGAGGCGACAAGTATGATGGTCTTTAGGACGAGGTTAAAGCGCTGGCTGATCAGTCAGGCTTTCTATGATATAAACAAGGAATTTATGCAATTGAATGTAATTACCTAATGTCTATTGAATTGAATTGAATTACTTATTACATAATTTTATGTCTATTTTTATTTTTAAATTGTTCACTTTTATTCGTTTATTTATGTTGTTACTGTTTTGTGTTTTAAAACATACAATTTTTATTTTTTACTGTAATTTGACGTATACTATTAGTAGGTACGAATAAATGAATATGAATATGAAAATGTATAAACTCTTTTTTGTTCACACCAGAAATTACTAGCACAAGGACAGTACGTAAATAAATGAAGACGCAAAGATATTTATCCCTTACCAAGTATGTAGGTACTTCTTCAGAACACAGTGGCTAAATGGTGAGTATTCTCTTCGGTTCATTGCTATTTATACTAAAGCCCAGCTAACGAGTTCGTTTACTGATAGAGATAACTCAAAGTTTTTATCGTTGCAGGAATAAAGTTAACAAGTAAGAAAAATAATGTATGTTGCAGTAAATATCATCGGAGATAATTCAAGTAACTGATTTGTTTAGCTTGATTGTAGCGAAAATTGTCAGGTGAACTCTGAGCATACATTAAGTATAACCAGTTTAATATTGAAAGCTTGAAAGTCTTGACCTACAGTGTCATAATTGTGGACTGACAATATAAGCCAATTTTCGCAGAATGACCAGAAAATTTAAAAAAAACATTTAAAAATCAACAGAAAAATAAACTAGCCTGTGTGTAAATATCACACTCCGAATATAAAGATAATTTTTTAACGAAAAATATAATCTATATCATAGTTGAGGTTATAGAAAGGAATTGAAAACACCCGAAAAACGCTCTCCGACTTTGTTACAATTACTAGATCGATGGTTACAATAAAATACATCTCGTACAGTCGTGTTATTCTTGTAAGAATATGTGCTTTATTTATATTAGGTACTTTAATATAAAAACATTAGATGTATTCATAAAAAGAATGTACGTATTTACCCAAGCACATACTTAAATTTTTATGGTACCTATTCTGTTTAATGTAAGCACAGAGACCGTACAGTAAACTAATCACGTCGGCTTTCGTCTCGCTCTTCCTCTAGCTGTCAGAGCGAGACGAAAGACGGGGCGATCCAGTTTAGGTTCGCGTTAAAAATTCACAATACTGCCCCAGTATTTGGGTAAAGTATAATGCTAATCTAACGACAATTTATGCTAAAGCTGTACTTAGTTCTTTAGTTATTACATTTCGTGACTAGAATATTTATAAAGCAAACAACAAGGAAAACTGCATGTTTTATTTAAAAAAACTCGGAATCAAAAAACTCAAAGTAGCTGGTAGTGAAGTAACTGGTTCAAATATTATGATTTATTATGTTTATGAAGAACGAGGAACTAGAAAAGTGTATAGTAAATTATAAGATTTTATTTTTAACTGGTAAGTTTTGAAATGTAATATTAGTACATATTTAAAACATGAATGTAGAAATAAAAATACCAGATCACCACAATGAACATGAAACAAAAGTGTAACTAAAAATTAATATTTTATTAATTGATATTATATACATATCCATTTATTTTCTTAATTTTTAAATTTTTTACAACATACTTAGAATATAAAAAAAAAACAATATATTATAATTATTATAAAAAACCTAAAAAACTAGAGTGCCACCGGCAGCGGGGCAGGGCCCAAGCATACCGGTGGTTAAGGCTGCAGAGTGAGGAACCTCACTCTGCAGCCTCATAATAGGTGCGCATGCAGTTTTCACTTATTTCTTGCGTCTATCGCATGCGACGCACTACCACCACCGGTAGCGGGGGCCGGGCGCGGAGCAGGTTGCCCCGCAGGCCCCAAGCGTGCCGGCGGTGGACGTCATAGTATAATTATTATTATTATTATTTCATATTTTACAATGCTACAATGGACAACTACAATGGACAATGCTAAAAATGCTTAATAGCACTTTTAGCATTGTCTACCGCCAGCTTCCGCAACTCTTCGGTGGAGAAGTGAATGTATGGAACAGCTGATTTATTTTACACTAATACCGATAAACTTAATAGAAGTTATATATAATGATGAATACTATGAGCCTTTTTCGGCTTAGCATACTCTTTCCTTAGAACCCTGTATAGCATAAGTACAATTAATTCAACAAAACACTCGTGAGGTAAGTACACAGCAGCAGCCTGAGCAAGATTCACACAGCCTTGCCAGTGAAGCAGTCCGCATACGATATCAGCTGCTTTATGTCTGCCACTATGACTTTGATATCCATACCCACATCTGAAGTGTAATGGGTTGATTACCCGTAACGAGTACAGTGGCGAGACAATAAATCGGCATACTCGGCCGAGCAAATAAATTATGGTTTTAGTGACTGTACTACTGTACTGTAGAGAGCACTGTACTCGTAACGCGTAATCAACCCATATGCGTTATCAGCGCCGCCGGCTGTCTTAGCAGCAACTGGTACCAATTAAAGGGATCCAAGTAATCAAGTCCAAGTAATCAAGGCTGGACCGGCTTGGTCGCCCTGTAAATTTTATGCAAATTTCAATACTCTCCTTTATGTTTCTTTGGATTGTAGGCAATTGGACGCTTTGTTAGAGCACCATATCAAAGTTTTTTAAGAGGCGCTTTTGGTATACCTAAAATGCATTTCATTAAGAGAATGCTTTTTGACCAAAAAACGTATGTTTTGGAAAGCAGAAGGAGGGTCAAAATCATACCCAGAGCGCCCTCGGTATTACTATAGCAAGCACTGTGCTTATTTGATTTTCACATTGAGCAATGGACTGGTTGCATTTCATTATTTACCGATAAGCAACAACAAGGTAATCGAACGTTTAAAATCTGCATAAATTAAATAAAAATTATGCAAATTAAAAAAATTAACCACTTTGGAGTCTGAATCACCATCTTGGTTCGAAACTAGTTCCTATTAAAACAAGACCAAGGCAGAGATAAAGGCAAGAAAAAGGCTTAGATTTACCCAAAAATGAGCTTTTAAAGGGAAATGAGCTTAAAAATAAACTCAACCATTAATCTACCACTACTGGGATACCGGTGTTACCCTCAAAGAGTGATTTGGGCAGCATTTTACCACGTTCGCGTTGGCCAAGTGCGAGTTGACGGATGATGATAATGGAGGCTAAATAACTTACAAGTCATTATTCTATCTTCATCATCATATGCAACCTTTAATCCTTGCTAGGAAACAGGTATACCCTCGAAGGGTGATCAGGCCGTATTCCACCACATTATTATAAGTCAATGATAATTCTAAGCAAGTCCAAAGAGTTCCTCAATCAAGATAGTTGAGAAATGATGGTGGCAACGTAACAACGTGGAAGTGAAGCAAATGGTGACGGTGCTCGCTGGGCACCGTCATGCATTGATGACTGCGAGGTGTTTGCAACACCATGGTGTGCTGTGGACACTATACAGGGTTATTCATAAAGGGTATGCTAAGCCGAAAAGGGCTCGAAAAAAAATCAGCTGTTCCATACATTTTGTCGAGTGTCATTGACATTTTTCTATGGAACAGCTGATTTTTTTTCGCGAATTCCGGGTTGGTCCCGTAGTAAAAGTTGTTCCTAATGATGAGTACTATGAGCTCTTTTCGGCTTAGCATACCCTTTATGAATAACCCTATATATTATACAAGGCGTTGATTTGCAACTGTGTCATATTTAAGGAGGCTGTTATGCCTAGCATACAGCTGTGTTGTAAAATGTTCATTGTTTCTTAACAAAACTTTTTTTAAACATTTTAATGCTATTTTAAATACATATTTTTATGCCATGAGACGATATGAGCATTTGCACATATTGTCACTCATATCCGATGTTAAACGTCACGTTAGCCCATAACAGGTCTGCGCCACCCAGAATTTAGAATTCTAAGAATTCAAGACCCTGCGCGGCACAGCACTGCACTCGTCACCCTGACATTAAAGATGTTTAATCTCCTATTTGCCCTGAAATTTCACTGGAAACAACGCCCTTCAAACCGAAACACAGTAATGTTTGCACATCACTGCTTGGCTGTGGAATAACTGGCAATGGATTCACTTGTTTTTTTTCTTAGGTACTCTGTTATTTTATATTATACTTTAAATACAAATACAAAATTGTTGTTAAAAATTTTACATTAAAAAGTTGTGCTCTCACTACCAAACTGCGTAAAAACCAGTGGAAAAAAAAATAAAAACAAGAAAAAAAAAATTTAAAATAACGTACCTAATGTAATGTAAATGTATATAATGTGTTGTAATAATGTAATTGCCATTATCCACAACTCACTGTATGCCAAAGAAAAATTATCTCCTTTCGTCCAAGCTGTATGCCCTGATAAGGTGCATAATCTAGTAGTTTAGTGACCTATTCTGAGATAGTCTGGAACTCGTAAGAAAAAAACTAATTTATAAACAATTTTTCTTGCAAATAAGGGGAAAAAATTCGGACAGTGACCTAAGCTGTTTTTTATTTGTGATTTTTTATCCAGTTTACGTGTATTATGTTATTTTGTTTTGTTAAATAAATTGGTTAATTCCAGAAATAAAACTTTTAAAACTTTTTCATGCCGAATTATTTAGATTTGTATTTAAAGGCGTTTTGCTTTAAGGTTAACAAAAATCAAATTAACAAAACAAACTGCGATATTTTTGTACTTAAAAACTTTTATTGCGAAAATAAATATATTTCAATAAATAATTTATTACCTAAAATTCTAAACACCTTAAATAACATGTGATGTATCGTAACAAGTGTTTTATTATAACTTAAAAGCAATAGCCCTATACTGCAATTTGCTATAGGCAAAATGACACCTCTCTATTCTCTAAACTTTTTGACAGGTTTAAAATTATTGCCATTCCTTTCTCTCATATTGAAATGAAAAGAGGCGTAGATAACTTCAGTCCTGTCAAATTGGTTTAATTTAGCGAGTGGTTTATTATAAATGACGTCACCGTATCCAAAACAAAAATTTCTCTTGACCATATCGCAAAAAGTATTAAATCTGTGGTGCAAAATACTCACCGCTTACTTCATTGATTTTCTGATTTAGGTAATACCAATAGATACAAAGGTTTTATTGTAAAGAAATAAGTCACAAGTCATAAGTTTGCCGTTCAATTAGCACTGATTGAAGTGCTAAGTGGTCGGCAAACTCTGACAAGGTTTTGCGTATTCCAAGAAATGTGCAGTACCTACCTATTCACGCAAGGCGCAAGGTGCCTACTGCGATCTTATGTCACTTGCGTTTCTTACAATATTCGAATGCAAGGGTATTTTGTTTGATAGCCTTCTTTGAATGCGCTTAGAAAAAGCAGAATGGGGATACTACTACTTCAGTCAGTCAGCGTGGTCAAAGAAGGATTTCATACATTACCTCGTTCTCCCTTATATTCGTTAGCTAGAGAAGGCTAAACGCTCTTAGCTAAGAAGTTCTTTTAGGAGTAATTTTAGAACACAAGCTAAATCAGTCAAACCTTTGGGCACTGCCTGTTTTGTTACGGGCTTACTGAGAGTGTACCACAGCCTCTAACAGTATTTTCTATAATTTTTAATGTAATATTTATTTCTCTCTTTCTACAATATCTAAAGAAAGAGATACAGAAATTCATTGTGAAATTCAATTAGAATGCTAAAAGGTTGTGGTACTCTCCGTTTCATTAAGCAAAGTGTTGATCTAGTCGGAGCCCTTAAGGAAGGCGTTGAAGTCAGCCTTGTACTGGCCGGTAGGGTCTTCCTTCTTGACGAGCTCGTCCCAGAGCTCTGGCAGCTTCTCCTGCAGCGCCCGAACGACCACGCGGATCAGCTCCTTCTGCTTAGGGTTGCATTTCAAGCACTTTGTCTTGACAGCGTCGGGGATCGTTTCTGAAATAACAAGTGGGTAAGGAATAAGGATAAAATTGGCAATCCTAACAGTGAAATCAGGTTTTATCAAGCTAATTGAGAAAGTGCGTCAAATAAGGAAAAATTAAAATTTTCAACCACAATCTTAACACAACTTTGTAGGCGTCAAAAGAATCTGCTGTCATTATAATTTGTTTAGTTTTTTTTAATTAACATTTTTCCAAAACCATCACTACCATTTTATTAGAAACGCGTTCTTACGCATTTTCAAAATTTTATCACAGGAATTACCAAGACTATCTTCTACGCTATGTCTCAATTTTCCACCCCTTAAAAGATTGATGATTTGATGATGAATGATTGATATAAAATAGGATGTGAAACTACATCTATATATCAAAATAAAATATGTATCTCACTTTTGAAATCTGATCCCTCAGGCGTGCAAGGTCCTTTGTCTAGGAAGCATTTCGCATAGTTCTTCAGCAAGCGGACGTTTTCAGCCAACTCTTGCGCATTGAAGTTGTCGTACTGCGTGCTGTAGCCCTCTTCGGGGCGGCAGACCACGACGGCCACGAGGGCGCAAAGTACTAAAACCGTCTTCATTATATGTACTGAAAAAAAAGATTTATTATGTGTTAGAAGGTGCTCTTCAGCCTGATCGACATATTTTATTTTACGCTATTTGTAGAGAATTAAAACTTTGACAAGAAGTTTTATTTATTATAAGCTTCTTGTAGTTCGGACACTTTGATGGTGGGTCTTTTCTCTTGATGTTTTATGTTGTAAATGCATGTACATTGGCACAACATAAAAACATGCCAACATGATTTATGTAACTGCAAAAAGTAAATACTAAAAATACCCTTTCAAATTGTACTATGTAACTTGTCGAATTACTTTAGATTAAATTTTATGTTTTAACTTCTAAATAGCAAAACACTAAGTTTTAAAGAGAGTAAGAACGTTTATAAAATGCAAAATGAATGTTGAATAACAAATGTCTGTGAAATCGTCCAAGTTTAGATCGGTTTTTGACCGTCGAAGTACCCACAAAAATTATAATTTTATTAATGTTATTAAAATGCAATACACAAACTCACTCAAGTGCGTCCTTTCCTAGTTCTAACTAGACTGTGCTAATTCTAAACCTGAAATTCTATTTATATAAAAGTAGAGGAAGACATCACGACGTGCGTCAGCGTCGACTAACATTTACAGGGGCAAAGTGCTGACACGTCGAGTTAATGAAACGTGTAAACTTCCAGTCTTGGTAAACTGGCAACTATGCTTATTTTGTCAATGATGTTTACCTGCATGTACCTACTCAATCGAATTATCGATCGCACGTCTTCATGAACTTCATAAAGGTATTGGTAGTCAGATCAATAACACACATATTACAATAAAGGTAGGTAGGTACATACCGTAACTGCAATTTAAGATACTAAAAAGTACCTCTTTTGGGCCAGGTTTTCATTTTATCGCCATACGGTGTAGTGTGCAGTTTACGGAGCGACTCGTTCACGGGTAGCTTGATCTGAGTATTGGTAGGCTTCGCAAGAAAGACGATACGCAGATCATCCGGCTTCATGAATGGTTGATCTCGTCAGAGCCCAGTCCAAACCTCTTCCATGCACGCTGCAGCCAATTTCTTTAGCTCAGGAATTAGAAATACTAATTGATTATAATGATGATGGAGTTTAAAAAGAGTGTACACGCTCTAAGGGCTGGATTTGGGAGCCGCGGGGCACTGCGAGAGGCGTAAAGCGTGCATAGTGTCGCGCGGTGCGTTGCACGTTTTCTTCGTTTGAGCGAGCGGCACGCATCGCGCAACGCTCCGCGTCTCTGTAGACGTGCTGTAAGAAATGTATGCATAACCAGATAAATATCTAAATCCATCACTTAATTAAAGAAATTCAAACAAAATATCAAACTAGTAGTTTTAACGTACCAACAAGCTGTCGTAACTGGCATGTCCGAAAGTTTTGTGAAAGTAATGATTATGGTTTATGGCCCAGTGAATGTTGTTATTTTAATTTTAACTTTGTTTAGAGGTATTTATAACTTCATTGTAAAATTTTAACCCTGAAAACTGATTTAGATAACTGTACCTATTCACAACAAAATAAGCGGTTATATAATTATCGCGCTTACGCCAGACGTACTTCAGGATTTCGTACTTAACTGTTAATAAACTAGGTCCGTATACATAACAATTAGATGTATTGTGTGTTGTTTGCTATTTTATTACTTTAAGGCGTTTGTTAAAAGTATGACTAAATTTAAATCGTGCAGCAAGCGTTTCAAAGTTTTTAATTTTGTTTAACTACTATAAAATACGCGTGTATTTCTTATTTGTACTTTACTGACGCAGGTTCTACGTAACCAGGTAAGTAGTTACTCATAAGGCTTACAAGACAAAGGCCATGAGGTTAACTTGCAAGAAATTTGCCTTGACACTTCCACGTAAAAGGTGACAAAGATGAAAACAATATTAAAATATGAGATGCAATGTGAACTGTGGTGTCATATATTATGTTTACTTTCTTATGGCACTTATGTACATATGTATCGACCTCCTTTCTTGTAGCTGCAAGAAGGTTGTGTTGTTGTTGTGTTGTTGTCTAGACTTGTGGATTTCCTCGCTAAAGGTGGTAATAGTTAGGATACCATCAGAGAGAGATTTTTCTTAAAGTTGTTTTCTAGATTTCCATTAATATAGTTTTTTTAATTATATTTGTTTTTAATATTTTTGGTGTCAAATCTACCTTTATTTTACAGCGTTTCGGTAACACTTTCGGTGCCACCGACTCGCCCGGAGAGTTCACGTAAATCTTATTCCAGTGCCGACGACTCGCATGGCGAGTTCAGTGTTTTTCAACCGTCAACCATATATACTCGTAATGTAGGCGGCAGCGGCATCCGAGAAGACATCATGAAAATCGTAGTGGTATTAAACGTGTTAAAAACTATCTCAAATCTATAAACAATACAAATTTGAGATAGATTAAAAATTTATATAAAACTAGAAACATCACTTTATTGTTTTTAAATTTAACAGACAGAAATATAGAGGTAGTAGGTTCTGTAAGTATCTCACAGAAACTAAATGAACATAATACCGAGGTCTCAGAATTTATTCTTGTTCAAAAAAAAAACGTACGGAGTAAGTAAACCAACCTTAGCTTGGCCCTCGTAAATATTTAAGTGAATGAACCAACTGAGTATTTTGGATTTCCGTTCAAAAAAATCTTATTGTAGTAAACAACTTCCTTGTAAAATAATATACCTACAAATGTTCCTAAATTTCATAAAACCTTCTAAAATTATGAAGATGCTTTTTTATTTATTTACCTAGGTAGATATATGATATTTTTTTTATTTTGTCCTTGTCTTTGTGTGTGTTCCATGGCATCCCTGACGCAGGATTTATCCTAGTGGGGAGCTATCAGTGTGAAACGTTGATTTATTACAATAACTAAAAGACTTGCAATTTTACTATGGAAACTAACGTGGTTTTCACACATTTTTGGGAATACTCACGTAAAAATTAAGTCGTCTACTACGACTAGTTTCGGTCACATTCGGTGACCTTCATAGTAAGTAAACCAACCTTAGCTTGGCCCTCGTAAATATTTAAGTGAATGAACCAACTGAGTATTTTGGATTTCCGTTCAAAAAAATCTTATTGTAGTAAACAACTTCCTTGTAAAATAATATACCTACAAATGTTCCTAAATTTCATAAAACCTTCTAAAATTATGAAGATGCTTTTTTATTTATTTACCTAGGTAGATATATGATATTTTTTTTATTTTGTCCTTGTTTTTGTGTGTGTTCCATGGCATCCCTGACGCAGGATTTATCCTAGTGGGGAGCTATCAGTGTGAAACGTTGATTTATTACAATAACTAAAAGACTTGCAATTTTACTATGGAAACTAACGTGGTTTTCACACATTTTTGGGAATACTCACGTAAAAATTAAGTCGTCTACTACGACTAGTTTCGGTCACATTCGGTGACCTTCATAGTAGACGACTTAATTTTTACGTGAGTATTCCCGTGTTTAATTATAACAAAAATAACTAAAAGAATTGGGATAAGATGAAAAAAAAAGATAAAACTAAGATATTGGTACATGACGAAAATAAACGTGGAGTGAACGTGCCCACACGTTATCATTGCCACGGCTTGATTAGATTGACCTTATGACACGATTGACAGTAGTCAGTCCATTGTGTTTTTAGGGTACCGTATCCTTTTTCCCGGCGAATAAGTCCGCGTTTGACCACCAACTCGCTAGTTGGTAAGCGACGATGTCGTCGCAGATAAAGGGCGCACTTTTAGAATTGCTATCACCTTGAAAAGCTCAAGGTAAAAAGAAAAATAAGAAAAATAGTGTAATACTAACTTAATATCCTCCTTATCTCAGAAAATAAGGAAGCAGACGTCTAAAGAGTGTCAAGGGAACCCTGTCTTATATCAAGCCTACCCCATAGCCACACCGCCACTCGGCAAAGCCGCCGTACGGAGCCGTCCGTCAGACTACCCTAATAAGGCTTTATCTTTTAAACCGTAGGTAATAAACCGTGTACACATAGTGTTGCATAGTCAAACTCAAGAAATGACGCGATGATTTACTTTGATAACTATTCATTTACTGATGTAGCCATATACAAATACATATACCTACTCAAATAATTTTAATTTTATTAGTGTTCTCAGTATTCAAATTCAAATAGTTTATTGCAATAAAAACAATTGAAAATAGTAGCATAAAATGAATGTATGGTAAATTGTATACCTACTGAACCCTAGGGGCGTAAATCTGACTCGCACATATAGCTGGTTTTCGTTCTATAAAACGTTCACATAAATATTTAAAACGTAAGTAAATAAATCTATAGACAAATAACTTCTTGGAACTTGCGTTGTTATTTTGTTAACCTTAGGTCGGAACACAGTTATTTGCGTCTTTAAAATATCAAACAAGATCGGGAAACAGGAAAACTATGCAAACTTACCCATTTACAATGGATATGTGGTAGCTCTACACGGTGATAGTATAATCACCATCGCCACCACTATTCAATGCGTTTAAAACTTGTTCTAATCGTATAAAAAGTAAGTTCGCATGGGAATAACAATTTGCAACATCTGAACAGCAGAGTTGAAATGAAAAATGATGATTATGATAAAAAGTGACCTATATCTTTTTTTCTGGACACGACAACATGCCTTTCATGATGACGGGTTAAATGGTTAAAGGTAAACGTTAAAGCGTAATGGACCAACAAACTCACTTTCACATTTCAACAAATTGATAGGAAAAGGATTCAGCCAAGCCTTTTGCTGTTAGGTCTTAGTCTTTATTATATAATATACATTTATTTATGAGTATTATTTATTAAATATGTGATTTATATTAGATCTTCATATCTGCTTTACGAGCCTTTCGACTTGTAAATCGATCAGAAAATCACATCGAAAACTTAAATATCGATTTATTTTTTACCGGCATTTGCATTTATCTCGGCCTTTGTCTCGGCTAAGTGTGGGTATAGCGGCCAAGGGTTATCTAATCCACCAGCCGACTTTATCAATATTTGACGCTTCTCGGTATATAAGATGTTTTCCTCTTTGACATTTAGTTTGTTTGACTGCAAAGTAGAAAAAACTTGTGTTTACGATGGCAAAATTCACGGTACGTAAAAATAGTGTAGCATTTATTAACTTGTACTGAAAGTTATTTATTTATTTTGCCCACTTAAATGTTAATTAATAATAATAAGCCAGTTTGTAAATGTTATACATACTTTTTGAAAGGCAAGTTAGTGAGAAATCGGTATTTAAAGCCTGGGTGTGATATTTTTTATTTAACTTAGGTACCTACTGATTTACGGTTAGTAAATACTGAAAAGGTGCCCACTTGAAAAAAAAATGTAAAATAACCAATTCATTTTACAATTCATGTACTGCTATTCTATTGAAGCTCTAATAGACAAACCTGCTTACAGATTGTCTTTTTTTCGATTTTCGATTTTATAATACTTATTAATTTTTTTATTCCGAACTAATAATTATTAGTGCATCACATTTCGTATTTATATTTTATTTTATTGTGAATAGAATGTAAACAAAATTCTGCAGTTTATTGGAGCATTAGATATTTCAAGCACTAATAAGTATCTGATAGAATAGAGCCGGTATTTGCGAGTAGAAAATAACATAAGTATGATAAACACAGATATGTACAGGGCAAATGGGAGATTAAACAACTTATATATCTCAGGGTGACGAGCGCAGTGCTGTGCCGCGCAGGGTCTTGAATTCTGCGAGTTCAAAATTCTGGGTGGCACAGACCTGTTATGGGCAAACGTGACGTTTAACATTGAGTGACGAGACGAGCGATTTGCTCGTCTCGTCGTCAATTACATAAAAAAAAAAATTGATAAGAAATCAAAACATTTGATTTGTTTTCATTTTAATAGCTAAATCGTCGGCTTACTGCCATTATCTGCAAAATGAGTGCCAGGCTGGATACAACTTCAAGCGCATCACGCTAATAAAATATAACCGAATGGGACCAAAACTAGTCGCAGTATACTACTTTAATAAAACTTGAGTATTCCTGTGTTAATTATAGCCAAAATGTGTCAAAACTATGTCAGTTTTCATAATAAAACAGTTACCTAGTGACTTTTTACGCTCTGCCGACGAAATACGACACAAATTTTGTTTGTTTCAGATTCTTTTGGCGCTGGTCGCTCTTTTCGCTCTAACGGCAGCTTTACCCCAAGGCGGTAAGAGAGATATTTGATACTACTTTTTGAGTCCAAGTTTATTTGACAAAATCTAAAATAACTAATAATGTACTCGTACCTATCTGTTTTTGTCATTGCACTTTATTAGACAAGGAGATAAGTACATTTTGAAAAAATCACTGTCACTGTTATGACATTTGTAATTGGAGCGTTTTTTTTCATTGTACCAATTATACAATATACTTTGAGGAAAACAAATTATTTTCAATATCGAATTAAATTGAAATTACGAATTTTAACTTATTAATTTAGGCCAAATTTTGACTTTAAATTGCTCTATAAAAAATGTATAATTTGTAGTTTCGATACTGTTCGTAGTCGACGTATCGATTGATAACTGATCATATTTAGAGCATTTATTTGATTGTTTTATTGCAGTAAATGTTGCTGATGGTCCCAATCCCAACCCTGGCGGTGGTAAGTACAAACGTTATTAAGTTTTACTTATAACGCCTGCTTAAAGTCGCTGCTTAAAATACTCTGTCTACTATCAATTTCTCGCTGATGTAAGTGTCACGTGCGAAAACAAAAGAGAAAATTTTAAGCAAAGATTAAGTTTAAGCAGGCTTTAAAAGTAAGGCGCTTTGCAGCCCTTTTATAGTTACTAAAAAAATGCGTGCCATCGTGTAAGGGCAAAAACTCAAGACAGTAATTCATTTTATGAATGCACTTTAGTTGAATTTATTGTTTTTTGTAAATAAATCTCAGATAACAGGACGATGTTTTTAACTGTCTATAATTTATATTTTTTTGTTTCAGTTAATGTCGTCGATGGGCCCGGTAAGTTTTTACAACTTTAAATTAAGATTTTAATTTCTATGAACTTAAATTTTATTTTAAATTTAAAAAAAATACTTTTTTATTTTATATTAAAATGAAATAGAGCAACTGATTACGCATACTGGAAAGAAAATAATATATTACTATATATGTATTGCAATGAATACTGTAAAAATATTTAACACAATATTTATTTTTTAATATTTGCTTTATTTTTATTAGATTTTATTAATATTACCTATAAATTTGCTTGTTATAGGTCAAGTGCACATTGTTGATGGAGATAGTCAAGGTGAGTTTGATGGCATATATCCTAAGAAATTATACAGGATTACTAGCTGACTCGACAGACGTTGTCCTGTCAAAAGCCATTGCGTAACTATAGCAACCGTAGTATGTTGATGCTAACTAAAAATTATCAGTATATATATAATTTGCAATAAATTAAAATTGCGACTATAGTTTGAGATTTAAACTATCCTATCTCTCAAGTTGGATCGAACTGCACATGGTGTGCGAATTTTATTATAATCGGTTAAGTGGTTTAGGAGTCCATTGAGGACAAACATTGTGACACGAGATTTATATATATTAAGATTATGAGCGGAGGATATGCTCATAGTATTTAGCTTTATGAACAACTTTTACAAAGGCTCCAAACAGGAAATCGCAAAATAAAATCCGCTGTTCCATACATTTGGTCGAGAATCATTGACATTTTTATATGGATCAGCTTATTTTTTTTTTTTTGTTGTTCAAATCGTGAATACGAGTACCTACTTTAAGCCCTTTTCGGCTTTGTATGCCCTTTCTTTATTACGCTGCATAGTCCAGAAAACATTTAAAAATATAATAAATCAAAAACTTAGTAATTATATTATATGTACTTAATTGCTTATTTTCTGTTTACAGTTAATTTCGTTGATGGACCCACAGGTACGTTACCTTTACTTAATACCTAGTTACATTTAATCAAAATACCATTACTTACTTACTTTTTGCTGGCCTCAAACCTTGATATTGCCTAAATGATTGGGCCAAAGGAAATAGATTCAGTATTAGACTAATCAATAGAGGTGGTGTTTCTATTTCCTAGGAAGTATCGATTCTTGAGCGTAGCTAAGGGATCGTCGCAAAGTTTTTGCTTATTATCATCCAAAACAGTAGAGAACAAAGATGTTTTCCTGTTGCATCAAGATTGTCCAATTACACCAAACGGAAGAACTATTTTTTTTATAAACTTTCTAAATTATTTATTTTCTCAGGACCGCAACCTCGAAGTGGATAAACGAAGAAAATAAGTAGCATAACAACGTCCCTACCTTATTCTATTTTTATAAAATTTACTATCATTAAAAAGGAAAAAAATATTTATTTGACATTATTATTAAATTATTACACACTTGAGTAACATGTAACAACAACATTTTGTTTTAAAATATACAATTATCCGTTTTCAATGTGTTTTATTGCTGCATGACTGGCAATTAACTAAAGTGATATATTTCGCGATCGCGTCACGCTTGTAATCTCGTGATGAAGTTCACCGAATGTGATCGAAGCTAATCATAATAAATGACTTAATATTTACGGGAGTATTCCCATGTTAATTAAAACAAAATGTTTAAAAACCCACGTAAGTTTCCATAGTAAAGTAATACCCATTTTAGCTAGGCGTTTGGCCATGTTTAATTACATTGTAACTTAGAATGTGGTCAAATGTTTAGTGGACCAGATGTAAAAAGAAATAACTATGGCGCGTCAAAACTGGGCTTATCCTCGCTTTTCAAGGTCACAGTGAATAGGTATCTTCTAAGTCTGCGTTCTTCTTCAGCCAAATCGTCGCTTACAACAGGCGAGTTGGTGGTCAAACGTAGACTTCGCGTTAAAAAAACATACCACGTACAGTGACCTTTATACTCATTTTTCCCGTGCAGCCCCAACAATCAGTCAAGTGGGTCAAGAACGAAGTACATCCCGTCCATCCGGCTCGAGTTCTTGACCTCATATTCAAATTGAATATTGATAAGTTCAGAAATGATTATGTATACAACAAATCACTAGATATTTTTGAAGATTTTGTTCCTACATTCACGGGGTCAAGTAAAAGGTTACAAGTAGATACGTATGAAACCAAACACACTAGCACAATAAAAATAATACGTAATATACGCTGCACATTTTTTTTGGATTATGGTTATCTACTCGCGATATATCTTCTGTGCTCAAGGGTAGGTAATCTTAGATCAACCGCACTAACCACAAGTGCAGACGACCTCACACGTACTTGACACTAGCTAACTCGCAGTGCCCGGATTCCGCATTAAAATAGATCCCATTGTGCTCATTGTAGCTCCTTCAATTCCCAATGACATCATTGACTAAAAGAGCCTCAAGTACCAGCTGGCTTTAATTGAACGCCACGACATCAGGACCGATCGCAGCCAGCGACTCTTCCAATCTAACTCGTTTGCACTACTCGTCTCTCCACTTTTAAATATTATAATATTCGATATAATGGGTGTCTACATCGTCGGTTTTATAGTCGCTCTCATTCTGGTGAGTCTTATATTTTAATTTGGTCCATAAATTTTAGTTTCGAACATAAACGCTGACAGTGATGTTCCCCACAGGCAGCGCTAGTAATTGGTTGGATTGCGTACTGTCTGTTCATACGAGAACGTCACAAGTCCGAGCTGTATCAGTACGACATAGCTGATATAAAACACAGGAACCAGCTACTTTCTCTCGAAGACGATGACGTTGAGAAGGAAAAGGAATTGGAAGTGACGGCTGGAGTCATATTTCTGCCGTCTCGTCACAGACAGACGGACGATTACGAGAAAAGGCCTGATTACCCGGAGAGTCCCGCTCCAATAAACCCGAGCACTGACCGGCTGATTGAAATCCTCGATGACAACAGTGTGGAAACTGCAGCGTATTATAAAGATGGAATTTATGAGGTCGACAGTGTGCCCGCAGCGTACCACTCTGACGTGTAGCTACCTTGTTGCAGACCTACATGTTGCAACTACCTAGAATTCTACAACAAAGACTTGCACGTACTCGTAACTATATTTTAAGCACGCTTAGTATATAACTATTGTGAATATCGTTTTTACATAAGATATTATATTGATACTTTGAACCCCAAATCAATTACTTACTTTTATTTTTTTTATAACAATACAATATCTTAATAAATACCTAACTAACAAGTTCCTCACCAAAATGTCACCTCTAAAATAACAAGACGAGAATTTAATATAACGATGATCACACTTACAAATAAGAAAAAGACACCACTTTTAATGTACGAATATAATATAATTGTTACACACAAAAACATAAAAAGGACGCCGACGTAAACTTATTAGGTACTTACTTACAATATCTGATCAAAATAAATGGCATTTTTGCCACCAATTTTTAATAAAAACTCGCTGGAACTTTTATGTTACAAAAGCGAGAGTGAAGCCGAAAGGTGCAATAGGACCTATAGTAAAATGACGTAATGTTTACGCATCGATGCAGCTAGCGAACTGGTTGAACTATTCGCCAATTCTTTTGACGCTGTCCGCTATCTTGTCGATAGTGCTCTTTTCAGTCGGTTTGAAGACGTGCACCACAGCGTCGCCGGCGTCACTGAATGTCTTGACGACTTCGCCCCAAGCGTTCTTCATAGAATCCATTACATCTCGCTTCTCTCGGAAGCCGTCGGAAGGCAGCGCAGCGGCGAGCGCGAGCGTGCACTGGAATTAATCGGCTAATGTACTAACGCATCACGCAATCGATTTATATGAGGTTAATTAACAAAGAACTTTGCGAAGTTATAATTATCAAGGTACGAATTCTAAAATAGATCAACACTAATATGGTCATGCAAAGTATTTATTTTTGGTTTTAGAAAAACAAAGATAAACAGGTTGGTAAACGAATGATGTGGAAATTAATAATTGTTGGCCAAAAGTAGGTCAAATTTCAATTCAAAAAGGTCTTTTAAAAAGGTTTAGAATTCAGAGAAAATTATTAAAATCAAAATAGGCATTGTACTTACAATAACAAAGAAGAAAGTTAGCCGATAGAACATAATTGAGCCTTTGTTGACACTGCTGATCTTCCAAATGATATTGATTGTCGACTGTTTATTTCTCTTATTCAATAATGCTGGGTGTGTTGTCACTTCCAAAGTGCGTCTCTCACTGTGCTCCAGGAGAGACAGGATGGTCTGATTACTCTGATTTCACACTTGTTGATGGCACACCAAATTGCTGGACAATCAAACACTGACGTACAAGGGCGGGAGTATGGCCGGTCATTGGGCCTTTATATTATAACTATTATTGGATTTGCGAACATTGTTTGGTGTTGCAAATCACTGCTGAAGAAAATTGCCTATTTAGATAGAAATATTGTTTTGAGTTTGAAATTATAAAGCTACTAGCAGCGTCCCGCTGTTTTACCCGTGTAGTCATGAAAAACGGTAATTATAATGATGATAATGACGAAAAGTAGCCTATGTTCTTTTCTGTACTCGTACCTTTGACAATGTGTATGCCAAATTAGATGATGATCGGTTGTATAATTAAAACGTCAAAGCGTAATAAACAAACAAACTCCGTTTCGCATTTCCAGTAAGTCTCAGATATTATTAATTCTGGTGTGTAGCATGGTGCCGTCAGAACGCAGTTTTCTTGTTATTCCAATAGTGTTGCTCCAGTTTTTTATAAGGCATCCTTATCTTTCTGTACCCAATATACAGGGTTATAAGAAAAGGGTATGCTAAGCCGAAAAGGGCTCATAGTATCCATCATTACCTATAAACAACTTTTACTATGGTACCTATCCTGAATTCGGGAAAAAAAATCAGCTGTTCCGTAAAGTCGAGTGTCATTGACATTTTTCTATGGAACAGCTGATATTTTACGCAAAGCAGTAATCAGATACATAAACAGAATAGTAAATTTAAAAATAGCAATCTCTATAGACCACAAACAAAAAACAATACTCTACTCTATTCTACCAATATGTTTTAGAGATGAAGACAAAACTGCGTTACAAATTGCATGCAATTGCATTTTAGATATTAATCTAGCAGTTCTATCAAAATTGGCAACCCTACGCGATTAGGTACGCACAAATTACATCCGCACCTAATCGGCAGTCAGATGAATCGAATTTGAATGTAACCATGGATCATTGTTTGAATAAACCTAACACAAATTTAAAATTCAGGCGTATTACCGCTAAAACATTATTAATTTTCGTCAATAAATTCCTATTAATATTATAAATGTGAAAGTTTGTATGTTTGGATGATTGTTACTTAATTACAGATTCGAACAGCTAAACTAATTCGAATGGAGATAGCTTATATCTGGGAAAATTAACGATCCCTGAAAAATAGCTGGTAAAACCACATGGCGAAGCTAGTATGTGAATACATAATATATATTATGCTCCATCGTAGACCGTTTCGTTGCTTACCATCAGGCAAGATGGCGGTCAAATGCAAGCCTATTACTGAATAAAAAAATAAATTAAAAAAAGTATATATTTCAGTAGGTATTGTCGTTGTTAATCGTTGCTTCTATAGTCGTCACAAAATAAGATGTCCGTTTGGACGTTTGTCATTGAAACGTAACTAGTGATGTTACCATACGATTCGGTATTCGATACTCACGATAAATCAATTCAAGTTTGTATGAGTATTTGATCGATTTGATTTTGTATTGTAAAGTACTTTGGATAAAGGTTACGATTCGAAAATTTAACTTAAACTTGAATATTATAGGTATATTGAAATGATACGAAATGGTGCGAGAGATCAATTTGTCTTTAATTTAATATTTTTATTTATAATAACATTCATTCAATCACAAAAAAAAAAACAAGAAAAAACGAAAGTGATTGAATCTTCATTCAATAATTTTCTTCGGATGATGAACCAAAATCGTCAATTGAGCTATCGTCAATTCAATAATTAAATGGTTACAACTTACAACACTAATATTTGAAAAAAGAAGACTGAGAACGTAACTGTTTTTGAGAGTTTCGTTATAATTTGACATTGCATGCTACCATAAAGTATGCGCGAAAAGCGTTCCAAGTTACTTTCTACGGTCTTTCTCAAGTAAGTGTCATAACGGGCATCTTATTTTGTGACAACTATAGTAACTCGTGATTTACGCAATATAGTCAACCTTTTTCAACTGTCATCAAGTCGCGGATTTTCTAGGCAAGCGTGCTCTATTAGACCAGGGTCGATAATTTTTAAAACCAAAAAAAAATAATAGTAGGATGAAACCCATTAGAAATGGAGGAGAATATTATAAAAATGAAAGGAAAAATAATTTACGGGCGATCTGAGGTCGGGAAGGGGATGGGGGTGAGTTTTTAAGGGTAAAAAACGTTTTTTATCGATTTCCGGCAAAACTAAAAGTTCTATGGAAAAAAGTCAAATGGCAAAGTTGTAAGTAATAAGAAGATCTAAAACTTTTGTATTGACACTTTTTTCACATAACCTCAAAATTTATGTGAAAAATTCTAAAAACCAAGTTTTTGGTTTTTTATTTTTATCTTTTAGAAAAATTATTTTTTTTTCACGAAATTTGGTGATAGCTTACCTTTTTATGTCCCAAATACGCTGTAATTTATTTGATTAAAAATATTTATTTTTTTCACCTTATTTTGAATTAATATCGAAAAATCACCCTAGTTTTCAATCGAAAATTCACCCGTCAAAATATCAGCTTTTTTCAAAAAGTTGGTATGTTTTCTGTTCGTTGAAATCTCTACTTTCCGATGGTGAAAAAAAATATAAATGTTATCATAGTAAATCTTCTCAGAAAATGCAAAAATCGAAAACTCGAATTCGAATTTTATTTTTAGGTCGGGTAAAAAGTCTTTTCGCATTATAGTATGTATGAACTTGTAATAAAATATCTTTGGCTATACTATTTGTATCGGGCTCGTTTTGGTATCATTGAAAGTTTAAATTTTAAAGAACATAATTCCAAATTCAAATTAGGAAAATGTGTGATTTTCATTTTTTTATGCCTAAATGTTGTGTCACCTTGATACAATATCTTAATAAATACCTAACTAACAAGTTCCTCACCAAAATGTCACCTCTAAAAATAAGAAAAAGACATCACTTTTAATGTACGAATATAATATTGTTACACACAAAAACATAAACAGAACGCCGACGTAAACTTATAGGTTACGAGTTTACAATATCCGATCAAAATAAATGCCATTTTTGCCACCAATTTTTAATAAAAACTCGCTGGCACTTTTATGTTACAGAAGCGAGAGTGAAGCCGAAAGGTGCAATAGGACCTATAGTAAAATGACGTAATGTTTACGCATCGATGCAGCAAGCGTACTGGTTGAACTATTCGCCAATTTTTTTGACGCTGTCCGCTATCTTGTCGATAGTGCTCTTTTCAGTCGGTTTGAAGACGTCCACCACAGCGTCACCGGCGTCACTGAATGTCTTGGCGACTTCGCCCCCAGCGTTCTTCATAGAATCCATTACATCTCGCTTCTCTCTTAAGCCGTCGGAAGGCATCGCAGCGGCTAGCGCGAGCGTGCACTGGAATTAATCGGCTAATGTACTAACACATCACGCAATCGATTTATATGAGGTTAATTAACAAAGAACTCTGCATAGCTATAATTATCAAGGTACGAATTCTAAAATAGATCGACACTAATATGGTCATGCAAAAGTATTTTGGTTTAAGAAAAACAAAGAAATACTGGTTGGTAAACGAATGATGTGGACGAATGAGCATCATAAAGTCGTCCACACCTTCGCTTAACACGAGGCAAATTGTTGGCCAAAAGTAGGTCAAATTCCAATTAAGAAAAGGTCTTTTAAAAAAGTTTAGATATCAGAGAAAATTAGTAAACTCAAAATAGGCATTGTACTTACAATAACGAAGAAGAAAGTCAGCCGATGAAACATATTTGAGCCTTTGTTGACACTGCTGATATTCCAAATGATATTGATCGTCGACTGTTTATTTCTCTTATTCAATAATGCTGGGTGTGTTGTCACTTCCAAAGTGCGACTCTCACTGTGCTCCAGGAGAGACAGGATGGTCTGATTACTCTGACTTCATACTTGTTGATGGCACACCAAATTGCTGGAAAATTTGGTGAGCTGATGGCACACCAAATTTTCCAAATTGACAAGACACAATTGACGTACAAGGATGGGAGTATATGGCCGGTCATTGGGCCTTTATATTATAACTATTATTATTGGATTTACGAACATTGTTTGGTGTTGCAAATCACTGCTGAAGAAAATTGCCTATTTAGATAGAAATATTGTTTTGAGTTTGAAATTATAAAGCTACTAGCAGCGTCCCGCTGTTTTACCCGTGTAGTCATGAAAAACGGTAATTATAATGATGATAATGACGAAAAGTAGCCTATGTTCTTTTCTGTACCTTTGACAATGTGTATGCCAAATTAGATGATGATCGGTTGTATAATTAAAGCATCAAAGCGTAATAAACAAACAGACTCCGTTTCGCATTTCCAGTAAGTCTCAGATTTTATTAATTCTGGTGTGTACTCGTAGCATGGTGCCGTCAGAACGCAGTTTTCTTGTTATTCCAATAGTGTTGCTCCAGTTTTTTATAAGGGTAGGTATATTATATATACCCTTATCTTTCTGTACCCAATATACAGGGTTACCTATAAGAAAAGGGCTCATAGTACTCATCATTATAAGCAACTTTTACTATGGTACCTACCCTGAATTCGGGAAAAAAAATCAGCTGTTCCGTAAAGTCGAGTGTCATTGACATTTTTCTATGGAACAGCTGATATTTTACGCAAAGCAGTAATCAGATACATATACAGAATAGTAAATTTAAAAATAGCAATCTCTATTAGACCACAAACAAAAAACAATACTCTACTCTATTCTACCAATATGTTTTAGAGATGAAGACAAAACTGCGTTACAAATTGCATTCAATTGCATTTTAGATATTAATCTAGCAGTTCTATCAAAATTGGCAACCCTACGCGATTAGGTACGCACAAAGTACACCCGCACCTAATCGGCAGTTACATGAATTGAATCTGAATGTAACCATGGATCATGGTTTCAATAAACCTAACACAAATTTAAAATTCAGGCGTATTACCGCTAAAACATTATTAATTTTCGTCAATAAATCCCTATTAATATTATAAATGTGAAAGTTTGTAGGTGGTGGGTTTGTTGGTTTGGTTTGTAGGTTTGTGTGTTGGTTTGTTGTGGTTTGTTTGGTTTGTATGTTTGGATGATTGTTACTTAATTACAGATTCGAACAGCTGAACTAATTCGAACGGAGATAGCTTATATCTGGGAAAATTAACGATCCCAGAAAAATTGCAGGTAAAACCACAAGGCGAAGCTAGTATGTGAGTGAATACATATATGTATATATATATATGTATATATTTCAGTAGGTATTGTCGTTGTTAATCGGGTGCCTCTAGTAACTCGTGATTTACGCAATATATTCAACCTTTTTACTACCTAGTCCAGCTATATAGCTGCTAAGATTTGGGATCTATGTCTGTTGTAAAAACTGACTAATACTTATAGGGAATTTGAGCTTATGGTCATATCATCATCCATCATCTATTCAAACGAACCTATTTAGGTAAGATAACGGCGTGTGGCCACTGCAGCATTGTGAGGAGGGAAGAAGTATCAGTAAACCGTTAACAGTGTCTCAGATGAGGTATGCAGAAATATTCTATTTTATAGAGATTCTGGTTATCTCCGTCAAAGACAGAGGCCGGCCATCGACGAAGTTTAAGGGGGTGTTAGAGTTTGTCTTCTATATCTATAGATACCTAGCAGGATTAAAGTTGTAGACCACTGTGAGTAACAACAATCCTCAAAATTTTTTCATTACTTTACAAAGAAGAAGCACTTCATAAAAAAGAAAATTCTGCAAAATAAATCTATATATAAAAATGAAACCCGTTTTCCTTGGTCACGGCATCACGCGTGAATGGCTGGACCGATTTCACTAATTCTTTTTTTGTTGTATTTGTTATTATTAGGAGAAGATTCTTACGAAAGAAAAAAATTGAGGAAGTTGAGGAACATAACAAGAAATGAAGACAATTCGAATACAATACTCATAGTTAAGACAGGACAACGTGTGTCGGGTCAGCTAGTAAATAATAAATGCATGCAAGGTTACTCAAGCTTGAAATAACTGTGAAATATGATAAGCAGCTACACATACTTTAATAAGTGAAGCGTGTTTCGATACTAAACGGTGGTAAAGGCATTTTCATCGGATTATCACAGGAAACTGCCGCCAATCAGAAAGATTACACAGCACATTAGCAGACACCGACTTGTCAAAATTATCACTTTGTTTCAGAACTTATCTTAGAATACCTCTACAGATGTTATCATATCTTCTCCTTCCAACAGATACAGCTGGTCACCCCAGTGCTCTCGAATTGAATAATGACACACCGGAGGTGACAAGTCGCACTGGCTAATCGTAGTAAATTGTCTTATTTTCGTAAGATTATTGTACTTGGACAGGAAAACTGCTAAAATATTTATTGAAAGTTTTTTTCTCGGAAAAGAGAGATTTCTACTCTTTGTTTGCTCTATTGAGGTTGTAAGAAGAGGGGCATACCGAAATTCCTCTATAGTTAGGTATGAGAATGAGTATCAAGCAGATAAGTTTAGAGGTCAATTCTTGGTTTTATAAACGTTTGGGTGACAAAAGACATTTTTTCCAAACGAATTGATAAAATCTAAATATCGTTGTATTTGTTTTAAAAGTGTATTTACATAACAAGAAATCAGAGTAAACTATTTAAATAATTTAATTATAAATATCTACACAACACCGATTATAAGTATTACGGTATTAAAGATAAGGTGCTGTTAAGGTACTATCACGATCGTTATATATGTATAAATAAATAAATAAAATTTCACTTATTATATCTAATTGAGATTCTCCTGCAACCATTTTCCGGCTCTATTCACCCAAGTCTTCATCCCGTAGCCAGCATCCTGCAGCGT
Source organism: Alcis repandata (assembly GCA_949125135.1). NCBI lineage: Eukaryota > Metazoa > Arthropoda > Insecta > Lepidoptera > Geometridae > Alcis > Alcis repandata. The sequence goes on from OX421237.1 coordinate 6,962,320, forward strand.
GGAGTAGACCTTGCTTCCGAAATCTTTGACGGTGTCCACGAAAGTTTTGATAGAGTCCCTCTTCCATCGGTGCTTGCCTGCCTCGCTGGAGACTACTGCTTGAAGAAATATCACCTAGAAATACGAAGAATACAATATAATTTCAGTTCTGAGTTGAACTTACATTCAAAATTTTTTGTCACATTTGTGAAGGTGTCAATACGAATAGGTGCAATAACTCTTTATTGAAATCACAAAAAAAAATTACAAACAGTAAAATACAGAGCAAAAGGCGGTCTGATCGCTTAGAGCGATCTAATCTCATGAACAAAGGTTGGTGCTATCGAATTATCTGACCCGATATGATCGAGTGTCTTCAAGTCGCGGATTTTCTAGGCGTGCTCCATCGTGAACTGCATCATTGCTTACCATCAGGCGAGATGGCGGTCAAACGAAAGCCTATCATAGAAAAAAAACCTTTGCCCACGGGAGAAGGGATGTGGGAGATTTTAGAGGAGGATTTATGGTGGGAATAATTAGAATAGTTAGAAAACAACAAAATCTTACCAAAGCTATTAAAACCACGGTTCGCCTCATAGCTTCCACAAAAATTCAAAACAATCCTGGTAAATTGGATGACACCGCATTTATGCGTTTTCCATTCATCGATTCAATAATGAATCACGTAGTAGCGTGCTGTATCAGCATCGAGATTATTTGCAGTTGTCGCTAGAATGATCTTATCTGAATCAATTGAAGTGATCAGCTGATTTTGAAAAACTGACACGTTCGGAAATACCTACTTACTATGCAGCACTTTTTAAATATTTTTTCATAGCCACAAAATAATATACATTCGACCTTTGAACGATGAATACTTATCATAGCAGGAACATCCACACTAATAACTTAAAGTCAAGAGGCCTATACGCAGCCTGAAAACTTAAACATATTTTTTACATCTAAAGAATACAAGCATTAGCAAGCTTAGAGCAGCAGGATTTGAAAGGCCCTAAGCCTAAGAATTACAATTTTTAGAATTGCAACTTACCAATTGGAAAATCTTATCGCAATACTATTAACATTTATTTATTAATTGCTTTAGTATAGCAGTACTGTTAAGCAGTGGCGTAGCGTGCCTTGGCGGGGCCCCGTATAAAAATTAGTTTAGGGGCCCTTTTGAAGGGTAAAGAAAGATTTCTCACAATAGAAAAAATAAATAAAATTATAAGAAATATTTATTCGTCATAATTATCTATCTGTCACTTTTTTCAAAATTTTAACAAGCAATTCAAATTAAATATACACTCTCCTTGCCTTTTTTTTGGTCGCAATAACCGATGTAGGGTGTTGTCAACTTTTGAACGCACGCTTTACTCGGGAAAAAAGAAATTACTTTTTTTGACTGATGTCATTTCAGAAAAAAAAATTGGGAAGTTTATATTAATTTTTGCTTACTCACGTCGGGGCCCCCGTGGCCCGGGGGCCCCGTATAATTGATACGGCAGATACGGCGGTAGCTACGCCCCTGCTGTTAAGCCCTGTGCGTAGGTTAAATTATGCCTAAATGTTGTGTCACCTTGATACATATCCGAATGTCAGCATTATGGCAGGATATGCAAAACACAATTGTTGTTCAATTGCCTCGCTCTCCAAATTATTTTGGGTTATCTACTCTGAAAGTAATTAGTGTCTTTGGGAGTTATTGAATTTGTTTCTAAAAAGATATGGCTGCGTATAAATGCGACTGCGAATTTGCGTATAAGCTATTGTTTGAAGAAACAGAGTTATTTGGCAGTAGCAGTAAAGGTAAGTTGTAAATTGTTTGTTGTCTTCCATTAATTAACCTATTTGGCTCAGCGGTAATATATCGGCCTTATAAGTCAGAGGTTCCGGGTTCAATTCCCGGCCGGGCAGATGTTTGAATGATGAATTTAAATATCTGTTCTGGGTCTGGGTGTTAGTTGTCCTTGTCTTTGTGTGTGTTCCATGGTACACAGGATTTATCCTAGTTCGGCAACAGACGCTTTTTATTTCAGATGTTTTCCAGTTTTAATGTTAAGTCCACAAAGTTCCACAAAGGGCACAAAAAAGCGACATCGTTATATGGTAATGGTAGATATACCAAAAACTCGTACGAAACGCTTTGATTCCACTTTTATTATTTGCTCCATCGTAGACCGCATCGTTGCTTAACATCAGGCGAGATGGTGGTCAAACGCAAGCCTATAATTGAATAAAAAAAAATTAAAGTAAAATTATTTATGTAAACTTTTTGTATGAAATAAAAAATGTTTAATAAAATGTTTAGTGCGAAATGTTTATCTATGGATATTAAATTTAATCTGAGTTGGCTACGGTAGAGATGTCCCAAGCTAAAACTACGCGGTCCTTCACTTGTAGTTGAGAATTCAGTGTTCATTTTAATTGGTGATACTCGTAGAAAATGTAAAGACTAAAGAGTGATAGAAAATTAAGTGTACCTACTAAAATTGATTCAATCAATATATCCCCCTAATATTATTATTAAACGCAAAGCCATGGAATCCGTGTTGTCCGTGTTCTTGATGATCTTTTTCTCTTAACAAAATTTTTAATTCGCTCGAGAATAATAAAAGCTAAATTACGTTTATGATTTTTTAAGAACAGAGTTTTGAAAACTAGTAGGTACCTAAAAATCAACCTCAGTAAACTCTACAATACTAAAGTATTTTATTCACACCACAAAGAAAAGTACAAACACAGATAATTTTAGATAGATCAACTCTTTATTGTTCACACCAGAAATGACAAACAAAAAGGATCATAACACCTAAATCTAGTGCAACAACTGGTGCCCTTGTCCCTAAGAGCGATCTGTTCCAGGCAATCTTGTTAAATCTATGGGAACAACTTCTTCTTCTTTCTTTCTTCTTCGTTCCATATTTTTCTATTTTTTTTCACCAAAGTCGGATTATAGAGGTACATACCTACTTGATCGATGACTTTTTAAATTTTAAACAATTAATTTTTCCGTCGTTTACTGCATTTTGTCTTAGAAATTATAAATAGACTAAGTCTAGTAGTAGTATAATTATAGGATATTAAACAACTTATATCTCAGAGTGACGAGCGCAGTGCTGTGCCGCGCAGGGTCTTGAATTCTGCGAGTTCAAAATTCTGGGTGGTGCAGACCTGTTACGGGCAAACATCAGCCGAGCGAATTGCTCGTCTCGTCAATCAATTACATACAAAAAAAAAATAGATTGACGAATACAAATACTGTCTAACAACTATGTACAATTTTTAATTTCCCAGATGCGTTTCACGTCGTTTTTCCTATTCGTGTTCTTGATCGGCTCCATAGCCTGCGCACTCCATAAACGCGAAGCTGCTGAAGAGACAACAGCGGCGCCTGATAAAGGTAAACTTTTAATAAGGTCATGTATAGAGTCGCGGGTCGAACCTGGGCCCGTACCACGACCTCTTAGAATCATGATGGTTACGTTTAGGTTCCGACGCTGCGCGACCATGAACCTTAGCAGCGTCGGAAACAAAACTTAACCATCATGGTTTTAGGAGGTCGTGGTACGGGCCCTGGCCCCGATTGGCATGTGACCGAGGCAGATATCGCAACCAGAGAGAAGCCTATACCCAGCAGTTGGAGAGAGAAGGTTGTGGATGATGATGATGAGCTACGTCTTACCACAGCCAGTTACTGATTTTATTATACAATTCATACAAAAAAAGCGATCTTCCTCTTGTTAGCTCCAATTGCGTTCTACTAGATCAAATTAATAATTAGTTTTCATAGTAAAACAATTTCCCTGTGTGTGTGTTTTTAAGCAACGCCAAAATATCATATCAATTCTTAGTAAAATTACAATCTAGCCCCAGGCGAATAAATAAAACTAGGTAACCAAATACTAAGAATGTGTCCAATAACACTTTTCTTATTGTTTCTAATAAGACGAAGACACAATGTTCACGTGTTCTTCATAAGATAGAATTCAAAGAATATAAACCTAATTATTCTATGGAACTCATTATCAGGTTCAGGTTCCGGGTTCCCCGACGTGGGAGCGTGGTGGGCCAACTACGGCCCTGATAAGTGGACCAGTGAAGCACAGAGCTGGTTCAACAAAGCGCCTTGGATGCAGCCCGAAAAGAAAGAGTAACTTCTTCTCCAGCCTAGCGCCTTTAAAAATGTTATCCGAACTGTAGTACCAACTTATGTAAAGAGAGACCAATTTATACGTAAAGATGACCAAATGATAAGACTAAAAAAAATCACGAAAGGCTTTTAGTTTTGTTCAGAAAAAACGATGGTAGCTCCACGAGTCAACGCTACGGATAAAATTGCACTGTCCTAGAGTAATAAACGCCTTACTAAGCAACACAGACGCTTTTTTTTATTGCTAATGGAAAATTTAAATGTGAGCACGAAACTTTAATTGGTTATTTTGGTCTTTTATTTTATTTTGGTTGATAATAAATTGTTTCATGACCTTCAAATAAATATTCTGAGTTTTTGTTTCGCGTTTTACTCAACCTAGTGTGATTAAAATTGTGTAAGGGAAGCGCCTGTAGCATTGCAAGAGACATTTTTTTATCTGCAGTGTCTCGTAGAGTCAAACTTTAAGGCTAAACAGTAAAGTAGTTAGGCGATTCTCCCTAGAGTCGATTAATGGTTCGCTACGGCACAGCACTACAGCGCCGGTACAACACTACGCCGCTGGCAAAACTGCGTGAGAGACGGTTCCCGCGCAAACAACAAAGATGGCGTGCCTCCTTTACGAAATGATTGTTAATTATTAATCGGTGCCTGACCTAAAGTAAACCAATACGAGTTAACGTAAAAACAGTGTTTAATTCATAACTAGTATCTACAATAATGTTGGAGCAAGAAAGCATCTAACAGTAGGTAATACTTACTCAATCGGTATAATTATCAGGATACTTTTAAAATGGAAAACAAAGTACAGAAACCATAGATAAGTAACTACAGATTTACGGATTTCCCAGTAGTTATAGATAAAGCTACGCACAACAAGGTAACTTACATTTCGTCGAACAAAAATGCAACAGTTATATCTGTTCATCTATAAAAATAAATACGGATCACATTATATTCAAAACTCCAAATTGGGAGTTCGACAAGGTTCAAACTTAGGCCCATAATTATTCGTACTTGATAAATTACGTAGAGAGAAACCTAGATTATTCTTTTATTCTTCACTCTAAGCAAACCAAAATTAAAAATCTAAATTGGGAAGCAATAAAAAGTATTAATAGTCAGGTGGGTATAACAAGAAGGTCAGGTACAAGGCCGTCTCAAACTATGCTGGGGTCTTTGGGCACACAAGAATTTAGGACCATTTTGGAAAGTAAAGATAGCTAATTACACTAACATTTTTCTATTATAATCTTATTATTATGACCCGAAAACCCGAACCCGAAACGTGCAACGACGAAAATTTTGATGGAGGCGCTGTTAGGTATTGTCCTCGACAAAAATTTGAGAGAAATAATATTCCTTCGGGGCCCCCTGAGGAGAGGGGGCCTGGGCACGAGCCCCGTATGCTCTCGTATGTGGTTGTCTAATGTTTGCCCGAAGAATATAAGCAATAATTCTCAAATGCCCGAATTTTACTTGCCCGAATTTCATTTGCCCGAATTGTTTGTTTACCATAAAAGTTATGTGACATACTCTTGTTTGCCCGTATATTAGATTTCATAATGATACGAGTGCCATACGTATTATTATCCATTTTATTAATTGCAATAATATTATTTAACAGAATATTTATATAAAAGGTGAATTGTAATAAATATATGACAGTATGATTATATTTTAAAATTGTTTTTATTTCTAATACCTACTTATCACTGTAATCGATCCATATCGCTTCCGTAGAAATTAACCTAACGCCTTTGTCCTAAAAAGCGATTGGCTTTCTAGCACTGCGTTGTTTTTCATGTTCTAACCTAACCTAACCTATTGATCGTTTAGTTTAAACCGATTTTATGTTTTTTTTCTAGTTAAGTAAGTAATGTCGATGGCAAATGATGTTATGGCATATGATAATTACGCCTTACAATGATGATAACAAATGATGTTATTGAAATTGACTTTATGGAAAACAAAGTTTTTAGCACGTGACTAATATAGTAAACAATGAGTATAACATATAAAATTATGAGAAACAATATTATGTCTGTTGACCAGTATAGCAGATAAAATTATGGCAAATGAAATTCTGGCAAATGGGTGTATACCTCTCGTATGTATGTGTATAGTAAAGACGATATTGGTCAGGTAGTCGGGAAGGTTTTAATTACTTATGAATCGTTTAATTACGAAGACTCGTAAACTCTTAGTAAATTGACATCAGTCTAAACGCTCCTTTTTCTGAAACCAATTTAGCAACTAAGTAATTTGAACAAGGGCACTGATAAGACAGCGGCTGTAACTCCAATGAAGATAACCCTAATCCGTAAACGAGTGCCTACGGAACGTTTATAAAGGCTTTTCTACCTACTGACTCCAGTCATTCGTTTAAAACAAACATGTCACCACTGCTGATTCTTCTTATAATTCTCGCTAAAGTTTTTGCTGAAAATGAAAAGAGTGACGTCCAATCCGATTATGAGCCGTATCCTTGGCGCCCTGTTTCTGGGCCTTATGGAGATCGTATGAAACCTATAAAACTGAAGGATCCCAAGCCTGATGATAGCAAGTTGTACTATGGGGCGTATTCCAAGCCTTATTACCCATCTTCGTACATCCAAGGAGTGTATACTTACCCTTATATAGGATATGGGGATGTGCCGCCGTGGTACCCACAGCCTTACGCGCCAGGGTCATATGGTGGATATTACGTCAAGAAGGAGAACAAAGATGAGTATTCACCAGTATATAAGCAATAGTTCGGCAGTAAATTAAACTTTATTTCTTTAAAAAAAAAGTGGTTTAAATATTTATTACAGCATTCGTTTCTCATTGTTATCCTTTTTTGTATCAAAGTCCTGTGATAAAAATTGGTCGATTATTATGTTTTTAAACAACGCCAACGTTCGTTTAGACTTTTAAATAATTATTTTTACAAAAAAAAAAACAAAAACCGACTTCAAGAGACCGACTATTGAGTTATTCATCTATTTGTCGCGCACGTACCTGATGCTAATTTAAGACTTATATGGTTTTCTCATGGATACCATTATCAGAACTGGACTAAATTGAAATGGGAAGCGTCAGCTTTCTAATAAAAAAAGAATCATCAAAATCGATTCACCCAGTCAAAAGTTATGAGGTAACAAACATAAAAAAAAACACCAATTGATAACCTCCTCCTTTTTTGAAGTCGGTTAAAAAAGCTGCCTTCTTTGAAATAGGCATCGCCCATTTAGTTGGGAATACTTTGCAGTCAACTAAGTGAATAATTATAATTATAGCCCTGATTTATAAATAGAGATTGATCAATACGGTAAATTAAATCTATAATAGTTTGATTGAGCTAGAACTAATAAAGTAGATATATTTTGTTTAGGTTTACATTTGTGTCAATACAATCTTTGTGCATTGCTGACCATAGGTAATGTTGCTATGTAGGACCTATTAAAAGATCCATTATCCACATTTAGTAATTAACTAATTAACGTCGGCCTGCTTGGCTCAGCGGTAGTGTATCCGCCTTATAAGCCAGAGGTCCCGGGTTCGATTCCCGGCCGGGCAGATGTTTGAATGATGAATTTAAATATCTGTTCTGGGTCTGGGTGTTAGTTGTCCTTATCTTTGTGTGTGTTCCATGGCATCCCCGACACAGGATTTATTCCTAGTGGGGGAGCTATGAGTGTGAAACGTTTAAAAAAAAAAATTACATAAACTTAAAAGGCACTGAGTTGAAAATACGTACGTACCTGTATGAATAATTTAGATTACTTTTGCGATAGGAAAATCCCTGAAGCGTAAAAAATAGTGTTCCCTACATTTTGATTTTGATGATTTAATTTTATAAACGGGTTAATAGTTCTTTAGGATTATGTTTTTCACGTGTTTTCGGCTAGATTAAACCATGTACAGGAAAGGTGTTTTATTAGGAAGCTAACATACATTTTGTCGAGTGTCATTGACATTTTTCTATAAAACAGTTGATTTTATTCGCGAATTCCAGGTTGGTCCCATTGTAAAAGTTGTTCATAATAATGAGCACTAATGAGCCTTTCTCGGCTTAGCATACCCTTTCTGCATAGCCCTGTAAAAAAAGCGACAAACAGGCAGGCTGTAAGCCTGATGGCAAGCAAAACTGCTGCCAATGAACACCTGCAACACTAGCGGCGTTGATGATGCTTTGTCAGCCCGGAGAGGTGCATGCAGAATGCAGACTCTCTTTTTAAAACGCCCCATGTTGTTGTTCTGTGAAATAACCATTGGTTCGGCGAGATGGTATCCTTAGGGAACGAATTATTATTGTACCCATAGATAAGCAGTACCTTATCATATTTCACATTATATGCAGAGTATATTTCCTTTTGGCCGCCATCTCGCCAGGTGGTAAACAATGATGCGATAAACACGCTTTTTTAGAAGAAAACAGTTGACTCTCAAATCTCTTGAAGACACTTAAATTAAATCTAATAGGGAACACTCACTCAGACAAAGCCAGAGTCGAATGACTTTGGCGTTTCGCACAATGAAACTGGAATCTAATGTAGGTAAATGGTAGGTATGTGCAAGCAAAAATTAAACAATTAATTTAGTACTAAAATCTTATATCATTTGCTAAGTACACTTTTGCAGCCTGATCCAGCTATCCGAACACCGAATGTATTCGACGATTATCTTCGAAAAGTCGTTTTTTTTTACTCAAAAATAGGCTTGCGTTTGACCGCCATCCTGCCTGATGGGAAGCAACGCCTGATGGGTCTTCCGCCTTCGGAAAGAATATGTCAAAGGTTTGAAGGCGGAAGACTTTTCGAAGATAATCGTCGAATATATTGGATGTCCGGATAGCTATATCAGCCTGCTGAGGTTAAAATACGAGTACCTATAACTATAACATTTACGAGTACCTGTTCAGTTGCTTCAGTAAACTTCAATTTCTACGAAACATCGACAATCAATAACTGCTGTCAATATTATGATATTTCTGACATAATGTTATATTAGTAGTGTTAGTACCAACTAAATCTGCGAAATAAAGTGTTCGCAAACTCACTTCGGTAGTTTTCGCACTGAGCTGTGGCTAATCAAATCGTGGCGCTCAAACTTTTAACTCATAAATATGAGAGAAAAAAAACCGGCCAAGTGCGAATCTGACTCGCGGATGAAGGTTCCGTACCATTATCTATGAAAACGGCAAAAAACATGTCTGATGTTTGGGAGCTCCTTAAATATTTATTTTATTCTATTTTTTAACCGACTTCAAAAAAGGAGGAGGTTATCAATTCGTCTGTATGTTTTTTTTTTTGTTTTTTTTATGTTTGTTACCTCATAACTTTTGACTGGGTGAATCGATTTTGATGATTTTTTTTTATTAGAAAGCTGACGCTTCCCATTTGGTCCCATTTCAATTTAGTCCAGTTCTGATAATGGTATCCATGAGAAAACCATATAAGTCTTAAATTTCCATTAAGTACGTGCGCGACAAATAGATGAATAACTCAATAGTCGGTCTTTTGAAGTCGGTTTTTGTTTTTTGTTTTGTAAAAATAATGTTCTTGTTAGTATTTGTTGTTGTAGCGGCAACAAAGATACATCATCTGTGAAAATTTCAACTGTCTAAGTATCACGGTTCATGAGATACCTGGTGACAGACGGACAGACAGACAGACAGACGGACAGCGGATTCTTACTAATAGGGTCCCGTTTTACCCTTTGGGTACGGAACCCTAAAATTGGCCGGCTAAATATAGGAATACCCATGAAGTTAATTAATACTAAACAGACCGAAGGCGTAAACAAGTTAGAAGTTATTGTTAGTGGAAAAAAATTAATAGGTGTATAGTCCAAATTATGCAAAACCATAGATTTTTATCAATTAACCTGTAAGTTTCTCAAACAGAATGCCACACAACTAAAAGTTATATTAACTAAAAAAATATAAATATATTTAGTATATTTTTAAAAACTTAAAGCATTTTTCCATTTCAAAATCCATTTCATGTCTTTTTTGACCCATTTTTTGACCATTTCCAACGCGATTTAAAAAGCATTCTAGCGCGTCCAAAGGCCTGTTTCAAACATGATAAAAGTTTTAGCAAAAAAAATAGATAATGGATAAAATGTAGAATAAACGTCAAAATAATTCGTTTGTTTAACTTATCTGACAACTGGGAAAACATCTTTACATTTTGAGAACCACAATAATATGCGATTGCTGTACCAATTATCAGAATCCTGGAAATATACACAGAACTTGATACACTGAAATGTAGTATATAAGGTTGAGAGTTGTTGTTATCTGTGCAGTTCACAAGGTGTTCTAACCACAATGGCTTCAATCAAGGTAAATCACAATGTATTTCTAACAGAAATCAGAGTACAGACCTACCTATGTAATCAAACATTATATTATTGATCAGTTAAAAATTTTTCATTCTTGGGATTTTAGGAAAGTATTTCATATAAATCTATAGGTACATTTGAAGGAGAACTTCCTATGGGATAGCGGGTGAAACCGCGGCTCGCAGCTCTTTTTCTCTCTTCCCAGCTGCGTACCCCACATGGTGAGAAGAAAAGAAAAAAAACCGTTTTCACATTTCTTCTCCATTCCATCCTGTCCTCGACATCTTTGTGCGCAACTAGTTTTCATAATAATGTGATACAATTTTTGCTCCAATTTCAGACTCTGCTCGTTTTCTGTGTCATGTTGGCCCTTGTGGCCATGACCTTCGCTCAAGGTTACGGCCGTGGTAACCAAGGTTACGGTGGCGGCCAGCAAGGAGGCTATGGTGGTGGTCAGCAAAGAGGGTACGGTGGTGGCCAGCAAAGAGGGTACGGTGGTGGCCAACAAGGAGGCTACGGTGGCAGCCAGGGTCGAGGCCAGGGTGGTTATGGCGGTCGCGGCTAGACTATGACTGAATCACCTTTTGACAAGTTTTAAATTGGACTCGCTGAATTGGACCTGAGATTTTGGCTTACTGTTAATTGTACCTGAATAAAATATTTGGTGTGTAAATAAAAGAGATTTTTCATACTGCCCTAAATCGTACTTTTATATCCATTAAAAATTATATCCTTTAATTGTAGCGTTTTTTATCGTGAATAAACAAATGCGGTTGACCTCCAACTTATCTGTTGGCAGGCGTCGATATTGTTAAAGATGAAACATACAGACTTAAAAGATTAAAAGCCCAAGATTATATTTCTCTATAACAGAAAAGCTTTCAAGTAGGTGCCTAAAATATTTGCTAAAAAGGTTTTATGTACCTACAGAAAGGAATCTAAAATAATATACTTGTTGTGCTTGTTTTTAAGTATAGATAGAGACATTGGGCCACCTTTTGAGCGACATTGTAGTATCACGAAAATGAATAATATTTATAATAGTTTCAGATTTTTATGATATGTAATTAAGAAAATTATCCGTTTAAAACTTTAAGTTAGTTATTTCCAAAAAAGTAGAAATTAAATTTTATACAAGTAGTTTTTTTTACTTATTATTTATATGAACTTAACAGTTACAAGCTTAGCAGTCTAACAAAAGGATTTAAAAAAATAATTGAGTTTTTTGAGTTTCTTTAAATTACCTATGATTTTTAAAGGCATAATAAAATTAGTCATAATTTTTTGTTTAAAAATACGTTTATTTTTTGTAACATTTTACAAAGAAATTCATGATGCTTACAAATTTTGGTTTTTCATCTGGAAGACCAACTAAACCATATCTAGAACATTCTAGAACACTAATACAATTCCAATCTCAGGATCCTCAGAATCCTTCCAATCTCAGGATATTATTGTCTAGAAACTTCAGTTAGTATGCAATTTTTCGTTTAAAAACATAATAGGTACCTGCTGGTACCTACCTACTGCATTGTTGCTAGAGAAATGAAAAGCTGTAACCAAAGTTTTAATTTAAAAAGATTTTAAAATTCAAAATAGAACCCGACTTTTTAAAGTTCAAAATGAAGCCCAAATATGCAAAAAGCCTCTATCGCATTTTATTAGCACAATCTATGCTAATACAAGCTTTCTGTTTCGTAATGATTGGATTATGGTAATCAAATTCGTGTGGTCAAGTAACGTTGACTTTAGACCACCATTATTCAAACAGTTAATTTTAAAGACATAAGACTAGTAACATATACTAAATATTATATCTGTGGTTTTATCAAAGTATTGAATCAAGTTAATTCGTGCAGATTTAAGTTATACAATAACATAAGGCCCAAGTTTAAAGGCATTTTAAGACAGATCTAAACTAACTAAAAATATATCTGTCTTTATCATTGCAAGCCATTAGACAAGGATGCCAATAGTTTTAGAAAATTTAGATCTGTCTTAAAAAGCCTTCAGCCTATAGACACATTAAAAATTACTTATATTAAAAACTAAACTTATTTTAGTTAATTCGTTGGCATTGTCCAACGGACTATCGATTTCCATGCCTCATGAACTATCATGTTAAAAGGACGTCGGTCTTACGTATTAAAAGGATAGATTTACCGACTTTAAAGTAGGTCAACGTCATCATCATTATCATCATCTTTCTACCCTTACACAACCTATGTGGGGTCGGTACAGTACGTCCTTCCTTTTTATCTCTTCAATCGTCACTCACGACTTCAAAATATACTTCAAATGTGTATATTTCTGAGTAATATTATAGATCTTGGTGTTTACTGATTAAACAAATTGTATATGTTTCGATAATATACAGAACAATCATACCTCGGTGAATTCCCTTGGTGTATCAGACTATATTAAGTTATGTCATAATTCTTAGGTGATAATGATAACTTACCAGTTTACCAAATAGTTAGACTGTTAGTTTGTCGCTCTAAAACCTAAATTATAGAGATAGTGTATGTTGCCATACCGAGTATGCTATACTTAGTATTTCGAGTATATTTTGAGTTTTATTTTAACTTTTGTTTCGATTTTATCCGTTTTTAGCCGATCATCACGTCTGACTAACAAACCAATCTTGAATAGATCTTGAATTTAATATTATAAAGTATTTATTGATCATAATCATATTTATCTTCATTTCCTATCATATAATAACATGGAAACAATTTTGTTAATTATCTAAATATAACAATTAACTATAAGTACGAGTATTAACAGTTTTTGCTCCGTTTATTGTGCGTTGTCGAATTGGAAATGATCTTCAATCAAATCGTAAACTTACCTCACGAACAAACGCCAAATTTAGCACATGTAATGTTTGCGTTATTGGTTATCGGACAGTGGTTTTCAAACTTTTTCGTTCATATAAATGTTTACTTGTATGTGTACCTAAGTGTATGTTTGTAAAAACGTTTTAAAAAAAATTACTTCTACGTTCAAACAGTCTACCATTACTGATAAACTGAACTACTTAGCAGCAGTTCAGATTTCTGCCAATTTGATTTTCAAGTTTTTCCAATATAAATATTTACAAAAAATAATTCCAGTTCTAAGATATATTTTCAATGTACTTGAAATCTTTGTTGCTTGCTACTTTTTAATTTTTTAACTATTGCACTAAGTTTATTATAATATAAACTTGTATATGTACGCTCCAAGTTTGCTCTAAAAATACAATAAGTTATTGAGAACTTTTTTTGGAAACATTTGGCGAATAACCATAACCATTTAGTGAAATCCGTCATAAACACTGTATGTATTTGTTTCTGAAAGTTTGAGAACCCAAAACAAACATTTTTTTCGCGGAAATCAAATTGGTGAATTCCCATATTATAGGAGATACATTAACATGCCTATTTAAAGGTACTTTAACAACAATGGTGGTCAGTATCACATTGATAGAGAACTTCGTCTATACAGCTTTACAATGGCAGTTTCCAAAGTAAGTTCTTCCATCCTAAAATATTTAGTAGGTAATAGGACAAAAATCAAACATAATTGGTACTTTTTTTAATTGAGACCTCATTTTTGTTTTGTCTGATGGAAATATGCTTTTATTCCAAAAAACGTTGTCGTCTTTTAAGGAACGATTCGGTTTTATACTTAATTTAATTTATTGGTTGTGAAAAAAAATCTAATGAATCGTTACGTAGAATATAGATACAGTGTTAACATCTTAAACACATACTTCCACTCAAACCTTCGCGTTTTTAAACTCAAAGTGATTCAATAATTTGTTTTTCAGGTTTTGCTAGCCTTTGCAGTCCTTTTGGCAGTGTTGTCACTGGGAACCGCGCAGTTCGGAGGTTTTGGCGGTGGGCGTGGCGGCTACGGTAACGGAGGATTCGGTGGTGGTTATAACCAAGGAGGTTTTGGTGGCCATGGAGGTTACGGTCAAAGCGGTTTCGGCGGAGGTTATAACCAAGGAGGTTTCGGTGGCCAAGGAGGTTACGGCCGGCCGGGAGGTTTCGGCGGTGGCTATAACAACGGATTTGGCCAAGGAGGATTTGGAGGTTTTGGTCGACGATGATAAGACTTATAAGTGGTAAGGCCCGCTTGCATGACCTTGTTTAGTTTAACAGTATTTTATGGTTTGAGTCAAATTAGATTGAATTTAAACTTTTGCAAAAGTCGTGCAAGCTAGCCTTTAGTCTCTAGTAATTATATAGTGTGTAAATCTGTACTAAAGTGATAATTTTATATTAAAAAAAATAACTAAAATTTCGTAATTTATTGATTGTTTATTTCTAAATAGAGTATTGACATGCAATTAATTATTATTTATCCATAGGCATTAGGCAAGGCACACCATTTTAAATTAAGGATGCAGAATACGTACGTAAGGTTTTTGAATAAAAGAGTCGAAAAAATTTAGTAGTAGCGCACATGTTACGCTCGCTTAATTAAATATGTAAGTATATGCCAAATTGTCGACTCTGATTAACTATACAGGACTATACAGCGAGGGTGGTAAGATGAAAAGGGCTCATAGTACTCATCATCATGAACAACTTTTACTACAGGACCAACCCAGAATTCGCGATTAAAAAAACAGCTGTTCCATAGAAAAATGACAACGACACTCAACAAAATGTATGGAACAGCTGTTTTGTTATGCCTATTTTGTATAACCCTGTATAACGTGACGTAAGCAACAAAAGTCCAAGGTGACATCAAGTAATACAGAGAATCCCGTGATCAGTGGCAATAATCATAGTATTTTTATAATAACCTACATATTATCTATGAAGTCAATAAAATAAATCATTAACAAGGCTTTTGATTTGATTTCTAAATAAGAAAATAAATGAGGAGCACTCAATGAATTCAGTTTTAATTTACATACTTTTTAAACTTTGATGAACTAACAAATCACACTTCTGCCGTCCACTATCTATAATGCCGTTAAGCCTCAAAACCAAGTTTGGAGATATCAGCAAAAAACGCGGGAGATGTTTAAAATGAATGCTACTTTATAACGATAAACTTTATACGAGACTTCCTGATATAGAAATACATGTTTTTTATAGTACTTTCTAATAAATGTACTTTAAAATAAATACACTTGTTTATTTAAATGTAAAATACATTTTTTGCTTTATAGCTGTGCTTTAAATTTTGATAAAAGTGAAAACCAAACGCTAAAATGCAGTTAAGTTCACCGTAACGGCATTTTAGCTTAGTGTTTTTAGGTAACTGACTATTGAAATTTATGTTTCATAAAATTAACTTAAATTACGTAACTAAAATGCCGTTAATGTATTTTAGCCACATTCTTAACAAGCATTAAGGATAACTTATGTAAAAAAAAATATTTATGCCGTTAATTACATTCAAATACTTATCTTTAAAGCAGTTAAACATAAAACATCTGGGACATAGCCACTATTTAGTTAAGCATTTACTACTATTAATTGAGAATACCATTTCAAAATAAGCTAACTTGAAAATTACAACTACAATTATCTAACATAAAAGATATGTTTATTATTGAATTTTGCAATTCTAGTTAAAAAGAATGTAATATATACATACCCATAATATTCGGTTCTTGCTGTATATTAAAGAATAAATAAATATAATAATAAATTAATTAATTAATAAACCTTACAAATAATTTGGGGATTGGTTTAGTAATATTCTAACTCTTATCAGACTTTTTAAAATATGGCTTTGAGATCCTTATCAAGTAAGTTTACAAAACAAAAGTATACACACAATAAATCGCTCTTACATTACCTACAATTATAAACAGTTCAAGTGCTTCTTGTTTTCCTCGAGGTCTACCGCCTGCGCCCACACGCTTGAGGCATACATGATGATGGGTTCCACCACTGCGACGTAGATGGTTCTCGTGATCGCGCTCTTTAGACCCCAGGTCACTTTCGCCGCACGTGCAATCTGTTTGGAGATATCCGCCACCTTTTTACACTGGGCTTTCACGTGTCCTTTGAAATTGAGCCTACAGTCGATCAATAGGCCAAGCAGCTTGACTTCTTCGACGAGATTAAGCTGAATGCCAGACATGACCAGGTTTAGGGGCATCGCATTAGTCTTCTGCGCTGCAAAGTTGAGCTTGTTACGTTTTCCCCATTTCACGATCATGTCCAACGTGTTGTTGGCCTGCTGCTCGATGATGTTTGACTGTGAACACGAGAACGACGTCATCCGCGAAGGCTTGAGCACTACTCCCTCTGCTTCCAGCAGTCACAGCAGCGAGTCTAGGATTACGTTCCAGAAGGTGGGTCCGCCGATAGATCCTTGGACACACCCTTTGGTAGTTTCGCTCTCGTGTGCTGCTCCTGCATAGTTGACTTTGACTTTTCGGTCATTGAGGTATGAGTTTACCATCTCGTAGAGGTTTTTTGGGCACCTCTTCTGCGCTAGATTGTCTTTTAGGGCGGGCCACCATGCAATGTCGAATGCGCCCTCTATATCCAGGGAGACTAGGAGTACGATGTTTTTGCTGTTTACTCCTTTTTTAATGTGCTCTATCAGGTCATAGAGGGTGTCTTCGGTTCCTCGTTGGGGCATGAAACCGTACTGTTTCTGACTGATGGTCGGGAGGAGATGCCATTGGAGTCGGTTTACCAAAAGTTTTTTCCAGGGACGGACAGGAGACCTATAGGACGGTATGACTTCGGATGTGTGTAATCTGTTTTACCGGGTTTGCGTAGGATAATCACGTGCGCTGCTTTCCACTGCTTGGGGAAGTACCTCAGCAACAAGCATTTGTTTGCTATCGCTAAGAAGATTTCCCGTTCGCTTCAGATGGCTGCAGCGCAGATGTCAACGTCGGTCGGCCCGTCGGTTCCGGGTGCTTTTTTCGGGTTTGATGAAGTAATGAGTAAAATCATGAAGTAAAACGACAATAGCAAATATCAATAACACACTGGCGAAGATCTTAAATAAATTACTGCGTTGAAACCAGTGTTTATCTTGCAGAATAAAACGATAGACTCGCCATTACAAAGTAACACTAAAACCAGACATCTTTTTTGACGATTAACGCGGGAGTCACAAGCCTACCACTAACTAGATAATGATTATCAGATCTAGTTCTTTGTTCTACGGTGATAATATTAGTGTAACAAAAAAAAAATAAAGCGCGGGGTGATGGCAGATAACGGCGTTTTAATTAAGGAATGCTGCTTAACGTTTTTTTAGTTGAGGAAATATATAAAAAAATATACATTTTAATTTTCGAATTTCTTTTGACGACTTGCAAGTGTAGTAAATTGTATAATGGAATAAGGTGAATCCTTATCTAAAAAACGGTTAAGCGACCTTAACGTCTTTTATTCGAAGGTTTTTCTTGTAACTGTGTTTTAGTTAAGGAATTTTTCAATAAATTAAAACACACACCTCAACTTAAAAGTAATTAAAGTACTATAGCTGTGTTTTAGCATACAAAACACAATAAACGGCTTTATAGGTAAGCAATTATTTGATATTTTAATACATATTTATGTCGTTATGGGATTATAGCGGCTAGTTAGTTAGGTAATGTTATATGACGACTTTATAGACGTGTAATGTTGAAAAGAATTGTCATGTAGCGGCGTTTGTGCTATTTGTATCTTAGGACCTATGACAGATAGGAACACGTTTGTTAGACAGGTAGATAGAGAATTTTAAACTCTATCCTATCATGTTTAAAAGTAAAAATCGACCCCCTGTGGCTTAACGGCATTATAGTTAGTGGACGGCAGACTTATAAATATTACCTACAATTATGAATGGAAACACTTTTGAGTCTGGATGTATGTAAATACAAGTATGTTTGTTACTTCTTGGCGCTAAAATGACTGGCCGGATTTAGTTGAATTCTGATAGTAGCATATACCCTGTATTAACAACAGATAGGCGAAATGCCTAATAAAAGCCTTATAATCAGGTAAAATCAACAGATCTTGTAGGATAGCGGGAGAAACCGCAAAGCGAAGCTAGTTTTAAAATAAAAATTAGTTAGTAATACCCGCAGAGGAAGCAGCTGATAATTTTAGCTGACTAATCTGTAATCTAGCATTTGTGATAAATTGAGATACCAGCTGCAATAATACATTACCGTAATACAGGGCCCGCTTTGAACCTCTGACCAGCGGTCCATCCGTTGGGGGAATCTCAGAAAAAGGTGCGTTAGGAGTCACGGGTAAGCGCGGTGGTGGCGTTATTATGGGAATCACTCCTTGTGGTAGAGATGGTTGTGCCGGTTCAGGAATTAAACCAACTGGTCGCACTGAAATTGGGTTCACTGGTTGCACTGAGAAAGAAGTAACTGGTTGTATAGGGAAAAGACTAACAGGTTGTATAGGCACTGGGCTAACTGGTCGAACTGTTTGAATAAAAACTGGATCATTTGGTTGTATAGGATCTGGACTTATTTGCTGTATAGGCCTTGCAGTAACTGGTTGTATAGATATTGGGCTAACTGGTTGTATAGAAATTGGTCGGAATGGTTGTATACTAACTGGAGTTATTGGTTGGATAGACACTGGAGTCACTGGTTGTGGTGGTGAATTCAGTTCAGGAATGGGCCCAACTGGTCGTGGCGGCAACTCTCCAAACAGTTCTTTTATAACTGGCTGTCCTGTGTTTCCCACAGATGGATCCTGGTTTACTCTCGTGTAGAGACCTTCAGTCGGTGGGTTTAGGGTCTCTGTCAAAGGAATTCTAATCAAATTTGATGAAAGAGGTTTGAAACGTTCCAGTTCAGGGCTAATAACTGTCGCTGACAAGGCAACATTTTCTTCTTTTTCATCTTCTACAGGATTGCCTTCATCAACATGTTCAAAAACAGGCGCTGGAGAAATGAGCGTCGGTGACAAATCGCGTTTTTGAATTCCTTTTCGTATGCCAAACCTACCGAACGGAGACCATTTCTCTTTGATAAACGATAAAGGCTTGAATTGAAATGGCAGTAATTTCACTTCCAATCCTTTCTGAACGCTGAATCCTTGAAATAATGGAGTGCTTTGGGCTGCTTCTATCCAAAATATCAAAGCAACCGTTGAACATAACTGGGGAAAACACATTTTATTAAGTAACACGAAATTAAACACTAATCACGAAAGAATATAACATTTTCTTTAATCTTACGAACCTGAAATGATCGTGACATCTTCCTTCGACAATATTCAGTAACAATCTAAAGAAAATAGTTATGGCCACATTAAATATTCACCTAGTTTCCGTTGAAAATGGACGATTAACATCAATTATTAGTAACAATGAAAATTTTATATCTATCTAATTAGAAGACCTTAGAGGAAATGCACGCCATGGTGAGTGGTGACGATGCTTCGTGGAAACCAAGGTCAGTTGACGATTCATTTAAGTATCTACTCGTCTTGTTTTATGCAAATGTATTGTTTCATAAAATTGACCTACAATTATCTTCTCTCTTCTCTTATCTTCTTCTTATATATAAAAATGAATCGCTGTTCGTTAGTCTCGCTAAAACTCGAGAACGGCTGGACCGATTTCGCTAATTTTGATCTTGAAATATTTGTAAAAGTTCAGGGAAGGTTTAAACGGGAAACATTAATAATAAGTAAAGAAAATTATTAAAATCAACAATTTAATTTTCCAATACAAACTGTTCCTACCTTTGAAACATTTGATGTTTGGTACGGTTAACTCGGGATGTCCGAACTCTTTTGTCTTTTTAGAAATAAAAAATAGTGTCACTAGGTTGTCAAATATTTATAGGTGTGTTCAGAAATTGGTCCGATCTTTGTAGTTGGTTTTTGTTTTGTTTTGTTTGCAGGGAAGGTTTAAAAGTAAAAAAAAAACAGCGGGTGAAACCGCCGGGGGTCAGCTAGTTGCAACTCGGCTATTAGTAAACGACTATGTAATCAAAGATTACGCAAGCAGAATTGGAAGGATAAAACAAAATCACCGTCTTTGACAAAGTGTTTTTAATTTTTTAAGTTTTTTTTTTTTATTATTTTTTTGTAATAAACATTGTGTTGATTTTGACATTAATGGTTGTATGCTAGTTTTTCGCTACTTGTCTAGTTTTTAAATGGATACGTGTACTCTTGAGAAACAGTTAGGAGACGTCTACAGCACTGCGCTTCAACTCCTCCCGGCACAGGTACAAGCGACATCGTTATATGGTAGATATACCAAAAACTCGTACGAAACGCTTTGATTCCACTTTTATTGTGCGCACTGCCAGAGTGTGGAATACTTTGCCCGAGTGGGTGTTTCCCGATAGATATAATTTGGGTGTCTTCAAGTCGCGAGTGAATCGGTTCCTTCTAGGCAAGCGTGCTCCATCGTAGACCACATCGTTGCTTAACATCAGGCGAGATGGTGGTCAAACGCAAGCCTATAATTGAATAAAAAAAAAAAAAAAAAAAAAAGCTGTCTTGAAATACTCGTACCTCTATCAACGTCAACTTGAACCATTGGACGTTGTCCTCTCTATATCGTTTGGGGGAACACCCACCTCCAATCATCCCCGATCCCAAAGATTCTCATCTAGTAGCTTTCTCTTAAACATATACCTACCTATCAAAAAAAAATTACACAATAAGCAAAAAAAGTTAAACTGTTAAGTAATGTTTGCTCTGTTTTTAAGCTAACTACTTATTATTCTATGGCTAGTTCGAGATATCAAAGATTATTACGTGAAAGGCAGCCCAAAATTAATACCATACTTACCTAGTCTGTTACAAAAATCGGTGAAAAAAAACTCATACATTATTAATAATATGGCTCGGCATCGTGATGACCATGCAAACGGACATTTGAAAGTGAATATTCTGGTTTACGAAATGTGCTCTGAATAGTGATATCATACTAAATAGCTGGTTTTGTCAAAGTAGCTAAACATGTTTATGCTATAATGTTGTAATAAATCAACAGGACTTGTTCCTCATCAGGAATTCGTGCGGGGTTTTTTGATGATAAGTATTCAATACGTTACTATGAACTGACGAGGACGTGTTTATAAAACTAAGCAAAGTTGATCAGAGACAATCAAAAACAGTAAGAACCTTTACTTAAATCAAAAATAGGTCAACTGTACAGAAAAAAGCATCATATAGCGTAGTTTAGATTATTTAACGTTTGTAAATAACTCGGTAGTCCATCATAGCTCCTCATACTAGGCCATAATGCTCTGCAAAAAGGTTCTTTGGTAATATCCAGGTAGGCTTCTTCAGGCTGTCATAGAAGCTGACTTCAAATGATGTGTGTGAGTGTGTGTTTCCTGAAAAATAACAAAATGAGTCTTCATATCTAGAGTAAACATAAAACAAGTTTGTTTCTTGGCAAGCGTTTTCTTGCAGGTCGCAAAAATATTGAATGAAAAGTCTTTTTCAAAACTTTGTACAGCAAATTATATATACACTGAATCAGAACAAGGATAAAACTAGCTGCATTGCGCAGTTTTAACCGCTATCTTACATGAACTGTTAATAAAGCAGTAAAAAGCAGTAATCTAATTTTCTACTCACACGTTACTCACTCATGTATCACAAAATTACATCTCATTAAAAATATAAGTGTAATGTGAAAAAAGTGCACCCAATGTCTACCTATTCTCACCAACAATCGAGGTACAAGAATCACGAACCTTTCTTTCTATATTTAGGTAAAACAACCTCCGGTATTTACAACTATTGTTTACCTAAAATGTCAACACCAGTCACGAAAGTTTAGATTACGTTGTTTTACGTAATCTTGTGTTAATAGTCAGGCGGCATTGAACTAATGGATTTTCCCCACGATCGTCTACCTAACTAAAAACATTTGAAAGAAAGTGGACTCATGTGGTGGTGGCACCCGCTGACGGCTCAGTTACAAACCTAACCCGGTGCTAGCACCAATTCATTTCTAGTTCTTGTTGTAGGTAGTAGATAGTAGTTGCAATAGTTTGTTCCTATAAATAAAATCTACAAAACTACATACCAGTGCGTAGTAAATAATAATAGAAGTGCAATTCCTCTAAAATCTTTAAAACCACATTTCAATAATTCGTAAATAACAATAGTTGAAGTGTTAATAAAGTGCACATGTGACTGAGAATTTACCGGCTGATAAGAAACTTTGGACTCTGGATTATGACTATTTTTTGATACCAATAGGACAAAAATACTAAGGTAAGGGATCTTCGATAAATTTGAACTTATCGCCAGTGCAAATAAGTGCTAGGTTTTTAAACAAAGCCAATGTAGACTATTTGAAAGGTGCATGAACTACCACTTGCCCAATTAGGCTTCATGAGATCGTGACCATTCTTGGGTTAATTACTTTTAGTTTCACAGAACACGAGTGCCTACACGAGAGTACTGACGTTGAGTTTTTAAAAACAGTATTGCAGTCTGTACTCCTAAACTGTTACTGTTAAACAAGCAAACTATTAAACTAGAAAATACTAGGATTTTCTAGCTACAGATGTGTTCTGGGATAAAAGTCTTATCTTTGAGATATAAATCTTAAACACGTATTCGTGCATGCGAAAATTGTCATAAAAATTGAGCCGTTCTATTGAAAGGGTAGCAAACATAAAAAATAATAAAAATACAGACATAGATCTACTTTACTTTCCTATTTACATATGTAGGTATCGTACGCATATGTAACGGTGGTGTGAATTTTATTGTCATTTCTAATCGATCTAAACGCATATGGAAAAAATTCACGTCTTCTTGAATTCCATAACTACGTTTCATACCTACCTACCTAATACGTAATAGAAGCCGTATCAGATCAATTTAGTTTCTAACCTTCGAACTGATCATAGACAATATTTCCATTGTTTGTTATTCAATTAGCAGACAACCTTTAAAACGACAGTTAATTAAATTACAAAGTTGTTACTGACTCAGCAACCTAGCCATAATCTTAATTTATGTAGTGTTTAGATTAAATACAAACAATATTGGGTATTGTAAAGAGGGGGGAAAAACCAAACTAAACTTGCTAAACGTAACCTACTGTAACTTAGAGAGTCCGGACATAAAAACGAATCATGGTAGAGCCTTTGTAAGCTAACTTAAACGCTACGAGTTCGAAACTTTATCATACGCTTTTTTGGGGCAGTCTTTTTGGACAAAAATAACTTAAAACCAACCACATTTAAATTTAATAATAACAGTACAATAGGCCCAAGTTTGAAGGCTTTTTAAGACAGTTCTAAATTTTCTAAAACTATTGGCATCCTTGTCTAATGGCTTGCAATGATAAAGACAGATATATTTTTAATTAGTTTAGATCTGTCTTAAAAAGCCTTCAAACTTGGGCCCATTAACAAATTATTTTTAATTAGTCTTACATTTAACGATAGCATGTGAAAGAACGTCCGATTCCTGAATAAACAACTGACACCCAACAAAGTAGGTAAATTGTATGATGCTTGCGTTTCTTGGCGTGATATTATCGAGGTATTATAAGGTAATTAACTTCCATCAAAGTGCTAATAGCATTTTAACCACCAACCACATATTGTGTCGGCTTTTGCTTCCTTACCCGAGTGCGGAAATGCAACTTGGCTAGTGGGGCAGGTTAGTATGGGTCAAATCTTGCAACTGGGTTTTGAACCACGTTCCGATGTCCGATTGAGCCTAAATTTCGTATACCTGTGTAACTCCGATGACACTGCATTAAAAGTTTGTTTTCAAAAATGTTTTCATAGTTTACTTTTATATCATTTCAGGACCACCGACCATGATCAGAAGAATACTTGCCGCAGCTATAATTGCATTGATAACCATATCGTGTGAAGCAGGACTACTCGAAGACTGGTTCAATCCAGACCACGGAGGAAGCAGTCAAAAGAGGAGCATGGCCGAAACGTTGACTGATTTCATTGACGAAGTTTACCCAAAAGATGACGAAGAAACGAGCATAATGAAGCGAATTTTCATGATGTTTGCAGAAGAAGGGATGCCGGACTTAAGTGATGTCATGTCTGGCTTAGAATTTGTTTTTGAATAGTAGTCAATCAAATAATATACATATATTGGAAATGGATTGATATTTACACCAAACACTTGAATATTTTAGTAGCGCCTACAAAATTATTCTCTCTGATCCAAGATGGTTGTATTTTTTTATCGTAGGCGCTGACGAAGTATTATTAAAAGGTTTTATTTTTAAAGTAGGTTTTAACTTATTTGTAAAAATAAATTAAAATTGTTGTTAAAATAATGATGAATATATTTTGTCGTAGCATTATTGTTTTCCTAAGATTAGAATAATTATTTTGTAATAACTTATTATGTTAATTAGGGATGTTATATGTTTTTGAGCTCGATTGCCTCTATGTACGTAGATATTTATATAGCATGTTAAGTATAGGATATATTATATATTCCTAAACTGAAATTTAAAAAAGCATTATTTTATTTTTCAGAAATGTTAATTTTTATCAGCGACGAGATATTTCAAACCTCATAGCAATTAAAAAAATATTAATAGTAAAATTTAGCTATATTTGGGCGGTTTAAAGTTATCCGAGGTTATTTTAACAATTTGTTTGTTAGTAAACAAAAAATATAGTTTACATCTGTTTGCAAACTATACGGTCTTTAATTTCCACACATTTTGTAACCGCATGTAATCCATTCAACGACTTTTCACTTTTGGTCGCATTATTTACTTTCGATAGCTTAACCCTTCTGGTAACTCTGTTGCTTAATTTTTGTATATTCTTATCCGTTCCATCGTTATCATCATAATATATGTATTCTGTATCTGGGTCAAGGCCATGAAGACCAACGGCACCATCTTGATAGTTCCACGCTGGAGGCCTCCTTAGATTGTTGTAAGGCCCTTGCTCGTAACCACATTCTAACCTGCCTCCTCGAATCTTGCATCCACCACTTAGACTTACAGGGTCAGCGTCATTACTAGGCTTGCCAATATTCCTATTGTAGCCACACAGCACTCTATCGTTCACAACTTGGCATAAACTGCTGTCAAAGTTATAAGGGCAGCACCTTTTCCGAGATTTCCTAACGTTAGGTTCTGTACTCTCTCTGCTTCCCAGTCTTAACGTAGAAGGAGCTGGTAACTCTGGCTTCTGAGCATCTTTCGAGTTGCAAGGCGTGCATATACTCGGTGCACACAAAGTGTTTGTGACCATCTGTAAAATTAAAATAAAACACCATTGAGACACCAGTGAACTAATGAACGCATGGTCTTGTCCAATGATATTTTTTTTGCATTTTCGGACTGTCTAATTACAAATCTATAGAGTATTCATACTTTAGAGACCAAATACTAATCGTATTTGATTGCTGAACTATGAATACTACCCACACGGTTAAATTAGTAATTGAAAAGTGCGTTTTCAAGAAGAACCTTGACCAGTTATGATAAACTTGGAAGTTGAAAAAAGGCGCTAACACAGTTGTACCGTTCAGCATTATAATATTTTATTATTCATTATATAATTTTCTAGGATAAGTCTGTTTTTGTTTCCCAGCTCCTAAATTATAAGAATAGCAAATATATCTAGCGTGAATAGAGTGATTAAAAGGATGTTATGGTACATAAAAAATGCAAGGCTTCAAATGTTTCTTCGTTTAATATGTATAGCAAATAAAATTGTCATCTGTGAGCGATTCGCATAAGTAATGCAAAGAATTGGGGATGAAATTACATTAT
The DNA here is from genome assembly GCA_949125135.1 of Alcis repandata. Lineage (NCBI taxonomy): Eukaryota > Metazoa > Arthropoda > Insecta > Lepidoptera > Geometridae > Alcis > Alcis repandata. The sequence continues at coordinate 6,988,478 of OX421237.1, forward strand.
AACAGAAGGTATATCTTCATTTAATAATAGAATATATAAAGAATAAAATAATGTTTGAATTTCCATTTTTTGCTTTTTAGATATATACTTGTACTATAGTTAGTAGTATTTATAGTGCTTCATTGTATATTGGAATAACTACTCGGGGGAAACGGTCGTCAGCTCTCTTTTTCGCATACTATTACATTATTGAAAATAAAAAATTACTACATGGGGTAATAAAAATTGACTTTATTCTTGTTTTTGACCAGAAAAATAACATCTAATACGCGAAAGATATACTTTAGAAAGAGATTATGACCGTTTACCACTGTTTAGTAGCTAGATATATTTTTACTCTCCGCTTATTTATGTAAGTATAATACAAACTTGGCTGATTCACAAAACAACATTAGAATCCGAACTAACCACGGCTATAGAGAAACAGTAACTCAGCATCGCTTTTATCATAAAGAAACATGCGTTCCAATCAATTTTACAAAATATTAATCAGCGGGTAAAGTCAGCACCGAAATTACTTTACTTTTCCGTAAAGAATCTAAGCTTTAACACTTATGTGTCCATGGATACAAATCTATCCTAAAAAATTACAAAGTAATGAACGCTGGGTTTCGGTGCTGGATAGCGATTACTGATCCGGACGTAAAGCCATTTAAAGCGACGTTATCATTGGACATTTCATTGGTTATGTTCCAACTTCTTTATACTTCACTTTAGCAGCCAGGTCAGAGTTCGTTTGGCAAATTTGTTTTGAATTCCCAACGCATCTACATTTATAAGATTGAGACTAATTGCTTCTGGTTTTATATTATCGATAATTATATTATTCTCTGCACATACTGATTGCCAGTGTTTGCTTGCTTTTATAGAACCCTTTGCCATTCTCCAAACCTGGCTTCTCACTTTTCGTTTTATTATGCGTTTCAGATTCGTTTTAGATTTTTGTTCTACGACAGTCGGAATTGCGTCTAAACTGTGCCCCCGTTGAGGCTTCCTCAATTTCTTCATACTTTTATCACTATCTGGTGGTGAATTTAAATTTTTCAAGTTTAATTTATTCTTTTTTGCAATATTGACCGGGATATGACTGCGTAGCCCCCGCAAACCCCTTAAGCTCGATTCACTAGAACTGTTATCTGGTAGCGAGTTCATTCCTTTTAACTTCTTCGATTTGCCTTTTACTGCTTCTTTTTCTAAAATTTTCTTACCGAGCACTTTTTTATTTTTCAAATTTCTTTCTCCTTCATCTTTATTACTAAGTTTGTTTTCTTCGACTGGATTCTTTGCTTTATTACTGACCATATAGTTCAATAATTTAGTTTTGATGACGGGAATATTGATTTTTCTTTTCGTCTGAGTTGGAGAAGTATAGTTGACAGTTTCCAATTGCTTTTTAGATGTTGGCTTTCGTTTGGCTTCCTGTGATTTAATTATTCTTTTAGATTCTTCAGCTCGACCAGATTTTTGTTTTGAAGCTCCCGATCCCGATCTGCCCCGCACTCGTCTTTGCGATGAATTCGTAGATGAACTTGGTCTTTCTGCTTTTGTATCTGAAGGTAAAAGTGAAACTTAGTTTAAACGGTAGAAAGGAATAAAATAACTGCATGTTTGTGAAATAAGTATGTTGTTCAAGATTGCTTATTTATTCATTATTAACAGCAAACTATGAATAATGAATGAATTTGGGCTAATTCTCCACTACCCACAAGCATTACGACAATAATAAAAAATAATATTATTCTCAGAATTATGTTCCATGTTTTTAGTTGTTATTATTCCATTTTTGTGGATTACTAAAAAATACCTTTCTTGCGTTTCGTTTCTTGTACTCTGATTGTTTTTTTAGACGGTATACGAGCAGCTTCGACGCGACCAGGCTTCTTCTGTGGGGACCGCGATGGCGGTCTCCGCGACAAATTCTTTGAATGACTTGGCTTCTCCATGACTGTTTCTGTAAAACACAGTTTAGTTAAATTAACTTCAAAATGAGAAATAAAGTACTTTGAATGCATAATTTTATGAAATAAAAGCATGAGTTTGTTTTAAAGATTATAATACATTACATGAGTTAATAGACAAGTAGATACTTGCCTTAAAATATTGTGTAGATATGTAAAATGAAGCTATTTCATCAATATAGAAATGTTTTTGTTTTTAGAAAATGCAAAAGTAACGTTTATGCGTTTTCAATTAACGCCTGAACATTTTTAAGACTTTTGGAGTTTTTGGTGAGGTTTTTGACTCTGAATATAAAGGATCGGCATTAAGTTCTGTTTCGTATTTGTTCAATATATTATTTAAATCTTTCTTATTCATTTTATTTGGTACGAATTCACATTCTTGGACACATTTAGTTGCAGCCTCATTTCCATTTTTGAAGTCTTCCATAAACTTCTTCAAAACTTTCTCTTTAGAGTCTTTGAGAGAAAATTTTCTTGCCACAAAAGATGGACTATTCTTGTACTTCTTGAGCAAGTTATTTAGTTTTTCTTGATCCAATTTCTTAGCATCTAATCCATACATATTAGATAGACCAGTTGAGGCCAGTTTTCCTTTTTTATAATCATCTACCAATGTATTAAGAACTTCTTCTTGAGACTTATTAACGGAAAATTTCGTTTTCAATTCTTGAGCGTTTAAGTCAGCGTATTTTTCTCTTTGCGCCGTTTCGTAATCATCCAACATATTGTTCAGTAATTGCTTATTAAGTTTCCTCACATCATATTTTGACTTCTGTATATTTGATAGAGACAACATTCCTCTGTTGTAATCATTTATCATATTTTTCAATATTTTTACTTTTGTTCCCTTTATGGAATACTTCTTCTTCAATGTGCTGAAGTCAACGTTCTCGATCAAATCTATATTTTTGAGAGAGATATTCCACTTTGAGTCGTTTACTTCAGGCGTTCTCTTAAACAAAGTTAAAGCATTTATGCCCACATCATTTATTTTAAAACTGCTTCTTATCTTAGGGTTTGGATCTCCTTTGGTTTCGTCGTCATCGCCCAAAACATAGTTTGCATTATTGACCTTTAATTGTGGATTTTTACGTCTTTTAATTTCATTGAAGATAGAACGAAACCATTTCTGGCAAATGAGCTCCTTGGTTAGTCCTGTCTGACTGGCGGAATCTTTCTTTCTTGGACTGTAAAAAACCGATCCTCAAAAACCAGAATAAAGGGTGATAGTATAAAAAATATATATATATTCTTTACGAGTATTCGAATTCGAAGATTCTAATAATGGGTCCATAATTTATAGAGCAACTAGCTTTAAGCCTACTCTTATCCCACAGCCATCCTGCTTCCACCGTACTCTCATTCTACTTCCATCCAGCATCCACTCCATTTTCAAATCATCTCCAGCTCCACCCTAATCTAAATTAAAATGTCTATCTTACTAACCCCCGATTTTACCTCCATAATACGTCCCGTACAGCAACACCCTGAAACAGGTATTGTATTATTTTAAACTTCTAATATTACCCATCATTACCCACAACTATGGTTTGATCTTATGAAGATTTTGAACGAATAATGTTTGTTGCATTATGAATGATAATAAAATAAGCATATTTAAAAAACTACTACAACTATAATACTACTTACCATTTTGGCTAAAACAGTTTTTACTCTATACATTTTTATGTTTTTATTTCCGGCAAAGTAAGGTTCTGAAATTTATTATTTTCGTCGAGTTTTATTATCAAAGTTTATCGAAATTTCCATTATTATGGGTTTTATCCATTTTCTGTGTTGATTTTAAATTCGTTCTTGATGATTGAACTGAATTATATGTTAATAAATAAAATCAAAGAAAATTTAAGCGTAACACTCCTAAAAAATAATTAACAGTGACTTTTCCGATGTGTTTGACACCAAAAAGATTAAGAACTTACAGGTTTATTTATTAAAAACCTGAGTTTGAAACATAAGTAGATCAAGAAGTTCAGTCTCAATAAGCAAAAGAGATTCAATCATTCGATATCTCAGACTCTACTCGGAATAAAAAAGCAAAAGGCCAATACTTAATACTTATTTACTTTCATTACTTTCTCTACACTTAAAATATAAAGATGTAAAGTTTTTATGGTTGTAAATGATATATATCTGGAATTATTATCTCAGATTTTAATAATTATTTTACTACTGAAAAGCTACACCATCACCGAGTTCAATTAACCTGCAAGACCTAAAGCCGAGCAGTCACCTATCCTACCATCTCCTGACATTTTTCTTTGTGATGTTTTCCATCACCGGAGGCCCAAGGCTCTTTGTTGGGACCTAAATCCACGTACCTACCTACTCATGTGGCACGGCAGTTGAACATGTCTTGGTCTTACTGAACTATCATCGCGCATCGTCCTTGAACAAAATGCTAAAAAACGTATTGCATGCAGAGAATTGACATCATTATGTGGCTGCCTGTACGTATTTTAATCGTGGAACTAAACTGTTTACTACGTATAAGTACAACATTTCAATTATAATTGTGAATATCGTACCTACCGTTGAGTTAGTAAACAAGAATAAATTAATATTTTCTAGGCAAAATATTAAAGATGTCAGTGTTGGTAGGTAAGCAAATAAATACAGTAGTTTCTTCATAAAAGATTAGATAAGTCCCTTATCATTGTAACTTTTATTACAGCTTTATATGATGTTGACTAAAACAATGATATTTGTAGAGTGTGCACCAAAACTTGGTTACACATTGAATTTGGATTTGCCTAAATTTGAATACGAAGCCAAATATAGCAATGATATAAATTACACTGCTAATTTTACACAAGAAAATAAAACTGATATAATACACAAAGAAGAAATATTTCAATTTAAAAGTATAACAAACACTACGCAATCGAACAATAAATTTAAATCTAATATGGAACTAGAAATCGCAAAACCAAATAATGAAACCACTAAATCTACGATAGATGCCCAAAGTCCTGTATTCTCGCAAGAGAATGATATAAGCGATACTGACTCATCATTAGATTGGTTAGATCCAGAATTGAATGCTACCGAAACTACACAAAGTAATCGCACTGTAGAACGTACTCGTACTTTACATGAGAAAAAAGATTGCAACAAATGTGCAGCATTGGCCCAGTCCGACACCAATAATGAAAAAAGTCTAGCAAAAAGCCAAGTCTTAAAAGAAGGTTCGAGAATAGAACTACTGTATGACGAAACAATAAAAAGCGAAGAGACATCAAAACAAGAAATACCAGCATCTCAAGGTTTTTTAATGAAAATACTTAGAAGTGTATCTGGTATCACACCAGAAGATATCGGAGCCCAAAATATTATGATTGATGGCTATGATTACAATATAAACATATGCCGATATCTCGGTCCTACATATCTGTGCGGCTATAATAAAAACATAGGTGAGCCAAAAGACCCTGTCGAAATTGAAGATATAGGCAATGGATGTATTATACGTGGTGATAGAATGGAGTGTGGCTACAGAGTCGGACCATGGAATGTTAAATCGAAATATTACGAAGATGGAAATAAAACGAGTCCTAAGGATCTAACACAGACAGGTCAGTCAACAAACGCCGTCAACCCAATGATTTCTCCAGGTGGGAAGCCAGACACGTCTGTTCATTCTATGAATTCACCTGGCCATGTTGACGGGAGCGGAAGAAAAGCGTGCTATGAAAAAGATGATCGCGTAATCTGTTACGACGTTTCAGCGTAGTAGGAATAGATAAATATGTATTATCTAGACTGCTCAAGACCTACGTCATATATTTATGACCAAATAGAACAACGCAATATAAATTAAAAAACACGCTTTGTTTAGTGTATTGTCATCGGTCCTCGATATATCTACAAAGTTTGAAAGAAATCTGACCGTTTAAAGTGGGTCAAAAACGCGCTCAAAGGAGTCGGTTACAAACATACAGGTGAAGCTAATAAAAAGCGTGTAAAAAGTTTAGTTACTTGCTGTAAAATTCACTTATTGTAATAATAAAGTTCAGTAATTATGATAATTATGTTAGGTATTAGCCTAAGTTTTATGTGTTCTATTTTCCTTTTTAATCAAACAAACTGATTGTTTTATTAATATAATTACAATACGAAACGAAAAATGACGTCTTTGATATTGTCCGGTGTGAATAAATTGTTATTTTTACCATCGAAAACATAAAATTAGTTATTTGACTTTAAATTTAGTACGTCATTTGTAGATTAAGTATGTTTTTTAGTGAAAATATTTTTCCAAAAGCTTAATACATTAGGACTAAAAGTCAAGGTCACGGTTGTGACAAGCTTTATTACACTAATTTGAATTCTGAGACAAGACAATATGGCGAATAAATGCGTATTAGGGGGCGTCCATTAATTACGTAAGGTGTTCTAGGGGGACGGGGATCAAACTAAATCTTTCCAAATCTCACTTAGGGGGAGGGGGGGTCTTGGCAAATATCACGTAATTTTTTTTTTTTCGCAGAAAACGGTGTAAGATTGCGTGAAAAAATATTTCTAGAGTAAAATATGGCCAAATCTGAGACATCTGACATCTCCATGGACTGAATAAGAATAAATCTTTTCCTAATTTTTGTTTGATATTCATAATTTAATTTTATGATTGTGATTGCGTCTTTGCTAGTCTTCAATAAAAGTAATAGGACAAGTTGTGTTTTTGTTTTTTTTTCTCAATAATCCAACACGTTTACAGCCAAAATATGAATTTTGAAGGATCTCGCGTGAGATTAGGGTAGGGGGGAGGGAGTTAAGGAAAATCTTACGATATCTCACCAAGAGGGGAGGGGGGGTCGAAAAATTCTCAAAAATGCCTCACGTAATTAATGGACGCCCCCTTAAGTTTAGTACACTTGTACCTATATTGACATTTTTGTAAACCAGTTCGTATCCTGGCGAATATAACGGGTTTCCCGGGTTATCACTCAAACGTTTGTTGAATCGCAATTACCTACTTTAGAGTAATAAACTAAAGCGTAGGGACCCAGACTAAAGTACCTAAGCACAGATTGTGACTTAAGATGAAACTAACGTTTCGTGCTATAACAACGCATTGGAACTGGGTTTTCGTAGCCTTTAAGAATTTAGCTAACGGAAAATTTATATTAGGCACTGCAATTTAGAAAAACCTCTTTGTTTAAAACTAGTTCATGTTTGGGACTTTGTGCCTAGTGCTGTACGGTCTTCGCCCTTGCAGGTTTAGGGCTATTCTGCCTTCATAAGCCCAAGAGAAGTATCTAAAAAAAATATTTATGGTAATTTAACGTTAGAAAATCAAAAATATTATTTTTTTTGAGATACCTCTCTTGAGCTTATGAGAATAGTGTTAGACATAGTATAGTATCTGTTCTAGGCCTGGGTGTTAGTTGTTCTTATCTTTGTGTCTTCCATGGCATCCCCGACAATGGAAAACCTAGTGGGAGCTACGAACTACGAACACACAGCGCTTTTTTTATAGCTTGTAGCACTCAGGTCAGAGATAGTGTGGTTTTATACTCATGAAATATTTTATAAATCGGGCCAGTGGCTAAGGAATGTATTCTATACAAACATACATACATAAAAATGTTACCTCTTTTTAATATTAGTATAGGTAATATTATACAATTAGGTGATTACCTACTATAAAAATATTTTGTAGAAATTAGAAGTAAAAAACTTTTTTTTCGAAAATTAATTTGTTGATCTCGTTTTTGTTTTGTTAAAAGGTTCAATTAAATATAATTTTAAACTTTCTCAGTTTAATTTTCAAATTTCCATGTTTGGCAAATAACTATTATGAAAAGTGTGCCGCCTATTTAGTACAACGGTTCACACCTAATTTGGTCAGTTTTGGTTCCAAAAAAGTAAAAAAATGTAAAAAAAATAAGGATATTGTGAACAAAAGTTTGTTATTCACAATTTAGGATATTAAAATACAAAATTAATCGTTGAGAAAACTTGTTACTGACTCACTATGAGTTTAAGGATACTTTTTAATTAATAACTCACCCGCAAAACCTGTCGCGTTAGCTCTTGACCCACTTTGAATTTCAATGCCCTAAAACTTGTTTTAAATATTAAAAAAAACTGTTTTGCAAATATAAATCAGAACGAGTTGTCAATATTGGCCCATACTTGAGTTTTAAGGAAGTAAAAACAAGAAATTTGTTGTGAAACGCAGTAGAATGGAGACACACCCACGCAATACTAATGTATTGCAAATAAGAAATAGATAACACTGACTCACTGATTGTTGAGTAGTTAAATGGCACTTCTGTGGTTTGACGTACATTACATCCTCGTAAATACCATCTTACATCAAACACATTAAACATCTTATATCTCAGGGTGACGAGCGCAGTGCTGTGCCACGCAGGGTTTTGAATTCTGCGAGTTCAAAATTCTGGGGGGCGCAGACCTGTTATGAGCAAACGTGACTATTAACATCAGGTGAGTGATTTGCTCGTCTCGTTACTCAATTACATAAATCAATCAATCAATCAATATTTATTCAGAAATACATTATAGGTCTCTTACATGAGATATACATAAATGAGATATAAAGCCTAATAAAAAAAAATAAAAATAAAATGTATTGTGTATTTGTATAATCTTCTTTGCTGGTTATCTAGTACACGGCCGTAAGTATGCCCGGGCCCGGTAGGACTAATGCGAAGAACTGCACTGCAGATCAAAAAGCTGCACAAACTGAAGTTGACGTTCCCATCACAACATCTGGGTCTCTGGTGCTATTATAATGCTAATCATCATCAGCATCTTTTAATCCTCCCACTACAAATATATAGGTCTACCCTCAAAGGGTGATTAGGCCGTATTCCACCACGCTATCCAAGCGCGGGTTGGTGTATTCACATACACCATTGAAATTCTTCTCCGGACGTCTGCAGGTTTCCTCACGATGTTTTCCTCCACCGAAAGGCCAGTGGTATGTAAATATTATAATGCTAATTTATTTCTTCTATTATGGTATTTGTAAAATCTATTTAGGTGTACATTTTTAAATACAGCAGGTAGGTACATGCGCTACAATATATGTGCTTAGTTCATACCTGAATATTATGTTTGTGTTTTAGAAGTACAACAATGTTATATTATGTATATTATTAATTTTGTTCAGTTCAATTGTTTCAATCGCGTCTTTTTAGTACTTTTGTCTTTTTTTTTTATTTGTTAATTTACCAGTCCTAACTAAATTTGAAAGGTTAGTCCTAAAAAAATACCAATTAGGTACAACTTTACCTTTGGCAGGTACCAACCTAAATAGCTAGTAAAAACTCAACCTAAGTAGCGAGACCAATCATGATTAATAATTGTTTAAAAAGCATTTTTTACTCATCTCTTTAAATATAAAAATAATGGCACGTTCACCAGCAATTAAGTTTGATGAAATTACCTTTTTGGAAACCCCTATCGAATAAGCTAAGCGAATTAATTAGGCACACAAAACCCCAATCAAACCTTTTTCAAAAGCGTTTTTCACAGGTCGTCACAAATCTTAAATTGACATCTTGAATAGGTACAGGGTACAAGAAAATTATCATATAAATCGGACGAAAATTTTCAAAAAAAAGTTCATATTCATGTAAGTGTATACTATTGCTTAAAAATGCCTCAATGTCCCGAAACCAAAATCAGGTAGAGCTCGTAGTTTCTAGTTTTTGTTTATCTGTGATAGACTTTTTTTAAATAATATTTTTAATCTGACAGGTCATTAATCTATAACTAGGTCTGCGAACAGTAGACTCGCGAGAGTCCGGATCCACGAACAAACATGATGAAAGCTTTGGCCAGTCGTTGCAGAGACGATTCGCTCGCTCAATAATTTGTAATAGTTCGATGAGATAGAAGTTGACATGTAATAGAAAGACAAAGGTATTAACTTGTACTTACATAGGTAAATATCAATTCTATGAATGCAAACCCGGAATTGACGTAAAAACAATATTACATTGTATAACCTTGATGACCGTCATTTGCTTCGCCATCCTCATCAGAATATTACAGATTTTATGCAATATTAGTATGTATTAGTAGGTACTTAATTAAATCCAATACATCATTATTTCCTTTGTAGTTTTCTATCGTAACTAATATTTATAGATGCGAAAGTCGTGTTTGTTACGCTTTCACACCTTAACTACTCAACTGATCATCATGAAATTGTGCATACAAGTTGTCAAGGGTACAGAAAAAGATATACATAATTATGGAATCTATTTTTCATCATAACCATAATCAATTTATTGGTAATTTAATTTTCATTACAAGTCGCAACAGAATGACTGGTTTTTTTTTTACTTTTATTTGAAGTCAAGATGATTTGGCATTTAAAATCATCATCACCTTTTTTCATACGCAATGGTGAAACCGCAAGGTTCCGCTTCATATCAGCGTAGTGTAATTATAATTCTTAGTTCAGAAAATCTGAATGTCATCTATAAATTTTCTGTATCTATCTTTTTCTTTTACCTTTTTCTATCTTCCATCAATTTTACTATTTAAAAATCAATCGCCGTGTCTCACAAAAACTCGAAAATTGTTCGACCGATTGCAATAAATTATTTTTTGTTCTTATCGCCTCAATACATACAATATACATACCATATATAGGGTTATTCATAAAGGGTATGCTAAGCCGAAAAGGGCTCACAGTACTCATCATTATGAACAACTTTTACTATAAAACCAACCCCAAATTCGCGAAAAAAAAAACAGCAGCTGTCCAATAGAAAAATGTCAATGACACTCGACAAAATGTATGGAACAGCTGATATTTTTTTCGTGAATTTCGAGTTGCTCCCATAATAAAAGTTGTTTATAATGATGAGTACTATGAGCCCTTTTCGGCTTAGCATACCCTTTATGAATAACCCTGTATACAAACATACCGACTTAAGAGCGTTAGATATAGGTAAATAAGTATGCATTCTACGTCTGCTTGTTTGACGTGGGTAATATGGTTTTGTGGTCAGCGATTAATTTACCTACTCAAAAACTAATTCCTTTACCTGCATTCCTAGAGGTCACACTCAGAAAATTACGTGACGTTTTTCCTAAATTCGTAATCGTTTTGTATAAATAAAACCTATTTATAAGTACTATGGCGTTGTAAGTTACATAAAATTATTGCACTCACACAAAATTACTAAAATCACGTAGGTATACTCGTACTTACGTTTTTCCTATCGTCTTATGATATAAAAACTATCTCTTCGTCAATTATTTATTTTTCATTAACTAGTTAACCTTCATGGTTTCACCTGCCATTTCGCAGGACTTAATGCTGACTCCCGGGGTTTAGTACCCAGTCTAGTGCAGCTTGGGCAATCGGCTTCGCAGGTTTGAGACTCGAAACCTAGGCTCAGTCGTAGGCCTCGCATAAAGAAGATTTAAGCCAAATTGATCTAGCCGTTCTTATCTGAATCGGTTTCTTTTAAGCAAGCGTGCCTTATCGTCATCGTAGACCACATCGTTGCTTACCGTCAGGCGAGATGACGGGCAAACACAAGCCTATTGAAAAAAAATTATGCGCTCACCAACAAATAGTACTATTTTTACTTACACAAAACCAAATACAGCCAAAGAAAAGCTCGAAATCGCAAGAAAAACTCAACAGCAAAAAATTGGAGAAATATGAATCAATCACGACAAAGTTGAAATCATGATGAAATCACAAATAGGTGCTCAGAGCAACGATAAGCACCATCTATAGTGCTTTATCATGCTTAAATGATCATCTGATACACATCTGTTACACCTTTCATTAACTCGGGTTTTCCAGACTTATACTGCAATTATCATAATAATCATAATTTACGGTAAACGATTTGTACATTGTATTTGTTTAAGCATACATTAAACACCAAATTGGTGTTAATAGATTCTCCCTAATCCAGTCCACGTATCCTGCGATCATTAAAATTTAATTAATCGGTAATATCGATTAATTGATCGATTTTACCGATTAAATTAATGAATCTTTGTCTGTTAATGCTTAGATCTAAATATTTAAATAATACAGCAGCGGCGTAAGGGAAAGCGTTTATATACAGGGTCACCTCAAAAACACCAGCAACCTCGTAGGACTAGGTAGCTATCATCATATACAACAACATTTGCTATGGGACCAACCGGAAATTCGCGAAAAAAAAACAGCTGTTCCATACATTATGTCGAGTGTCATTGACATTTTTCTATCTTAAACTTAAAGCTCTCATCTAAAGATAGCCTGGAAGAAGTTGCTTTTTGCGATAAGACCGCCTTTTATGCTTTTCTATACTTTTTACCGTGTTTGTATAATTTTAGTATGAAAAAACAAAATTGAAAATTATTTTCAAACTTTGCACTTCCGCTACGGCAAATTGTTGAGTTGGGACTTATTTATTTATTCATACTAATTATTTATTGGGTGAGTTATTTTATTAGGGGTTATATTTGTATTAAAAAATATTATTATTATTAAATTTATTTTTTGACGTAATATTATATATTTATGTTTTGTAATTGACGAAATATAATTTACTTTTGGATTTTTTATTTAAACATAAGAGATTTAATACATTCCACGAGTATACATAGTTTTATGCAATAAACTTTTACTCTACCTAACTTTATTAAATTGGGTTATGATCTCTTTTCCGTCCGACTCCTTTCTAGACCTGATCCGCCCCTGCTGAACTCGGTCTCGCCGGTTATTTACCTTGGCTTAGTCACTGCTCAAGAAGTATACGTATGTGTATATATACTCTCCACACCGGCCACCAGCATCATTGACCAGCAGAAACTGTCACTATGAACACCGTGAGTAAACCAAAACGTGATATACATATATACCCACTTATACTAGAAATGTATCCAAAGTGCAAAAGTAAATGTCAAAATTCAGGTTAAGTTTTCAGTTTTAAAAACCCAAAATTAAAGTCAAGTTCAAAATGAGAATTTAAATCGTGTTTTTGATTAAATTGTGTGGTTTTAAGTTTTGATGTCCTTCAAGTTGGTTGGTTAATTAATTACTTACTTAGCAAAAAAGGCTCATTGTTCATTTGTAACAATGAGATAGGCTTACATGCTGTTTAATTGAAGTAAAGTGATTTGTTTGTGAATGCTACTGGTGTAGCTAATCTTGCCAGAAATAGCAGGGACGTATCCTTGAAGCTCATCAAGAAATCAATCAAAATTCAGATAATTTTAGATTTCGCAAACTAAATAATGCGCAAGCGTACCTACCTAGTAATAATATTTACCTTAATACGTAAAATTATTAACTACTCTATTTAGAAAAAGCCGGTTCATTTTATAAGTTATTATCTTATAAGTCCAAGTAATTCGTTAAAAAACAGGTTTTGCGTAAATCAGAAGCAAAAAACCCCAGAGTTCATAAAATCAGAATTCCACAAAGATTATGAATTTAGAAAACTTTATAGAGTTCGAAACTACCTTTATTACTAATCTTTCGCAAGCGCATTTTTCCACTTTGAATCAAAATCTCTAAAAAAATTCGTTCAAAAACCGAAAAACACTAATGATAAAATTCATAATGATCCATCTGGCATATCCTGATAACAAAATTATTAAACATCCTATCTCATATATTATTTTCAGACACTTTGCTTGGGTCTCCTAATATGCGCGTGCGTCGCGTACGCCTCAGCGCTGCCGGCTGTGGCCTCAGCTCCAGAAGTGCAGGTCGTGGAGGTGGAACAGGAGATTCTGCAGCCTGAGGAGACATACTGGGGAGGCTACGGACACCGACGTGGCGGTTGGGGACATAGAGGTTAGTATACAAGTGGCATGCTCAATGAAAGTGGCGTGGAGAGCCAAAGTCCACTAACGAAGTCAAAAAAATATTAGCTGTGATCCGCGATTTCAACCCCTATCCTACCGAAATCATTAAATTTTCTGAGAAAAAAGATTTAAATGGTTAATGTAGGGTATATCGAATTATCTCTTTGTTAAATTTCATACAAATCAGTTCAGCCATTTTTGCGTGATTGAGTAACAAACATCTAAACATAAACAAATTGTAATGTAATATTTATAACACAATTTGAGAAAAAGATACTTATTGCCGTTGCATGTATCTTTTGTTTTTAGCAATCAATTATAATAATATGATATCAGTTTACCAAAATTATAATAATAAAATTGGTGCAGAAACTCGTCAAGTTGAATGATATATTCCCAGTTCTATAACATAAATAAGTTGTTAGATTTACGTTAAGACGCAAACTTATACAGATAAATAGAGTAAAATATCTACTCACAGTCAGCCAAGGCTCTAGCTAAAACAGTTTTTGTACTATGCCCAACAAAAACTCTAAAAAGTATTTTGTAATGTAATGTCTACTATTTACCTAAAAGTCTTTAAAATCCTCAATCTGTTCATATACTTACAGTATGATAAAAGTATCGGATATTTAGCAATTCTAGCTTGTAATAACATAATTTTACTCCGTGTCCTAGCAGCGTAGATCCTCTTCTCAAACCTAACATTATTTTCTTCAGGATATGGCCGCGGCTACGGCAGTCACGGCCATGGCGGTCACGGCCATGGCGGTCATGGAGGATACGGCGGAGGTTACGGCTACGGCGGCGGCTACGGCGGCGGTTACGGTGGCGGTTACGGTGGCGGTTACGGTGGCGGTTACGGTGGCGGTTACGGTGGCGGTTTCGGAATCGGCTACGGCGGCGGTTACGGCTATGGTCGTTAAAACACTTATGTATACTAAAACTAGAGCGTGACTTATGGCAACAGAGGAATACCGCCACTTCTCAGATTAGAGCGATTAGCAACAGGTTTTTAAACAAACGTGACGTATGCCTGGATCTAAAAAGGACCACATGCGGCGTTTATTTCAAAGCCTTTGGTTCGCACTAGATGGTAGTAAGCCTGTAAATGAATTTAAAGCACACAGCACATAGCTCGTCATAGTTGTTTGAGCAACGCCCTTATTGTACACATCGACTTTTTTGTAGTCTCTAGAGCTGATAAAACCTCACTCCTGCAACCTAAACCCAGCTAACAGCGATTGTATTTGGCGGGCGGGTAAAGTTTTGACAGCTCTAGTAAAATATTCGCATCTCTAAAAATTCCGATTATGTTAAATTGTCAAGCAAAAAACGGAATAACTTAGATCAGATGTCGACAAACCGGATCTTCTTTTACTGGTCCACTATACATAAACCTCAGCTAGCTAACTTTTACGTGATATGCTTACTCACTTATATTTAACATTTTGTACCGGTATTACAATCTGTGATTTGAACATTACTTTTAAAGCAAATAAAAACTTAGGTAAATTATACTGTTGGGTGTTTTATTGCTTTATTTTGAAACAATGAGATAATAATGATGTCTGAGCAGTGGGTGTGATGACTATGACCTCTCATTAACACACTACTTATTAACACACTACTGGGTAGGGTAACCAGTACTACTATTAATGAGTACAATTGAGTACATAGATAAGTTTAATCAAGCAACTAGAAACAATAAATAGAATAATAATTTATTTTGTTTTATTTAATACGGGAATACTCAGGTAAAAATTAAGTCAATTACTGCGACTAGTTTCGATCACGTTCGGTGACTGAAACATTCGATGAAGGTCGTAGTAAAGGACTTAACATTTACGTGAGCATTCCCGTGTTAATTATAATTTAAGAAAATGTATCAAAACCACGTTAGCATAATTAACTAGATGACGTATCTACTATAACTAGATGAATAATAAAAAGCATGGGGTACATTTCATAATAATATTATATTGACCTGGGTAGGAAGATTATGAAGCAAAAGATCGTCTATACCAGGGATGGCGATGGGATGGCAGTGGTACACAACGCAACTTATTGTCTATTTATTATCTTGACCATAGTGAACGTCTTACTATTTCCCTAATAATCACTACATCCAAATTATTTGACGCCACGTTTTATTGTCTATGGCTCCATTCAACATTTCGTTAGAAATAATGACACTCCCTTTATAAAGGTTCATCATCCCTGATCTATACCATCAACTTACCATCTAGATTCTATATGCACAGATGGTTTGGTTTCCCATAATATACGTAAAAATAAGTACATGTGTATAAAGTACAGATGTTTTTTATAAAGAATGGTAAAAATAAATTAAATCGGCGAAAACCACGTCATTAGCAACTACAAAAACTAAATCCGACTTTATTTTTTTTTGTATGAAGGTGAAACAATTTAATAGGACCACACTCAAAGTATAAAAACTATTTAACATAAAAAGTATCAAAATCGTTTCAGAATTGACGAACAAGTAAATTCGATTCGATTTAAAAACACATAAAACTTAGTCGATATGTGAACCTCCTATTTTTTTAATTCGGTCAAAAAAGGTTAGTCAAGATACTACATACCTACTAATATTTATCTTTGTACAGACTAGCATAGCAACCTACAAATAACAAAATTCTCTGAACGTAGATTTATAAAGACATGAACCCTGAAAACAATTTAGTTACGAGTACTATGGATAATTGAAAGGCCGTTTTTTAAACATCACTTTAGTCTTGCGCCTGATAGACATATATTATGTACCTACTCGTAGATATTAGGTACCTATTGACCACGCGGAGACTTCAAGTGGTTAAGTTTTTCAAATGAGGACAGGCTTTTGTATGCTCTAATATTGATCAATATTGTACTTAACTTGGCAGACTCCAAATCTAAGATTTTAAATAAGTTAATTTTACTATGGAAACTAACATGGTTTAATTTTTACGTGAGTGGGTGCGTATACTGACTGACCGAGCAGCCTCGCGCGGCAGACGTTTGGCTCGGGCCGCGGCACGCTCGGGCGAGGCAGCGCGTGCGTTTGCCTCGGGCGAGGCACGTCCTGACTGGCCGAACATTTGCTTCGCGCGGCAGGCCTCGCGAACCGGCCTCTAACCTAACCTCGCCTCCAGACCATAGAACCTCGCCTCCAGACCATAGAACCTCGCCTCCAGACCATAGTCATTGTCTTCACACTGCTTAGCTTTTGCTTTTGCTTTTGGCACAATAACTTAGGTACGGTGCCGGTCCCAAGCCCGGAAAAAGAGCGAGGGCATAGAGGGGTAATGAGGTGAACGGCATTTCAAGTCATCCCTTGGTATGCTGGGCACCTCACCCCCCTCCCGGCAGCCCGTGGCCGGCGCGTTTCTGGTGGAGGAGTGTGGCCACCTCTGTGTTTCTTGGGTCGACCCGCTTCACCACCCGCACGCAAAATACCGGGGGGATAGCAGTCTGGGCAACTGCCTTCACCCATCGCTTAGCGCCCACCACTCACCACATCTGTTTTACAGAAAACCTTTTAAACATGCAGAACAATAAATTAGAAAATGTTATGCCGAGCGACCCGGCTAGCACCCGGCGCCCTCTGGTATCCGGGCTGGAGGGTGTGAAATTGGCGACCGAAGGCGACGGCGGGGTGGAGCCCCAGGCCTCGTCGGCCGCGGATGCTACTGGAGGCGCAACAACAGTTGCTACGACTGCGGCGGACCCTGGACCAGTGCTAAGGAAGGAAGGTCACAAGCGGCGCTCAAACTCCAAGAAGAGGAGGAACCAGCGGGAGCGTGAGGCCTCTTCGAACGCTGGTTTGGTTGTTGCAGGTAACGGGCAAGGCGATGGCAAGCCGTTAGGCCCCGTCGTTTTGTCAAAGAATACCGGTGGCATAAACCACCGCAAAAAACAATCAACATTCCTCAAGAAAGAGGCGGATAGGGTTGACGCCATAAACCGCCAATTTAGGGAAGGCGTCGTGCAGATGCCCAGCCTGTCGACGCTCGCGCCGGCGGTGGTGGCATGCATGGCGCGCTTACCGCAGAACACGGCCGCGGATGGGGCTTATGGCCCCGTTTCAATGGAGAGGCCCCACCGGGTGGCCCATCCCGAAAGGGAGAGTGTGCCTCACGGTGATGCGGCACTTCTCGCCGGAGAGACGGGGTCCGAGCCGCACGAGCGGTACACAGTAGGGCCAGATACGGTGAAAGCCGAAAATGTTTTAAAATACCCCGAAATGGGGAAACCACGCAACACTGAGAAACCAACGGAAGCAGAGGTTGCGTAAGCCAAAGGCGTGGCCCAGCCTGCGAGTAGGTCACAGCCGCCCTCGGGCCCTTCCGAGGGAACGAGTGGGGGCTGGAGCCGAAAAGAGAGCGAGTGTGACACACCCGAAGCAATTAGGACCAAAGCTGGCACGGAGGTTTCTCAAAATTACGGGACGTCGGTGGAAACCACCCGGGGCGCAAAACGTCAGCGGAGCTCCGATCAAGTATCACCAGGGTCTATCGCGGCAGACAAAAAGGTGTGCTTGGCGGGTGGAACCGCTGGGGTTGTGGCAGGACCGAGCGGGACTGACAGACCGGAAAATGGGGTGGAGGAATCAAGAGCTCAGAACTCATATGCCGCCGCTGTTAAACTGTACCGGGTGGTGGTACAGGACAAAGGCGGCATGATGATGGACGAGCTCAGGGCGACCCTACTCCGCAAAACTATAGACAAGATGCAGTACAAACTGTTCAAAGACAATCGCGGCAAGCCAAAAGAGGAGCGTAAGCTGCCGACTTTCTGGCAACTACCTAGGCTAACTCGCGGGTGCCTCAGGTTGACCCCTCGTGACGACTTCTCACTGGCATGGTTGGCAACGACTGTGGAACAGCTGCCGTGCCTGTGGGAGGGGTCGGGAGGGTTTAGGGTGCTTCCTGAGAGCGAGTTACCCAGGTACTATACGGGAATCATTTATGTTCCTGACTTCGGCGAAGATAGGGAAGACCTCAAAAAGTGGCCTTTTATACTCAGAGAGTTCCTATCTGACCTGAACGGGAACATAAGTGTGGACAAATGGCCCATCTTCAAGCACATAGTGCGGCAGAGGGGCGAAACTTTCAATCACATCTTGGTGATGGGCGTTCCACCAGAAGATATAGAGATCTTGAAGCGGGTAGACTACAGGCTGGCCTACACGACGGGGGCAGTCTACGTCAAAATAAAAACAAACAAAACCGGAGGTACCGCGCGGGTGCATGCAGGGGGGGAGGGATGCGCTAACACCGTACCAAGCGGTGCGAGCGTGTCCTTGGCCGACGCCGGCGCCGACACGGTACCCCCGGAAGACAAGGAATGGACAAGGGAAGAGGTCGACCGTCTCCTGGAAGTGAGCGACGGGGGCGAGGAGGACATATCGAGCGATATTATGAGCTTGACCATCCTCTCGCCTCTGTCGCTCATGGAAACGGAGAGGGACGGGCCACCCCCTGTTCATTCTCTGGATGACTAGGGCTGAGCAGACGTGGAAGCCAACAAAAATGGATAAGCACGCTAGAATGATAAACAACAATAATAATAATAAAAACAAAACCAATAAACAAGCCACCGGCACTCTGGGTGGTACAAGTCTTGAAAGTAACAAAAACACATTTAGGATAGAGATCATACAATCCAACCTCCAACACAGCGTCACAGGCTCCGCTACCCTGCGGCGAACTCTGGAGGAGCAACCTAACACAATAGCACTGGTCCAGGAACCATACTTATATCGAGGAAAGGTAAGTGACTTTGCGGCACTACGAGGCAACGTCTTTATTCCCCCTAAGGAAAAGCGTCACTGATAACACATTTGTGTACCGATGACCTCACTGTAATCAAATTGGAGACCGGCCTACAAGGCAGGCTCAGCTCTATTATATTAGCCTCCGCATACATGGATGGGACGCACGAGGCGCCACCTCCTGAAATAGAGGGGCTAATGCAGTTCTGCTCAATCAACAACTTAGAATGCGTAATAGGCTGCGATGCGAACGCACACTGCGTAGTCTGGGGAAGCCCAGACACAAACGACAGAGGGAAAGACGTGCTTGATTTTGTCCTCAGGCATGACCTGAACATCTTAAATCGAGGATCAGAACCAACGTTTGTGCCTTCTTGGGCGAAAACGATTATAGATATCACGTTAGCCACAACCGCAATCTCCGACAGCATCAAAGACTGGCGTGTGGCAACGGAGGACTACTCCGGCTCTGACCATCGGAGGATAAGGTTCAGTCTAAATGTAGGAAAGCACTTACCTCGCACCTACAGAAATCCCAGAAAGACTGACAAATCACTCTTCTCTGAAAAACTCCAGGAAAAACTGCTAAATATACAGCAAGTTAAGATTAGCACAGAACTCACCCCAAACGAAATAGAGGACATGGTACGATCGATAGCAGGTATTTTAAAAAGCAGCTACGAAAGCTCATGCCCTCTAAAGACGGAGAACAGTGAGATACTACATAAAAAAGATAAATGGTGGAGCAGAGTACTCAACAAACTGAGGAAGAAAGCTAGACATCATTTCAACAGAGCGATGAACACCAATCAGGAAGAGGATTGGCAAGAATATAGAAAAGCTCGACACCAACTAAAAGTAGAAATTATCAGGAGTAAGAAAAACTCCTGGAAAAAATTCAGTAACTCAATACAGTCAGAGAGCGAAACCGCAAGGCTTAGAAAGATAGTATCAAACAACACCCAAACCAAACTAGGTACCCTAAAAAAACCAGATGGCTCATATACCACGTCGGAACAAGAACAGTTTGAACTGCTTTTACAAACTCATTTTCCGGAATGTCGACTTGAACATGAAGGTGGGTGGGAAACTAAGATCCCCCATCAACCCAGAAGGGAAGACTGGGACTTTGCGTCCTCCATCGTTACTGAAGAGGCTCTACTATGGGCGGTCTGTACCTTCCAACCCTTCAAGAGCGCAGGATCTGATGGAATCTTTCCGGCACTCCTGCATTGGAGTGTAAATAAGATAAAATATCACCTCGCCGCCATCTTCAAATCATGCCTCGCATGGAAATACATACCTAAGGCCTGGAGGGAAGTCAAAGTAGTATTCCTGCCAAAGCCGGGTAAATCAGACTATACAAACCCAAAGTCATTTCGGCCTATTAGCTTAAGCTCTTTTCTTTTAAAGACGCTAGAAAGACTATGTGACAAATATATCCGAAATGGACCGCTACAGGAGAAACCAGTGCACCAAAACCAACATGCCTACCAAACAGGAAAATCAACGGAAACCGCCTTGCATCAGGTGGTACACAAGATTGAATCTGCCATAGAAAACAAGCAGTCATGCCTAGTAACCTTTATCGACATTGAGGGGGCCTTTGACAAAACGACGTTTCCCAGTATCGAGTTGGGGCTCAGAAGGCACAACGTCGACGAAGGAGTGAGCAAATGGATCACAACAATGCTGTCTAATAGAGCAGCAAATATAGAGTCTTCTAAAGAGTCGCGCTGCGTCGTCACTAAAGGTTGCCCCCAAGGAGGAGTGATATCCCCTATTCTTTGGGTAATAGTGGTAAATGAACTAGTCGAACTCTTAAACAAAAATGGAATAACTACCATTGCTTATGCAGATGATCTGGTAATAATGATATCTGGACTTTTCGAATCAACACTATGTGAAAAAATGCAGAAAGCTCTCCGAATAGTAGAAGATTGGTGCGAAAAGCACAATCTCTCTGTTAATCCGCAAAAAACAGAAATGGTGTGTTATTCACGCGTAAAACAAAAATACCAAAATTAAAACTACCGACCCTTTTTGGAACGGGACTAACTTTAAACAAGGAAGTGAAATATCTCGGAATTTGGCTAGATAATAAACTTCTTTGGGGAAAACAACTAGATCACGTTACTACTAAAGCCACAAACATACTATGGCAGTGCACCAGGGCAGTTGGCAAAGACTGGGGACTGAAACCAAAACTATGTCGATGGCTATACACGGTAATAGTCAGGCCAGTACTGACATACGGTAGCATAGTGTGGTGGCCCAGAACAATCCTGGCAACAACCATCACCAAGCTACAGAAACTACAAAGGCTGGCATGTTCACTAATAAGTGGCTGCTCAAAGTCGACACCATCGGCCGCCCTTAACGTAATTCTAGGTCTGACGCCATTACACTTGCACATACAGCAGGAAGCAATGGCGTCGGCACTAAGAATCAAATCCTTAAACCAGTGGAAAGGCGTCGGATACACCACAACCCACTGTAGAATCTTAGACAGAGCAACAAAAATCGTCCCAGACGCAAGCCGAGGGACTGACAAAGTTGCTAATGTACATCTGGACAACAAAAACTATGAGCTAGTGACAGAAGAACGAGTCCAAGCTGACATCGTAGATGCTGGTCCAAAGAAATATAACATTTACACGGACGGTGCAAAAAATAATAAGGGTGCTGGTTGTGGTTACTACTCACTAGAGCTGGGTATCAAAGAGTCCATAGCCCTAAATTAGACTACAACCGTATTGCAGGCAGAGGCGATGGGCCTTCTGCTTGCGGCAAGATTGGTACTCACAAAAAACTCGGAAAGCAGTATAGAAAGAAAAGATGATCAACTCACGTTCATCACTGATAGCGCAGCAATCATCTACGCACTCAGAAAGCCAACAACTAGGTCCAGAGTGGTATCGGAATGCCACTTTACTCTACAAAATTTAGCAACCAGAAATACAGTTACTGTGGAATGGACAAAAAGTCACAGCGGATGTAAAGGAAATAACAAAGCCGACTTACTCGCAAAGGAAGGCCTAAAGAAAGAAATTAAGGCAGATGTCGCGGCACTGTGTAAACCAACGGCATTGGAAACGCGGAACCTGTTAATTGCCTACACGGAAAAAGAACAGCAAAATCTATGGAACAAAACTACAGATTGTAAACACTCAAAAGCTTTTTACCCATCGATAAATAGAAAAGCGACCAACAAACTACTCAAGTTAACCAGGACAGATCTCCGTACAATGATAGGCATTATCACTGGCCACTGTGAGCTAAATTACCACTTACACAAAATTGGAGCTACGGACAGTCCGCTGTGCCGAGGCTGTTTACAAGAGGACGAAACCGTGGAGCACGTGCTGTTGCACTGTGAGGCCACGGAAGATATAAGATCAAGGTCGAGGCTCCTTGAAGAAACCACACAACAAGTCTCAAGTACCACAACACCTGGCGCAATGCAAGTGGAGGAGGTATGCCAGCGACCCCAGGCCGTGCTCCGTTATTTTGGGGAGCTCGGATGGTTGGGGTAAGCTGGCAGTCGGGGGGGCAATGCACAATACACCCCAAGCGGGACGTCGGTGCAGGTCGTATCACCCCCATTTAGAATTAGAATTAGAATTAGAATTAGGCCTCGCGAGGCTGCTCGGTCAGTCAGTACGCAGTACCCATTACCTATTCCCGTATTAATTAAAGCAAAATTTAAATATTTTTAAAAACAAGCTTTTTTTGCATTGTCGTCGGAGTTGAACACCAATACCAAATTTTAGCTCAATTGGATATCGGGAAGTGGTTCAAAATTGGGTTGCAAGATTCCACTCGAACAAACATAGTTACATAGTTAGATAAACGAGTATAATTAGGTATTATAGTTAAACATACCTACATTGCAAGTTAAATAAAAGCTCTTAAAGACGGAGGCTCTCCATTCCGTTCAATTTTAACCGACTTCAAAAAAGGAGGAGGTAATCAATTCGACTGTATGTTTTTTTTTTTTTTATGTTTGTTACCTCATAACTTTTGACTGGGTGAATCGATTTTGATGATTCTTTTTTTATTAGAAAGCTGACGCTTCCCATTTGGTCCCATTTCAATTTAGTCCAGTTCTGATAATGGTGAGAAAACCATATAAGTCTTAAATTTGCATTAAGTACGTGCGCGACAAATAGATAAATAACTTAATAGTCGGTCTTTTGAAGTCGGTTTTTGTTTTTTGTTTTGTAAAAAACAATGTTCTAGTCTAATGTTATTACCTCAGAAGTCAGTCGTGATTTATGATTTCGGGTTTGTATTTTTTTTCTAGACACGCAGTTTCACCTTTCCGGTGATAACAATAATGATTAAAAGTGGTTTATGTCTCTTTCTTTACCCCTAAACAACGACTATGATAAATTTCATGATGAGCGGCTAAGTATAATTATGTTAAGACGTGCAACCGTTACAAACAAACAAAGAAACTCACCTTCGCATCTAAACATTTATGGTCAATTCCGCCCAAGTTTGATGGCTTTATTTGAAAGAACTGAATTAATAAAAAAAATAAAAAAACTGTCTTTGGACATCAATACCTTTTTGAAAAATTAGATTTGTCAGCTAAAGTCTTCAAACTTGGGCCCATTATATAAATATCATAGTGCGGCAGAAAAACAGGGTTATACAGAGAGGGTATGATAAACCGAAATGGGCTCATAGCACTCATCATTATAAAACAACTTTTACTATGGTTGATGGGACCAACATGGAATTCGCGAAAAAAATATCAGTTGTTCCATACAACCATTACAGTCATTGGCATTTTTTCTATGGGATAGCTGATTTTCTCGAATTCCAGGTGGGTTTCATAGTAAAAGTTGTTCATAATGATGGGTACTATGAGCCCTTTTCGGCTTAGCATACCCTTTCTGTATAACCCTGTATGGACAAATAGTTTTTTTATAAGAAACGGTGTATGTAAGTGGGTAAGTCAACAATTTCACGAACTTTATAGTCATTCTATAGGTCAGAAGCCCGTACACTTTCTGACGTCTGTATACCCATTGTGTATTAATTACAGAGGTCACTGAACCAAGTCATTATTGAATAGAATATGTACGAAAAAGTCACTGGACCGGTCTTGAAACTAAACGGATGGGAGAGTCCATAAAACATTGTTTTTATGTTTGACAGGTTGGGCGGTTTACCACAACTCATATAGAGATAAATGACGGTTAAGTTTGTTGTGGAATGGATTAGTTAAAAAACTTGCGTTATACGGATGAGTATGCGTCATATACAATTATACTTATGTACATTTATACACCAGGCCTACTATCCTACTAATATGAAAAATGTAAATGTTTAGATGTTTGTTATTCAATGAAACTGCTGAACGGATGGTACCTAATAAAAGTGGTTTACGAGTATACCCTAAATTAACTAGGATACTTTTTATACAAAAAAAATTGTTATGACTGTACACAGGCACAGTGCACATTCTGTACATGCGTATAATTAATAATTGATTTTAAACAATAAACTGAACTGCAAAAGAAAAATGTGTCGTTTTATTACTGAGTTACCATGTGGCCACCATCCTTCATTATCTTCATTGTCAAGTCAGCTTCTGTTACTTATTGCCTATCAAATTAATATTGCATTGTCGTCCGATTCACATAAATGTACATCAAAATTTCAGCTCAATCAGAAACCGGGAAGTGGGTTAAAAAACTTACCAGATAGACAGACGTCTGTCTGTCTATCTGGTAAGTCTAGGGACAGGTAAAATGATATAAAAACTTGTAAAAAGAAAATGTACGCCTCGTCTGCCTACATAACCAGTAATCCCTACTAATATTATAACTGTGAATGTAAGTTTATTTGTTTGTTATGATTTTGACGCGAAAACTACTTAACCGATCATCATGAAACTTTGTACACATATTCTTGGAGGTATTAGAAGTAACATACGATACTTTTTCTTTAAAAAAATGGAACGCGGATGAAACCGCGGAGTGTAGCTAGTTCGTAATATTTAATAGGTGCAAAAACAGCTTGTTAAGTATACTCGTATAAAGCTAATGACCACATAAGCACATACGTGAATATCTCACACTTGCTCGGCATTCATCTTCTCACGATCTATGTAAAGGCATTTATGTACATGCTAGCTGCGCCCCGCGGTTTCACCTGCGTTTTCCGGGATAGTAATTAATAGTTCAAAAAAACAAAAAAACACGCTTAAAGTGGGTCAAAATCGCGCCCAAACATCGATCTAATCCATCGATCTAGTGATCTAATCCG
The DNA here is from genome assembly GCA_949125135.1 of Alcis repandata. Taxonomy (NCBI): domain Eukaryota; kingdom Metazoa; phylum Arthropoda; class Insecta; order Lepidoptera; family Geometridae; genus Alcis; species Alcis repandata. Next base: position 7,014,323 of record OX421237.1, read on the forward strand.
ACTTCGGTGCGCCCAAAGGAGTCGGTTACAAACATACAAGTAAAGCTAATAGAAAGAGTGTAAAAAGTGGCATAGCAAAACTAAAAATTATTTTCTGCAGACAATTATTGTCTGCAGAAAATCATTTTTAGTAATTTTAGTAATTTAGTAAGTGTAAATAATTTTTAGTAATTTTTCGAAATGTTTGGCTATAATAGCCAAACATTTCATAAACAATAACAAACAATAACAAAGAAAGGTGACAGGGGGTGAAGATTTCGAAACTTTCGGTACTTTTACTTTCGAAATATTTGACTTTAGTCCGTAGAAATCTATTAACCCCTGCGATTTTATTCACCCCGTTTTACAGATATGTGTTAATCCAGACCATGACCAACCTTCATTCCAAATTTCATGTAAATCCGTTCAGCCGTTTTTGCGTGAAAGAGCAACAAACATAGGTACATCCATACATTCTTACAAACTTTCGCGTTTATAATATTTAGTAGGATAGTAGATAGTAGGAGATAGTAGTAGGATAGTAGTAATGAGAAGTAGTGAGTTGAAAAAATGTAAAGCTAGAGAGTACGAAGATGACCGATGTCCAGAACCGCGTTTAGTATCCTATTTAATATTATAAATGCGAAACTTTGTATGAGTGTGTGTGTTTGTTACCATGGATCTCCGTAACTATAATCTTGGACTTTTCAAGGTCAGAGTGAATAGGTATCTTCTAAATCTACGTGCTTCATCTTCGACCACATCGTCGCTTACCAACAGGCGAGTTGGTGGGCAAATGCGGACTTATTCAATATAAAAAATAATATATTTATATATATATATAAATCTATAGCACCATTATTCATTTGGAACCTAAGCTTAACTTAATAAAGATATCGGTACTTTTCATATTCATCGTCAAAACCGAACGTGTAAAACCACTGGGCGCGGCTAGTGTACCAAGTAATTGAGATTTTCCGCTCTGAATATTAAATCACATTAATGACAAAGTTCGTATGAAAGGTTGTGACTCAGTCATTCAACAACGGCTGGTAGGATTTGGGTGGAATTTGACATGAAGACAGCAAGAGTGAGAAAAAGGCAATTTTTATTCCGTAAAAAAAACGGTTGTCTGTAAAGTCGGTTTACTGACGATAGTTGAACGTGACAACGTCATAAGAAAATACTGATAGAATGGTTTCATTTTTCAAAAGAAAATTTTGATTTGTACAAAAAGATCGTACCAATTTCTGAACAGACCTAAAAATATTTGACAACCAAATGACACTATATTTATTTCTAAAAAGACAAAAGAGATCGAACATCCCGAGTTCACCGTACCGATAGCGATAGCGGTAACGCCTCATCGAGGTAACGGCACATACGTCACACTTTTTTCGTACTTGCACCCGGCTCCATCGAATTATAAGACGTTATCACGTCAATAAGGGTTCCTGTAGGATGGTGAAACAGCAGGGCACAGCTGGTGTTTAATAAATAAGAAGATACACTGAGAAAAATGGCCATCCAAATTGCGTAAAGGACGGAGCATACTGAAAATCACCAAAAAGTACGATGATTAGCACCAGTTTTTACGGTGACAACTATCATAATGTATGGTTGTCACCCTAAAAACTAGCTAGTACTAATTTCTACGGAATTTTGATGGCCATTTTTAACCGACTTCAAAAAAGGAGGAGGTTATCAATACGTCTGTATGTTTTTTTTTTTATGTTTGTTACCTCATAACTTTTGACTGGGTGAATCGATTTTGATGATTCTTTTTTTATTAGAAAGCTGACGCTTCCCATTTGGTCCCATTTCAATTTAGTCCAGTTCTGATAATGGTATCCATGAGAAAACCATATAAGTCTTAAATTTGCATTAAGTACGTGCTCGACAAATAGATGAATAACTCAATAGTCGGTCTATTGAAGTCGGTTTTTGTTTTTTGTTTTGTAAAAACAAGAACATTATTTTTACAAAACAAAAAACAAAAAAAAACATACAGACGAATTGATAACCTCCTCCTTTTTTGAAGTCGGTTAATAATGTTCTTGTTCTCAGTGCAGAAGTATGACTTGAATAGCGATTTTACACTTCATTAGCTGGTACAATAAGTAGATATACCAGGTTATACGAAATGGTGATCTAAACCGATAGGAACTCATTGTAGACACTCATCATTATTGTACAACTTGCTGCGCCCCGAGTTTTCACCCGCGTTTTCCGGGATAAAAAGTAGCCTATGTGTTAATCCAGACCATGAACAACCTTCATACCAAATTTCATGTCAATCCGTTTAGTCGTTTTTGCATAAAGGAGTAGCAAACATACATCCATACATTTTTGCAAACTTTCGCGTTTATGAGTATAATATTTAGTAGCAAATAGGATAGGAGGATTTTTACATGGGAACAACCATGATGTTACAAATAATATAGTCAGCCACCTCAAAAACTTCGTTTAATGTGAATGTATTTTTTGAATGAAGAAGATAATGTCACATTCGTTATTTGAAATCTGACAGTAAGTATATAGTGATCAAATAAAGTTCTTAATTATTTATTGTCTCAGATCAAGTAGAAATTAATCTGAGTTTATTGTAAGTAGAATGAGCTCCTTTCGGCTCAGTATCACCGTTCCTTATAACCTTTCTGTTCTTTTCTGTATTATTTTGGACACGTAATTTAAGACCTTACAACATTCCTAGGAAATATGATCATACAGGTAAATCGATACATTCTGTCTCATAACACTAAGTAAACGCTTAGATATATATAATTTAAACAAGGTACATAAATGGATATCTACTTAACTTATGTACAACCATTGAAATGATGAGAAACCATGGATCAGAAACTCAGAAGACAAAAAAAACAAGAGAGCTTTTACAAGGACAATTATCTTTACAATGAATCATAACTCTAAATCGTTTTATGGACTTTTTTAGTTATGTATGTGCCTTTGACCCTTTAGCAGGAAGATTTTGACAGGCATCAACTACCTTTGTCAGCAAAAACATCACCACAAAAACAAAAACTCGCTTCTTTATTAAAAAAATGAAAATAATTTGCAAAACGAGTAACAAGTTTTCCGCATCATCTTCAAGTAAATACTTAGTCATAAGTAGTGTTTTATTGTATATGTTTGTCAGTACTGACTTGATTCTTCATAATGTTTGAGTTAGGACCTTTTTGATCTGGAGTATGATGAACTGCATATATTAGGTCTCTCCGAGAGCACTGAACATAGTCCTGTGAGGTCTGGTACAATGAACACTGTAAGTTTACGACTAATTTGTTAAAATAGCCTAGTTAACTTTGAAATCATTTATTATGTTCAAGGCAAGGAAAACTTGATCTAAGGCCATGCTGACCTAGACAAAAACCGAAATAATAAATTGAGCTATAGAGGTACACAGTCCGTACAACAAAACACCGAAGTTTCACCGTAAGGGTTTCTTTTCATCTTTTTGGTATGGAATTAAAATTCATGCAAATATTGTCCCTGTGGCTATTTTATAAGATCCTCACGGGAGTTTAAAGAAAGTTAGTCAGGAAGTTCCACTAAGTCTTATTTTTTTCTTGTAATTTGTTTGATGTGCAACAAAGCTAAATTCTTTTCTATTCTATTCTATTAACATAACAGAACATTTTTTTTTCTATTTATGATTATTATTCTGAAAGCTTCTATATTTTAGGTAGCTTTTACTTTATTTCGTCTATTACAGTTAACTCTTGCAATCCTGGTGGTGTGCGCCACGGCGGCTTACGCGTCCGCCCTGCCCGGAAGCTCTGCCAAAGCAGAAGCTGCGCCTGTAGCGGCGGAGCCGGCAGACGAATTGCTGCAAGGTATGGCATTGCACGTTTATCCTTTCTCATCATTTTCAACCATTTTTCACCCATTGCTGAGTATCCTCTTCAGCGCGCCATCCTTTCATTGTAATCGATGATCGTCTCAAAGCTTTGAATGATATTTTATTTTAAAATATTACGCTAAGAAAATGTACATTTTCAAAACAGGCTCTTTGAGCTGGTCGGAGATCAAATTAAAATATGTATTAATTGTTAAAAGACGATGAGCTCTTTTCGATTTGGCAAACTCTTTTCTTATAATCCTGTAAATCAACTTCAACTTTTTCCATCTGAAGTTAAAACAGTATGCTATTTTCATTGTTAGCCTGTTTTGTCCCACTATAGCAATCTCTTCTCACCCTTCTTTTTTGGTATGAGCTCAGCGCATTTCATCGGTTGGTCTGAGGAGACCCATTTGGATCTTTTATTTTTTAATACTATCTCTACAGGTGAAGAGGCGAGGTGGCGCGGAGGCGGCGGCGGCGGCTACCGCAGAGGTGGCGGATACAACCATGGTGGCGGATACAACCATGGCGGCGGTTACCACAACGGGGGCGGCTACCACGGGGGCGGAGGTTACCATGGGGGCGGAGGTTACCACCGCGGTAGAGGCTGGGGAAAATAATGTTTTCAACGTTTAAAACCTTCTCAACAAATTGGCTTAATTTTTAATTTTTGGAAATAAATCGTGTACCACTAATTTTTGTAATTTTTCATCTAGTTTATTAGTAACTTTTAGGTTTTTGAAATCACATTAGCTCATATAGTATTTTTTTTTATTCAGGGAGCAATTCGATTTTTTTTCAATCAATGTTTTTTCTTATTTTCCTCTGCGCTATGCTTTAATGCCAGCCCCGGCACAGATACGAATACATACCAATCACAAATTCAGAAAGGGCCAGAGTTCCTACGTTTATTTAAGATTTCCGAGACCTGGGCACAGAAAGTCTTCGCCGTGGCCATCCTGGCTCCATCATACATGGATGTACCCAGGAGTCTTGAAACATGTCAAAGTCTCAGGGGTTAATGTCATATATGAAATGAAGGTCTGAAGGTCATCAATGGGGAGCAATGATGGCTATCGTTTTTATGCTCACCACTTGGCACCACCAGCGAGTTAGGTCTTGAAAAAATTGTTATTACGCGTGGAAACAAAGTTTAATCTATATATATAAAAATGAAACCCGTTTTCCTTGGTCACGGCATCACGCGTGAATGGCTGGACCGATTTCACCAATTCATTTTTTGTTGTATTTGTTATTATTAGGAGAAGGTTCTTACGGAAAAAAAAATATTAAGAATATCTCAGAAATATTGAAAACCCCTAAAAACAGCCCTTTTCTTTTTCCCATACAAACGTATGGCAGTACGAAGTCTGCCGGGTCAGCTAGTTATTTATAAATCATTCCTAGTTACGTCAAAGTGCAATTGAAGATCAGATAGAACATGCCGCAGTGTTGTACACAGTTCCGTTTAGTTTGGAAAAAGACGAGGACATAATTTTCCGGAAGCTAAAACTCTCTTAATCTCATAAAGCAGTGGCTTGTTAAAATTTGCAGGGATAAATTCAAAACATTCGCGTGTTTGAAAAAAAGATTTCATCACTAACGATTATCCGTTACCTAAAGAACCAATTACTGAAAATGGTAAGTAATATGACATTCGGTCTAGTCCACGCCAGCGTCTCTGTGGCAAATTTAAACGCGGTAGCTATCATTAAATTTTGTGTAGTGAATTTTGAATTTTGTTTTGTGACCGGTCTATCAATGATAGTTATTTTGTAAAGCATTTTTAACCGACTTCAAAAAAGGAGGAGGTTATCAATTCGACTGTATGTTTCTTTTTTTTATCATATTTTTTTTTTATGTTTGTTACCTCTTATCTTTTGACTGGGTGAATCGATTTTGATGATTCTTTTTTTATTAGAAAGCTGACGCTTCCCATTTGGTCCCATTTCAATTTAGTCCAGTTCTGATAATGGTATCCATGAGAAAACCATATAAGTCTTAAATTTGCATAAGGTACGTGCGTGACAAATAGATGAATAACTATCAATAGTCGGTCTCTTGAAGTCGGTTTTTGTTTTTTGTTTTGTAAAATAATGTTCTTGTTATTTCATCAAATTAAAACAAATTCAAATGACGTTTATTATTATACCTACATCAGGATTTTTTCAAAGACGCCGATTCAGATTCAAATTCAGATTCATTTATTGAACATCTGATACATTGTAGCTTATAAGCTAGATGTTAGTGCATTAGTTGAAATTGTCAGTTTACCCACATCGGGCATTCAATATGTACACAGTCAAATAGCATTAGTAGTTTTTTAAAATAATAATAATTAACAATTTCCAATTTATTTCAAATTCTATGCATAATAATATTTCACATAGTATTCAATTAAGATTATATCATGTCAATTCCTTATGAAATGTCAAATTTTAAATTGTTTATTTAATAATGTCATTTCCGTAGATCTATCTCTATTCACAAATTCATTCAAGTCATAAAATACGTTATTTAATAGCCACTTCTTCAGATTAATTTTGAATTATCTTCTTAATATATATAAATTACGTGTCACGTTGTTTGTCCGCTATAGACTCCTAAACTACTTAACCGATTTCAATCAAATTAGCACACCGTGTGCAGTTCGATCTAACTTAGGAGATAGGATAGCTCACATCTCAATTTATAGAAAAAAACAAGAAAAATTAGAAAATTCAAAAATACATATACCATAAGCGCTTTGGACAATGTAAACTTTTTTAATGTAACTTTTGACATTTGACATTTGACATGGAATTGACGCAATGGCTTTTGACAGGACAACGTCTGTCGAGTCAGCTAGTAAAATATAAAAGAGTAAGTTATTTCAATGCATAGATAACATTTAGCCCAAGAAGATGAATGTACAAGGAAAATTGTGATAATAACGTCGTAATAGGTATCAAGTTTTTAATGGTGTTGTTTGATTTAATATGATTAAATTATGCAGAAAATAATTAATATGCTTCAAAATCTAATCTATCTTGAATCTACCTAGGTAATGAGGAAAACCAGTGATTGAGAAGGTTACAAACAAAACCTACTAAGTGTCGTTGTTGAGAGTCAGTTTAAATCTTCTTATTAGTTAAGTACATCTAATAAGGAAAGAAAAATTTGAATTGTAGCAGCTAAACCGTTTTTATTTCAAATGCAGTCTGCCGCTGATACTAGCCGATAACTAATGTAACTAACATAACTATGTACGAATATGAGGTGCTGCTTGGCCATCGGCCAGACTTGGTATTGATTTTTCCAAAATCTATAAGTATCTAAATATACCCAATATCCATATACTTATGTATTTGAAAGTAAATGTTTGTTTCCTTGTGTGTGTGTATTTTCAAACCATATATGCGTTGAAATTGTCTAAGTATATGCGAGACTGAAAGTAGAGTTTCAAACTCAGTCAGTCAGCTTCAAACGTGAAAAGCTAAAAATCATCATAATCACCCCCTGCTGAATATACGTCTCCTCTTCAATGCGCCATCTTTTTTCGTCCTGTGCCAGTCTCATCCCCAGGCTTAACAATGTCAGCCGACCAGCGAGCTCATGATCTACCCGATGACATTAACATTATAATTATCGGTAGTCTACAAAAAATATTAACCAGGTTCTGCCACGCTATTATCCCGCTCGCCTAACACGCTTATCACAGTCCAGACAAAGATAGAAACGTGCCTCGCAAATGTTTTGCTATGTACAAAGTGTCATCATCAGCTCCTAGCAGTGGGCCCAAACTCGGCTAGGCCGAAATCTTGTTTTATAATTTCGGGTCTTCTAGTTTTTCTACTTTGGTTTGCAAAATAATTTCCTTATTATTATAACACCATTTTATGTACGGCGTAGTTTTGAACAGGAAAAATATACTCGTATATATAGGTCTCCCCAACAGTTCTGAAACATAATCAACCAAGATTTACTACAATGAACACTGTAAGTTAGCTTTGTATAATAAATTAAATAATATTTAATTTTTAAAAGTAAATTATGCACTTTATTCAAGCATTAGCATTTTTGTTAACTCATTATTTATTCATAATTTAATTGTACTAATATTATTCATTTAAAGTAAAACATAAATTCATTGCCTCAAAATGTGGAATATCTATTTCGTATTACAATTTCAGTAACCCGCCCATTGTACTCGCTCTATGTATTTTTTGTCGAAATGTCATCATTAACCGACTTCAAAAAAGGAGGAGGTTATCAATTCGACTGTATGTTTTTTTTTTTTATGTTTGTTACCTCATAACTTTTGACTGGGTGAATCGATTTTGATGATTCTTTTTTAATTAGAAAGCTGACGCTTCCCATTTGGTCCCATTTCAATTTAGTCCAGTTCTGATAATGGTACCTATCTATGAGAAAACCATATAAGTCTTAAATTTGCATTAAGTACGTGCGCGACAAATAGATGAATAACTCAATAGTCGGTCTTTTGAAGTCGGTTTTTGTTTTTTGTTTTGTAAAAATAATGTTCTTGTTTATTGATTAATTGGTTAAAATTAAACACATATTTTATGAGTAAAAGCTACCTCTTTACAAAATAAAGGTTCTGAAAGTCACTTTTTATTTTACTAATTCCATTATTTGTTTTACAGACTACTTAACTAACGTATTATTGAGTCAGTTACTCTACAAAATATTACAAGCATTATTTAAAAATATATTTCAAATTAACTTATTCTATATCTAGGTTTTACCCGCGGCTTCGCTCGCAATATTTTTTTTAATGAAAAATAACCTATGTTACTTCTAATACCTCCAAAAATATGAAAATATGCAAAGTTTCATGATGATCGGTTAAGCAGTTTCCCGTGAAAGCGTAACAAACTAATTTATATCATTTACCTCTATATTATTAGTATTTTTTTATATTTTTTATTAGGGATTTCGATTACACTCATTATCTTTAAGGAGTGATTGTTATATCAAAACCACGTCAGTTTTCCTATTAAAACTTACAATATTAAGTTAAATTTCTCTTTCGACAGCTAACTATTGTCTTCCTGGTGGTGTGCGCCACGGCGGCGTATGCGTCGGTAGTCCCCGACGTTGAGGTGAAGCCTCTGCCTGCTGGGTTGAACCCGGTGCCAGTTGAGCTGTTGCAAGGTTAGAATACTCTTAACCATTTCAAAACTATATTTGTTTTATATAAAAGAGTAACAAACAAACGGTATACCTGATGATAAACAAAACCGCCACCTATGAATCGAAAAATTTAAATGGTTTTGTTGTGAAATTTCAATTTGTCGTTTCGCAAAATTCCATACTTACACTGCAGAGCGTTATTTACCTAATGGCCGAAAGTAAGAAGCAATTCGACAGCACCGATCTTCTACCATTCCTAAACAAATACTCCCAAAATATTCTACACCAAAGTCTTTCACTTGCTTCGTTCGTTCATAGACAGAACACTCAAACAAAACCTATACCAAAGTCTTTATTATCCCCAGGTGAAGAATCCAGATACAAGCGCGGCGGCGGCGGTTATGGTCACCATGGTGGCGGACACCGCGGCGGCGGTTATGGTCACCATGGTGGTGGCCACCGCGGTGGCGGTCATCACTATGGAAAATAATGTGATACAACTTAGAGCATAGGGCCAAATTATTAAACAATAGTATTTAGTTTTTAAATAATAAAAGTATAAAACATTACCCAATTGAAGACTTTTAAACGATCCCTGCAGACTTTTAAAGCATTTTTATGCTATACATTTTTATGCGGTATATAATATATATATTATTTTATTTACGAGTATACTGTTGGTGTTTTGTAGGGCGAATACGCCGATCACACTAAAAACATTAAACTCTAGCGCTACAACATAAGGATTCAAAAAACAATTTGTGATTTGAAAAATTGAAGTCGTAAAATAAAAGGCGTGTCAAAAGCTTGTATGTATTTGTAATATACATTGTGTTCACATATAATTTTAATTCGCTTTCTTAAGTTCAATTAAACATCACTGTACTCAATCAATATAACTTGAATGACCACAAAGCTTGTAAATTACAATACTAAGTAGGGGTATACACCCATTTGCTAGAATTTCATTTGCCATAATTTTATCTGCTATACTGGTCAACAGACATAATATTGTTTCTCATAATTTTATATGTTATACTCATTGTTTACTATATTAGTCACGTGCTAGAAACTTTGTTTTCCTTAAAGTCAATTTCAATAACATCATTTGTTATCATCATTGTAAGGCGTAATTATCATATGCCATAACATCATTTGCCATCGAAATTACTTCTAGAAAAAAACCATAAAATCGGTTTAAACTAAACGATCAATAGGTTAGGTTAGGTTAGAACATGAAAAACAACGCACGAGACGAGCGAGCGTAGCGAGCGTCCCGCGGCAGCGGCCGGCGAAGTGCTAGAAAGCCAATCGCTTTTTAGGACAAAGGCGTTAGGTTAATTTTCTACGCAAGCGACTTGGATCAATCATAGTGATAAGCAGGTATTAGAAATAAAAACGATCAATAGGTTAGGTTATGTTAGAACATGAAAAACAACGCACGAGCCGAGCGAGCGTAGCGAGCGTGCCGCGGCAGCGACCGGCGAAGTGCTAGAAAGCCAATCGCGTTTTAGTACAAAGGCGTTAGGTTAATTTCTACGGAAGTGACATGGATCTATTATAGTGATAAGTAAGTATTAGAAATAAATATCATATAATATAATATAATTTATTATGGCGTTGAAATATTCTGTTAAATAATATTATTGCAATTAATAAAATGGATAATAATACGTATGGCACTCGTATCATTATGAAATCTAATGTACGGGCAAACAAGAGTTTGTCACATAACTTTTATGGTAAACAAACAATTCGGGCAAATGAAATTCGGGCAAGTAAAATTCGGGCATTTGAGAATTATTGCTTATATTCTTCGGGCAAACATTAGACAACCCTAAGTAGTATTTAATAATATGAATTCAGACGTTTCTTTTCTTATAAAACCACGTTTGTATGAAATCGGGCAAAATCTTGAGCGCATCGTTAAAAAACTTGTGAAGCTCGGAATATAATACTTGTATGGCTATTGACTTAATTTTTTTGGCTTTCGTCCTTTCGATGAATAAAAGACTTCAACGCGAGCTATACGTTAAATTGTAGTGTTGTCGTACCTACTTTTTTTTTGTATGTTCACGTTTACCTCCGGCAAAGGTCGGAGACATTATTAAGCAAAATACAGTTGTGTAACATCTTAAGATTTTATGTCGTACCTACTAAGGAACGGTAAAACTACCAAAAAATTCTGGCCATATTCCAATCATCCGCGTTTTTATTAACCTTTTGTTTGAAATACAAAACGAACAAAACTTTTTAAAAAAGTAGAACAAAAACTTAAAAATGTTCTGTGAACCGACACAAAGATAAATAAAAGAGAACGAACTGCAATATTCTAAAACAAGTACATTATTTTTACAAAACAAAAAACAGAAACCGACTTCAAAAGACCGACTATTGAGTTATTAATCTATTTGTCGCGCACGTACTTAATGAAAATGTGTGTGAAGACTTATATGGTTTTCTCATGGATATCATTATCAGAACTGGACTAAATTGTAATGGGACCAAATGGGAAGCGTCAGCTTTCTAATAAAAAAAGAATCATCAAAATTGATTCACCCAGTCAAAAGCTATGAGGTAACAAACATTAAAAAAAAAATTAAAAAAAAACATACAGACGAATTGATAACCTCCTCCTTTTTTGAAGTCGGTTAAAAAACCGTTTAAAGAATAACTCTAATAAACTTTTGTTTTCACATTATACACATTTGGTCGTCTTATTTTAGTGATTTTAACCTGTTCTTGATCTTTACTTACAGTATATTTTCTTAATACCTATAGAGTAACTTAGATAGGTACCAACTTCATAGTAGGTAAGTAATAGGCATGGTACCTAAGTAAATAGGTCCATACATTTAACATAATAGTACCTATGAAGTAATCAAATTTAATTAACTAAAAACAGGCAATACAATTTAATTTAAACTTTATGACAATCTCAAATGAACTAAAATTATTTCACGGATTGCCTTATTTAATTAGAATTTTAAAACGAAAACCTAAAATGAACAAAGCTGATTTCGGACTTTTATATAGCCTTATTAAAATTATAATTCAGTTTTATTCAGTGTAATTCCCCGCGCAGATTTCAAAGCTGTAGGCGAATGAACTCTGACCACAACCGTCATAAAAACGGTTTGTATATAAACAAAATACTCAGAGCTTAACTAATGATGACGGATACCTAAAACTCAACAAACGTGATTTAGCCAACAATCATGTTTTAAAATGACGCTGGAGAGATTATACTTAAGGGGCAGACTTTGACGTGCCGCTATCTTGCTTGCACATTTCAAAATTTTTATAGTTTGAAAATCACTGAATAAAGTTATTAAAAAAAACATACAGTCGAATTGCGAACCGTCCTCTTTTTGGAAGTCGGTAAAAAAATCACTGTCGATTAAGTTGCTGAGAATAATTTTACATAGCACCAGAAAAATCTTATTGATTCAAACCAGTTTTAACGCGTGAAATAACAATGATTTTATAACTTTCAAAAATATTGAAATGTGCGAGCGACAGTGGAGCGCAAAAGTCTGGCCTTTGGAGTTTACACCCTATCCTCAACTGGTAAATTTTTTGAGATAAAAAGTAACCTATAATAATTATGAAGCTACCATTAGGTATATTAAAAAGTTATTATTGATTATTATTGAGTAACAAACATCTAAACATACGTTAAAATAAAATAAAATACAAATTTTCAAAAGGAAGGGTTAGACTAATATTATAAATACGAATGTTTGTGAGTGTGCGAGGGTGGATGTTTTTAGCTTCTTTACACCAGAACGACTCAACGGATTTAAGTCAAATTTAGGAAGGAGATAGGTAAAAATGGTAAAGTAAAAGTAGGTGAAATGGCATGACGCAACTATGGTAAAAAATGCTTAGGAAAGAATAGAAGATAAAAAACGACGTTAATCATCCTTTATAATCACGAAAAAGACCTTGACTTTGGTAAAGTTCACGGTAAACCAAACCTGATTGCTACAAGTTATTCCATAACTTGCCTCGCATACACGTGTGTAAAGTTCATGCATGAGATGTTGGGTTCCGTATAACATTATAATGTTTATTTATAATTGTTACGCTGTTTAAGATCTCATTATTAAAATTTTGAGAAGTAAAATAAGACTCGGTAATAAAGCTTTTGCATAAAGATACAATTAAATTAATTGCTCTGCCCGTGTGGGTGTTTCTCGATAGATATAATCTGGGTGTCTTCAAGTCGCGAGTGAATCGGTTTCTTCTAGGCAAGCGTGCTCCATCGTACGAGTAGACCGCATCGTTGCTTACCATCAGGCGAGATGGCGGTCAAACGCAAGCCTATTATTAATAAAAATAAAAGTAAAAATTACACCCAACATACAATACAACACAAACAATATATACAATTTAGTAAATACATAACTATTAATGCCTTGGTCGTCCAGCAACGAGATGGGTCGACGAGATAGTCAAAATTGCCGGTCGAACCTGGACCCAATCGACATGTGACCGAGGCAGATATACCTATCAGGCTATACCCAGCAGTGGAAAAGAAAAGGCTTTAAAAGCTGATGACGGATGATAACAATCTATCTAAAATGTAATTATCTGACAGGCAAGGTAAACCTTTTTCAAATGGTAAAATAATCTACAAGAAAAAATTTGCTGTTTTACCCGACTAAGACTAAGCAAAAGGGAGGGTTATGGTTTTGATCAGTATGCAATATGCATGTTTATAATTCAAATTGTACAATCATCTTACTGTTACTGTCGTGGTGAAAGGTACTCTGAGCACTAATAAATAAGAGATATACCAACTCAAGTGGAACTCATTCAAAACGAATGTCTATATTTAAGCTAATTCGTTTTCTCCATTACATTTTGAAAGACCCATAAAAACCACTCCCCTACGCGTGATGCACAGAAACCAGAAACCAGATTTTCAACTATTAACCAACACCATTTATTTAATTATTCATATAATATAACTGGTATCTTCTACGTACGCAAAAAATGATGATCTGCTTACGAAAACTAGGTATTATAATTATGTTTAGATTTTTGCAAAAGATACCCAGCCACTTATCTAACGAGTTTGGAAGCGACTTGAGTCTTGTTTTGACAAAGACGTGGAATGATGTTTTTCCTAAAAAAATCAAGACGAAACAATGAAGACAAAATAATGTTATGAAAGTCATTTTATTGTAATGCTCTCTAAATTAAAATAATCTCAACTCGTCTCAGAGGATTTAAATAATGCCCTTGGATAATAACAAACATCTATGAAGTGCAAGTATACAATTTTGTCGATAGATAAACTGACGTTTAATTTAAACTGTATATAATGGTTATTTTTAAACAATTTTGTTTGAAACAACGTCGTGAAATTTTCACGTCTTAGTCAGGTTTGATCGTCAGTTTATCGGTTTACAAAGTACCATACTAACACTACAGCAGCAGAAGATTCTACATCTATACCAACCTAAAAACTAGGTGCATACATGTCATTTGTGCAGTGTCAATACGTAAGGTCAAACATGATTAAAGTGACCACAAAGTGTTAGTGACAATGTTAGTTTCAACTAGGTACAAGTGACTCAGATCAGGTAAGTACTATTTACAAGAAAAACCCATGTGAATGACGGTGTTTTGACGAAAACAAAGTTGTCCAAACAAACACGCAGCGTGTACTTAGACTGTCATTAAATATTTACACAAGATCGGGTAAATGCGCAAAATATTTACGAACGAAGAAGCAAAAACAAAGCTGTTCGTCTCAAACTCATAGACACAGCATATGTAGATTAATTTTTACACTATGCTGTCAAATAGCTCATTCGAATTCATTAGGACCATTTTGTTTCTTTTTCACTAAAACTTTAATGACGAATAAATCCTCGTTTGATCACCAACTCGTCTGAACAACTTTCAAAGATTAAAATGTTACGATGAAAAGATCAACCTCCCCGTTGTAACTACATATATTGTACTTACTCTTTATTGTATTGTATGTAAATTTTATTTTATCTCCCCGTTGATTTGCAAGCCAGCTCATGGAATAAGGGGACAGATTTTCTTCAAAGACCCTAAAAAGTTTACAATCAAACCTATTCAACTACTTTTCAATTAAAAACCATCTAAGCGTAAACGAGTAACTTTCGCATTTGTAATATTTGATTAATAACTACAACGGTAGATAAGTAGATTAGATACATATCTAGAGATCGCTCTTAGCGATAAGGCCGCCAGTTGTCGCACTAGTTTTAAGTGTTATAATCCTTTTGTTTGTAATTTATGGTGTGAACAATAAAGAGTTTATCTATCTATCTATCAACTTTTTATGTATTTAGATAAACTGCAGGAAGTCCGGTTAGGTATATAACAAATTACAGTAACCGCAAAACTAACCACGTGGTTAATATAAAAAGTTTTGGTGAACAAAAACTTTTAGAGGTTGAATTAAAAAACGATGTCAGCGGCTTAGGTCAAAAACCTAACAACATGTGATGAGTATGAAACTTTTTTTCTTATGTTCCGGTAATGATACAAAATAACACTGGCAGAGCTTTGATATAAAAAAAAACATAGATATAGTTTGAAAGCTGTGAAGAAAAAAAAAACATTTTATTTTGGATTTTCCACGCGAAAACGCAAGGCAACAGTTAGTTTTGCTATTATTATAGAAGTGAAATTTTGTATTTTTGGAAGTATAGGTATTCTGTGGTATAGATTAAACAGATTTAGAGAAAAATTGCTATGGAAGTAGCCTACGCTCTTAATGAACACATACAAGGCTACTTTTTGTCCCACAAAAATTAAACGGTTCCTGTAGAACAACGGGTGAAACCGTGGGATGCAGGTGGTATGACATAAAAACAAAACCATAAAAAAACTTATTAAGCACAAAATCCTTACTAAATCTCTCTTTTCTTTCAACATTTCTTTCTCTCTCTAGACCTACGAATCAATATTATGTTTTTACCTCGACTTTCTACCATAAATAATCTTTACGAGTCTCATGTTACAAGTATTTCGTAATAACATGTAACATGGTCATTCACTTTCATCGTAACCTTGACCGTGGTCGTAAAGCCGACCTCCAGAGTGGGAGAGAGGCTTTCTCCTTGATCCACTTGAAAGCAGAGGCCATTCTGTGTGTTACGTTATTTGTGCAACATCGCTCCCGGAACATTGGCCCGTGCTTTGGAGACAGTGCTAACATGATTGTAAGTACCGAGTAAAGTAAGTTTGAAATGTTTTTTAGTATTTGTGCGAATATGAGCGTGTAGAATGTGTCGTTTTTGTTAAAATGTTATAAAATGGAAAGAGTGCCTGTGTGTACATTATTAATTAATGATCAAACGAACTTACCAAGTGAAGTTCGATCACAATTATGTGAACGGCTTCATTCGACGCGATTTTGTTTTTGTTTACATATTGTAGTTATGTCTCACGTACTGGCCCTCAACACGGATTGTTTAGAGATTTTATTCCCCGCTTTCAAAGTTTTTTATTCTGGTAACACTAGAGATCGTCCATAGTCGTTAAGTTCGTTACTATCGTACCCCCACCTCACTTCAGAGCCCAGAGGGGAGCCATCGGCCGGTCGAACTTCATTCTGTTTAGAGCAATAGTTTTACTAACTACTTATTTTGTGACCGGTAATGGAAAAAATTACCCATAAATTGATTATGATTACCAATTATCAATTTCACATTTCATTATTAGGGTTAGGGCATTTATATACATTGTATATAAGTACTAAGTAGGTTACTTAGCTAAGCTATTTATGGGAGGGTGTATATATTAATCGCGTCGAATGAAGCCGTTCACATAATTGTGATCGAACTTCACTTGGTAAGTTCGTTTGATCATTAATTATGTTTCACGGCTTCATTCGACGCGATTTTGTTTTTGTTTACATATTGTAGGATGTTCAGAGAAAATTAGTGAAATGTGAAGCAAATTTTTCACAAAATACAAATACATAATTATGTATATCCTTTTATATGATGTTTATAACCGAATCGATCCCGCCACAGACTGTTGGCATGTTGTGAACATTTAGCTTAAAATGTTCTGAGCATCCATCCCAGCATGTCAGTTTTGAAATAAATTTCGAACCGTTAGATTTTTTATACTACGCTAACAAAATATGATAACTTATTTGAGAGCTGGATCTGTATCTATGCTGCTTCTTCTACCTATATAGGTACATAAAATCATAATGTATGGTGATACAATATTCCCAGAAGACATTCCCAGTGTAGGTGCTGGACGATACTGCGACATGTCGCCAGCACGAGAAAACTCCAACTAATGAAGAACTAATAAGATAAATATTATTTTATTGGATTTAGTGGTGGAGTCCGTCTATCGTTAGATACGGTTAGGTTTACAGTCTATTTAAAAAAGTTATTAATACTAATATTGAAAAAACTTAATAAAATTAATAATCAAAAGCCTCTCCCACTAATAGCATTAAAAAATAATTGTAATTCTGGCTGATAACTGTGACTATGTGTCATATCAGAAAATGTAATCCAAGATTTAGTACATAATAATCAGTTATTGTATTGTATTAGTGACATTATTTCTGTAAAATCAACGAAATGGGTCCTTGGCTAACCAACTACGTTGTTTGAGTCATATAAACCAATGTATGGGTGTGCAGAGTTCGTGTGATAAGACATCAGCAAGGACATTCAAGCTGGTAGAAATTGAAGTTAAAACTTACAATGTCAAAACAAAAAATAAATAAATCACAAAAAAAAAAGAAATATAATGCTTACATGCACTAGGATAAATTCTTATTGTCTTTTAGCATTATTCATAATATTTTGCGAGTATATCACATTACTGAAAAAGAACTCAAGGGATCTTTAATCTAAAAATAATGAATTGCTTAATGTTTAAGCCAAGTTTTTTGTACATATAATTGTTTAATTATTGAAGTTAACTTGATTTTATTTGACTGAATAAATGACGATATCAGCATTTGACAGTGACACTAATGATCCATCAATGAGTTTTAAGTTAAGTAAACATTGTGTAGGTACTTTGATTTTTTCAAACAAAATCCAACATTTATTTTTCTTGAATTCTTAAGCCTTAATTATATTACTAGCTCGCATTACTAATATCGATTTCTGGTCGTCATCATGGCGATACTTTATCATAACTTACATATCTTCTTGGAGTCTCTATTTAAGTAAATTAAATTTCAGCTACGATAAAAATAAAAACAAAAAACATTTTTGCAATTAGGATGAGGCACCCGGTCTACAAGAATTTGCGCAAATTCTACTCCTTTTGACATTCTAATAATATTGTTTTCTTTGACATTTAATTTATTGTGTATTAATTTATTCGTAAAAACTGTATTTGACATTCATAAGTGTGCATTGATGTACCCATATTTGAATAAATTATTTTGAATTTTGAATTTTTTGAATTCCTCTCAGTAACCGCAACTGTCACACGGCGGTGGCAGTGATGGTTCTATTTTCTACTGCTAACAAACTGTGCTCCTCCAACCTGGTGGCGCGGGCGTCTACCAATGTTCAAAGTTAACTCTCCTAATATAAGGCCGTCGCCTAGTGAGAGCGGCTGTCACACCAAATTATGAAGTGAATCGATTAATCGGACCAAGTGTATTTGCATTTTTGTAACTCTGCTTATCTCTGTTTTACTTAATGTGTATCAGCAATGAATAATTGAAAATGTGACATTTACCATTTACTTAAGAAACCCATCGTGATAGACGTTTCTCGTCGTATAAGAATACATAGAGTAGCATACAGCGTAAAAAACTAACCATGTGACAAAATATGTGTCCTTGTATGATCTGAACTCAGGAATAAATTTTTATATAATATACATAATATATTTTTTCTTGTGTTACCCTTCTTTAACTTAATAAAGTATGGTATAAGACTGAAGTGTCAGTGACACATTACTTTACTTTTGAAAAAATTTGTATCCAGCAGTTTCCTAACTTGAAAATAATAGTAACATATAGCTCGGTGCTCGGTGGTATTTTGAATCATACGGACAATCCTCCTAAAGATATTGATAACGAAATTATCAAAAATAATGTGTTAAAATAATGATCAATAGGTATATCAATTTATGTGGCAAACGCACACAGTTATGGTTTTGTAGAAACTGTTTGTTCATATAATAACTAATAACTAGAGGTATAAATGTACCTAAAAATAAAATAAATTAAGGAGTAAAAATAACAATTGCTGACTTGGAGAAGTATAGCACAATGTAAACTGTTTGCCCAACTTTTGCATAGTACCTATAATGCGGTGTAAGACACCCATATCGTATTTAGCAGAAAAAAACGTGTCAAAACTTCGTTAATTTTCATAGCGACACACATCGTAGAATACTGCATCCTACAAAAGTTACATAAAACGTAGTGTAATTCAGACTTATTTATTTATTGATTTTTGTTACTTTTAAGTCCTATGGATGTGATAATCCTAAATAAACGTATACTTATTGATATGAATTTTTATTTAATAATTGTGTGTCGCATCCCGTAGAACACTGTACTGCATCAACTAGTGAGGTTATGCATAGTATAAAACAACATAAACACGGCGCGTCTCGTAGGATACTGTTCTGCAGCAACTTAAAGAAGTATATTGCACAGTAATACTGTATAGCATAAACTAGAATGTTCGTTCTAGAATTATAATGCACAGTAAACACGTCGTATCTCGTAGAATACTGTATTGCCTCAAATTAAAGAAGTGTATTACACAGTAATAATACCTACTAGGTATATGTATAGCATAAACTAGAATGTTATTCTAGAATTATAATGTAAGAACATGTTCGTAATGTGAAAAATACTTTAAAAACAAGAGCAAAGCAAAAGCTTTGCAAGGCTTAGCATAGTAGAATGTGTTGTATAAGCACATAATAATTATATTTATACTCTTGTCATGTCCCTGCATCTACTAGCTGTTTATAACATAATTTTTAGACAATATATTAGCCCGAGTGTAGCGTAAGCTATGATTAAGCAAAAATAACGTTAATATTTCATAAAGGTTTAAATAGCCCAACTTGAAGTCAAAATTACAGAAGTACAGCCACAACAGTAAATAAAAATAAAGTAAGTAAGTGTAATAAGTATATTTAAGGTGGTTTGAGCACATAATATACACTTCCTGTAATAATTAGCATACACTGCACAAAATATAACTAGTCAGTTTTCCGTTTGGATATGCAACTTGTAACACTTTGCAACTAACCAAGGCTAAGCTAAGCTGTAGCTTAGTAAAAAACTCAGGGTTCTTGATGTGAAAATATCAGCACAGACGTAACGGTGACGCATTTCTTTACCCAAGGCAAGAAAATGCGAACTACCCTACTTTTCAGAAAGTTTCGTTTAGTCAGAGGTTTTGCGTATGATGCATGTTAACATGTGTGACAGTATCTGCTCCGATGCTCCGATGCGACAGTATCAGCTCCGATGAGATGGTATCTGCTCCAATGCGACGGTATCTGCTCCGATGCGACGATATCTGCTCCGATGCTCTGCTCCGATGTTGCAGCGACGCATTTTCTCACGAGCAAGAAGACGCGGACCAGCCCTTCTTTTCTTAAAGCAGGCATAGTCACACTGTGTAAACACACACGCGTCACTTCTTCGTCATTTTGATGCGACGGGATCAGGTCCGATGCGACGGTATCCGCAAGACCCATGTAAAAGGGGGTACAGTGCAGAGTGAGGCTGCGACCCAAAGGGTACACTTAAGCCATTGTGTAAAGACCCAATGTAGAAAGGGTGCAGTACAGAGGTTGTCATTTTTATGCGACAGTATCCGCAAGACCCATGTAAAATGGGAACAGTACGGTGGACAGTATCCGCAAGACCCATGTAAAAACGGGAACAGTACGGTGCAGATTGAGGCTGCGATCCAATGTAGAAAGGGCTCGCTGTCAGATGAGACTTCGATGATTTCTCGACGCGCCAATCCTTTATTTCTTCGTCGCTTTTTTCCGCTACCCGCTACCCGCTTTCGGTTTCTCCATTGCAACTTGTTTTTTCGTGCGAAGGCCTCGGCACGGAAACACGGAATGAAGTTCGACCGGCCGATGGCTCCCCTCTGGGCTCTGAAGTGAGGTGGGGGTACGATAGTAACGAACTTAACGACTATGGACGATCTCTAGTGTTACCAGAATAAAAAACTTTGAAAGCGGGGAATAAAATCTCTAAACAATCCGTGTTGAGGGCCAGTACGTGAGACATAACTACAATATGTAAACAAAAACAAAATCGCGTCGAATGAAGCCGTGAAACATAATGGATGTTACTTGATATGTAGATATCAATTGGTATCAAACCTTATTAATTTTTTTTTATGCTATTGAGTGACGAGACGAACAAATCGCTCGCCTGGTGTTAAACGTCACGTTTGCCCATAACAGGTTTGGCCACGTAGAATTTTGAATTTAATATTATTTTTGATGTGGTCCCATAATTAATAGAACAATTCCATTTTTAAATCATCTACGAAAAAAAACAAAGAAAAATGTTTCTAGGAATCACTAAGACTATTACTTTGTCTTTGCGATGTTGAATTCGGCTCCAATATTTTTTAAGAAAACTATAATATGTATTGGGTAGGTATAAATCTATACTTACTAATATTATAAAGAGGAAAGATTTGTATTTTTGTATGTTTGTGTTGAATAAACACAAAAACTACTAGACCGATTTCAAAAATTCTTTCACCATTAGAATGCTTTTTTTTTTTTTTTGTTTACCCAGTGGAAATCCTTTATGGATACCACGCCCGCCCCGGGGGAGGCAGGGTGGTTATGTGGGAGTCTCCGCCCTAGTGGCGGCATACCCACTAAAACCACTGGGGAATTCATCGTCCGCCTGGTAGGGCAAGGTGGTGTTGCGTTAGCATTGACCACCTTGCCCCGGCGACGGGCCCGATTAGGCCCCCCTGCACCCATGGCGGGGTGACCCTGTTCCCCAGGATCACCCCCCAGACAGTGTGGGGTCGTGCAGGCCGGGAGGGTCCCCCGACTCTACCGGCAACCCCACTGCCGAGGAGCAAGGAGACGGGCGAACCGCCCTCTCGCTCCCCAGCCCCGCTCGCTCGCACATGGTGGGCAGTGTGGTTAGCACCACCCACCCCGCCTTAAGCCCACGTTCCTTTCACACCCGGCCACAAACCTCACGCGGCGAGGTGCAAAAGGAACCCTCCTCCTTTCCTTGCACTCCCGACCGCGACCCACACGCGGCGAGGAGCACAAGGAAAACCCCCCTGGTGGTCCGAGCCATCGCTCAGACCCCGGCTCATCCGCTGTGCCCTCTGCTCATCAGCCCTCTGCTGCCAGAGGGACACGCGGAAGGCCCCACCTCGGGTTCCTCCTCGTTTCACCGGGCGCAGTGCCACGGCTACTTATCCCCCCCGCCACGGAAAGGCGGGCACCCATTCGGGGGGGACCATTAGAATGCTTTTTTTTTTTGTTTACCCAGTGGAAATCCTTTATGGATACCACGCCCGCCCCGGGGGAGGCAGGGTGGTTATGTGGGAGTCTCCGCCCTGCGGCGGCATACCCACTAAAACCACTGGGGTGTTCGGCATCCGCCTGAGATGGGGCAAGGTGGGGTCGCGTTAGCAATCGCCACCTTGCCCCGGCGACGGACCCGATTAGGGCCCCCTGCACCTATGGAGGGGTGACCCTGTTCCCCAGGATCACCCCCCAGACAGTGTGGGGTCGTGCAGGCCGGGAGAGTCCCCCGACTCTCCCGGCAACCCCACTGCCGAGGAGCAAGGAGACGGGCGAACCGCCCTCTCGCTCCCCAGCCCCGCTCGCTCGCACGTGGTGGGCAGTGTGGTTAGCACCACCCACCCCGCCTTAAGCCCACGTTCCTTTCACACCCGGCCGCAAACCTCACGCGGCGAGGTGCAAAAGGAACCCTCCTCTTTCCCTTGCACTCCCGACCGCGACCCACACGCGGCGAGGAGCACAAGGAAAACCCTCCTGGTGGCACCGCTGTCACCGCCCGAGCGTGGAGCGCCGTTTCCTCCAGCGTCCACCACACTCGTCACCGGCGGCAGCAGTGCCACCGTCCAAGTGTGGAGCGCCGCATCCCCCGGCGTCCACCACACTCAGACCCTCCTCCTTTCCTTGCACTCCCGACCGCGACCCACACGCGGCGGGGAGCACAAGGAAAACCCCCCTGGTGGTCCGAGCCATCGCTCAGACCCCGGCTCATCCGCTGTGCCCTCTGCTAATCAGCCCTCTGCTGCCAGAGGGACACGCGGAAGGCCCCACCTCGGGTTCCTCTTCGTTTCACCGGGCTCAGTGCCACGGCTACTTATCCCCCCCGCCACGGAAAGGCGGGAACCCATTCGGGGGGGACCATTAGAATGCTACATTATCCCTGAGTAACATAGGCTATATTTTATACCCGTGCAAAGCCGGGGCAGGTCGCTAGTATTAGAATATTAGGATTCATTTTATTTGTTATTAACAATATATTATATTAACCTATTGTTCTCCGGGCGCAGCACGTAAACACCGAACTGAGTTCTGGCAAATATTTAACTACTACACAAAAAAAAAAAAAGTTCATTTTACTATTTTTAAGTCCGTTGTGCTTAGCAGCACTAGCATTGTATACAACGTAAAATGTAATCTCAATAAGCTAATCACTGTATTATTATGAGATTAATAATTAATTAATGATTAATAATTCTTAAACCACAATAAGAAACCACAATAATAAGAATAAATAAGCAATGCATTACTAGTTGCATAAATTACTACCAACGATTTTCCTCCATTCAATAATGAACTGTGAAATTATAAATCCATGACTTGTTTAATCTTTTAAAATGGGAAATAAATTACTGATTTTATCGTACTTAGTGTGAGCGCACAGGAAAATACATGAAATAAATAACTTGATGGGCTATAAAATGATGCAATCAGTGGATGTAATCGTGTGGTACACTAGGCGACGTAAGTCTAGGGCCGGATCAAGCCACGTCACCGAAGTCGGATGCTTAATCGATGAGCCACGTAGGGTAAAAAATAGAGATAGAGAAAGACAACCTAGTCTGTTCACGGAGTCGAGCTAATAGGAGAGTTTACGTTGCGACCAAAGCGTTAGTCTCATGTCTCTCGTGCGGTGCGTTTTCGACTTTCAAACTTCGAACGAAATCCTAGATAGAGGTTTTGTTCAAAATTCAAACGTGAATTCGAACGTGTGATTGTTACTTCATCAGTCGAGTAGTGTAGCGACTCTTTGGCGTCGTGCACTTAAATGCCACCCACATTTAAAAAACTACGTGTTATTATTAATCGATCAGTCGAGTAGTGTAGCGACTCTTTGGCGTCCTGCACTTAAATGCCACCCACATTTACATCAAAGCTACATGCAAGCGTACTGCAAGTGTCGCCACGATATCATGACCAATGGGAGATTAATCAACTTATATCTCAGGGTGACGAGTGCTGTGCCGCGCAGGGTCTTGAATTCTGCGAGTTCAAAATTCTGGGTGGCGCAGACCTGCTACGGGCAAACGTGACGTTTAACATCAGGCGAACGATTTGCTCGTTTCGTCACAAAATCACATTAAAAAAAAGACAACGCAAGCGCACTCCATCACCTTATGCACGAACTGTCTAAGCTGATCAATAGGTAGTGTAGTGTCAAGTAACTACTTACTAGTCAAGTGATCTTTAATTTGCCATTGGTATAATAAATGGGACCTACATGTGAATCCATTATCCATTTTACACCATATCTATCAAATTGCTATTACAGTAACGTATAGGTACAATGTGTGTAGGTAATGAGTTTTTATGACCTAGCTAGAGATATTTATGTTTATACTGATATGGTAAGGTTTTCCTTCATCAGGATAAATAATTAATATTTTTTAAAACAAGCTTATTTTGCATTGTCATCAGAGTTACACAACTACCTGTCTACCTACTCGTATATATACCGAATTTCAGCTCAATTTGACATCGGCAAGTGGTTCAAAATTCTGTTAATTTGACCTAAACAAAATAACATAGATTGCAAATCAAATAAAGGCTTGTAAAAAAGATTTAATGATCAAACGAACTTACCAAGTGAAGTTCGATCACAATTATGTGAACGGCTTCATTCGACGCGATTTTGTTTTTGTTTACATATTGTAGTTATGTCTCACGTACTGGCCCTCAACACGGATTGTTTAGAGATTTTATTCCCCGCTTTCAAAGTTTTTTATTCTGGTAACACTAGAGATCGTCCATAGTCGTTAAGTTCGTTACTATCGTACCCCCACCTCACTTCAGAGCCCAGAGGGGAGCCATCGGCCGGTCGAACTTCATTCTGTTTAGAGCAATAGTTTTACTAACTACTTATTTTGTGACCGGTAATGGAAAAAATTACCCATAAATTGATTATGATTACCAATTATCAATTTCACATTTCATTATTAGGGTTAGGGCATTTATATACATTGTATATAAGTACTAAGTAGGTTACTTAGCTAAGCTATTTATGGGAGGGTGTATATATTAATCGCGTCGAATGAAGCCGTTCACATAATTGTGATCGAACTTCACTTGGTAAGTTCGTTTGATCATTAATTATGTTTCACGGCTTCATTCGACGCGATTTTGTTTTTGTTTACATATTGTAGGATGTTCAGAGAAAATTAGTGAAATGTGAAGCAAATTTTTCACAAAATACAAATACATAATTATGTATATCCTTTTATATGATGTTTATAACCGAATCGATCCCGCCACAGACTGTTGGCATGTTGTGAACATTTAGCTTAAAATGTTCTGAGCATCCATCCCAGCATGTCAGTTTTGAAATAAATTTCGAACCGTTAGATTTTTTATACTACGCTAACAAAATATGATAACTTATTTGAGAGCTGGATCTGTATCTATGCTGCTTCTTCTACCTATATAGGTACATAAAATCATAATGTATGGTGATACAATATTCCCAGAAGACATTCCCAGTGTAGGTGCTGGACGATACTGCGACATGTCGCCAGCACGAGAAAACTCCAACTAATGAAGAACTAATAAGATAAATATTATTTTATTGGATTTAGTGGTGGAGTCCGTCTATCGTTAGATACGGTTAGGTTTACAGTCTATTTAAAAAAGTTATTAATACTAATATTGAAAAAACTTAATAAAATTAATAATCAAAAGCCTCTCCCACTAATAGCATTAAAAAATAATTGTAATTCTGGCTGATAACTGTGACTATGTGTCATATCAGAAAATGTAATCCAAGATTTAGTACATAATAATCAGTTATTGTATTGTATTAGTGACATTATTTCTGTAAAATCAACG
This sequence comes from Alcis repandata, assembly GCA_949125135.1. Classification (NCBI taxonomy): domain Eukaryota; kingdom Metazoa; phylum Arthropoda; class Insecta; order Lepidoptera; family Geometridae; genus Alcis; species Alcis repandata. The sequence continues at coordinate 7,040,658 of OX421237.1, forward strand.
AAATGGGTCCTTGGCTAACCAACTACGTTGTTTGAGTCATATAAACCAATGTATGGGTGTGCAGAGTTCGTGTGATAAGACATCAGCAAGGACATTCAAGCTGGTAGAAATTGAAGTTAAAACTTACAATGTCAAAACAAAAAATAAATAAATCACAAAAAAAAAAGAAATATAATGCTTACATGCACTAGGATAAATTCTTATTGTCTTTTAGCATTATTCATAATATTTTGCGAGTATATCACATTACTGAAAAAGAACTCAAGGGATCTTTAATCTAAAAATAATGAATTGCTTAATGTTTAAGCCAAGTTTTTTGTACATATAATTGTTTAATTATTGAAGTTAACTTGATTTTATTTGACTGAATAAATGACGATATCAGCATTTGACAGTGACACTAATGATCCATCAATGAGTTTTAAGTTAAGTAAACATTGTGTAGGTACTTTGATTTTTTCAAACAAAATCCAACATTTATTTTTCTTGAATTCTTAAGCCTTAATTATATTACTAGCTCGCATTACTAATATCGATTTCTGGTCGTCATCATGGCGATACTTTATCATAACTTACATATCTTCTTGGAGTCTCTATTTAAGTAAATTAAATTTCAGCTACGATAAAAATAAAAACAAAAAACATTTTTGCAATTAGGATGAGGCACCCGGTCTACAAGAATTTGCGCAAATTCTACTCCTTTTGACATTCTAATAATATTGTTTTCTTTGACATTTAATTTATTGTGTATTAATTTATTCGTAAAAACTGTATTTGACATTCATAAGTGTGCATTGATGTACCCATATTTGAATAAATTATTTTGAATTTTGAATTTTTTGAATTCCTCTCAGTAACCGCAACTGTCACACGGCGGTGGCAGTGATGGTTCTATTTTCTACTGCTAACAAACTGTGCTCCTCCAACCTGGTGGCGCGGGCGTCTACCAATGTTCAAAGTTAACTCTCCTAATATAAGGCCGTCGCCTAGTGAGAGCGGCTGTCACACCAAATTATGAAGTGAATCGATTAATCGGACCAAGTGTATTTGCATTTTTGTAACTCTGCTTATCTCTGTTTTACTTAATGTGTATCAGCAATGAATAATTGAAAATGTGACATTTACCATTTACTTAAGAAACCCATCGTGATAGACGTTTCTCGTCGTATAAGAATACATAGAGTAGCATACAGCGTAAAAAACTAACCATGTGACAAAATATGTGTCCTTGTATGATCTGAACTCAGGAATAAATTTTTATATAATATACATAATATATTTTTTCTTGTGTTACCCTTCTTTAACTTAATAAAGTATGGTATAAGACTGAAGTGTCAGTGACACATTACTTTACTTTTGAAAAAATTTGTATCCAGCAGTTTCCTAACTTGAAAATAATAGTAACATATAGCTCGGTGCTCGGTGGTATTTTGAATCATACGGACAATCCTCCTAAAGATATTGATAACGAAATTATCAAAAATAATGTGTTAAAATAATGATCAATAGGTATATCAATTTATGTGGCAAACGCACACAGTTATGGTTTTGTAGAAACTGTTTGTTCATATAATAACTAATAACTAGAGGTATAAATGTACCTAAAAATAAAATAAATTAAGGAGTAAAAATAACAATTGCTGACTTGGAGAAGTATAGCACAATGTAAACTGTTTGCCCAACTTTTGCATAGTACCTATAATGCGGTGTAAGACACCCATATCGTATTTAGCAGAAAAAAACGTGTCAAAACTTCGTTAATTTTCATAGCGACACACATCGTAGAATACTGCATCCTACAAAAGTTACATAAAACGTAGTGTAATTCAGACTTATTTATTTATTGATTTTTGTTACTTTTAAGTCCTATGGATGTGATAATCCTAAATAAACGTATACTTATTGATATGAATTTTTATTTAATAATTGTGTGTCGCATCCCGTAGAACACTGTACTGCATCAACTAGTGAGGTTATGCATAGTATAAAACAACATAAACACGGCGCGTCTCGTAGGATACTGTTCTGCAGCAACTTAAAGAAGTATATTGCACAGTAATACTGTATAGCATAAACTAGAATGTTCGTTCTAGAATTATAATGCACAGTAAACACGTCGTATCTCGTAGAATACTGTATTGCCTCAAATTAAAGAAGTGTATTACACAGTAATAATACCTACTAGGTATATGTATAGCATAAACTAGAATGTTATTCTAGAATTATAATGTAAGAACATGTTCGTAATGTGAAAAATACTTTAAAAACAAGAGCAAAGCAAAAGCTTTGCAAGGCTTAGCATAGTAGAATGTGTTGTATAAGCACATAATAATTATATTTATACTCTTGTCATGTCCCTGCATCTACTAGCTGTTTATAACATAATTTTTAGACAATATATTAGCCCGAGTGTAGCGTAAGCTATGATTAAGCAAAAATAACGTTAATATTTCATAAAGGTTTAAATAGCCCAACTTGAAGTCAAAATTACAGAAGTACAGCCACAACAGTAAATAAAAATAAAGTAAGTAAGTGTAATAAGTATATTTAAGGTGGTTTGAGCACATAATATACACTTCCTGTAATAATTAGCATACACTGCACAAAATATAACTAGTCAGTTTTCCGTTTGGATATGCAACTTGTAACACTTTGCAACTAACCAAGGCTAAGCTAAGCTGTAGCTTAGTAAAAAACTCAGGGTTCTTGATGTGAAAATATCAGCACAGACGTAACGGTGACGCATTTCTTTACCCAAGGCAAGAAAATGCGAACTACCCTACTTTTCAGAAAGTTTCGTTTAGTCAGAGGTTTTGCGTATGATGCATGTTAACATGTGTGACAGTATCTGCTCCGATGCTCCGATGCGACAGTATCAGCTCCGATGAGATGGTATCTGCTCCAATGCGACGGTATCTGCTCCGATGCGACGATATCTGCTCCGATGCTCTGCTCCGATGTTGCAGCGACGCATTTTCTCACGAGCAAGAAGACGCGGACCAGCCCTTCTTTTCTTAAAGCAGGCATAGTCACACTGTGTAAACACACACGCGTCACTTCTTCGTCATTTTGATGCGACGGGATCAGGTCCGATGCGACGGTATCCGCAAGACCCATGTAAAAGGGGGTACAGTGCAGAGTGAGGCTGCGACCCAAAGGGTACACTTAAGCCATTGTGTAAAGACCCAATGTAGAAAGGGTGCAGTACAGAGGTTGTCATTTTTATGCGACAGTATCCGCAAGACCCATGTAAAATGGGAACAGTACGGTGGACAGTATCCGCAAGACCCATGTAAAAACGGGAACAGTACGGTGCAGATTGAGGCTGCGATCCAATGTAGAAAGGGCTCGCTGTCAGATGAGACTTCGATGATTTCTCGACGCGCCAATCCTTTATTTCTTCGTCGCTTTTTTCCGCTACCCGCTACCCGCTTTCGGTTTCTCCATTGCAACTTGTTTTTTCGTGCGAAGGCCTCGGCACGGAAACACGGAATGAAGTTCGACCGGCCGATGGCTCCCCTCTGGGCTCTGAAGTGAGGTGGGGGTACGATAGTAACGAACTTAACGACTATGGACGATCTCTAGTGTTACCAGAATAAAAAACTTTGAAAGCGGGGAATAAAATCTCTAAACAATCCGTGTTGAGGGCCAGTACGTGAGACATAACTACAATATGTAAACAAAAACAAAATCGCGTCGAATGAAGCCGTGAAACATAATGGATGTTACTTGATATGTAGATATCAATTGGTATCAAACCTTATTAATTTTTTTTTATGCTATTGAGTGACGAGACGAACAAATCGCTCGCCTGGTGTTAAACGTCACGTTTGCCCATAACAGGTTTGGCCACGTAGAATTTTGAATTTAATATTATTTTTGATGTGGTCCCATAATTAATAGAACAATTCCATTTTTAAATCATCTACGAAAAAAAACAAAGAAAAATGTTTCTAGGAATCACTAAGACTATTACTTTGTCTTTGCGATGTTGAATTCGGCTCCAATATTTTTTAAGAAAACTATAATATGTATTGGGTAGGTATAAATCTATACTTACTAATATTATAAAGAGGAAAGATTTGTATTTTTGTATGTTTGTGTTGAATAAACACAAAAACTACTAGACCGATTTCAAAAATTCTTTCACCATTAGAATGCTTTTTTTTTTTTTTTGTTTACCCAGTGGAAATCCTTTATGGATACCACGCCCGCCCCGGGGGAGGCAGGGTGGTTATGTGGGAGTCTCCGCCCTAGTGGCGGCATACCCACTAAAACCACTGGGGAATTCATCGTCCGCCTGGTAGGGCAAGGTGGTGTTGCGTTAGCATTGACCACCTTGCCCCGGCGACGGGCCCGATTAGGCCCCCCTGCACCCATGGCGGGGTGACCCTGTTCCCCAGGATCACCCCCCAGACAGTGTGGGGTCGTGCAGGCCGGGAGGGTCCCCCGACTCTACCGGCAACCCCACTGCCGAGGAGCAAGGAGACGGGCGAACCGCCCTCTCGCTCCCCAGCCCCGCTCGCTCGCACATGGTGGGCAGTGTGGTTAGCACCACCCACCCCGCCTTAAGCCCACGTTCCTTTCACACCCGGCCACAAACCTCACGCGGCGAGGTGCAAAAGGAACCCTCCTCCTTTCCTTGCACTCCCGACCGCGACCCACACGCGGCGAGGAGCACAAGGAAAACCCCCCTGGTGGTCCGAGCCATCGCTCAGACCCCGGCTCATCCGCTGTGCCCTCTGCTAATCAGCCCTCTGCTGCCAGAGGGACACGCGGAAGGCCCCACCTCGGGTTCCTCCTCGTTTCACCGGGCGCAGTGCCACGGCTACTTATCCCCCCCGCCACGGAAAGGCGGGCACCCATTCGGGGGGGACCATTAGAATGCTTTTTTTTTTTGTTTACCCAGTGGAAATCCTTTATGGATACCACGCCCGCCCCGGGGGAGGCAGGGTGGTTATGTGGGAGTCTCCGCCCTGCGGCGGCATACCCACTAAAACCACTGGGGTGTTCGGCATCCGCCTGAGATGGGGCAAGGTGGGGTCGCGTTAGCAATCGCCACCTTGCCCCGGCGACGGACCCGATTAGGGCCCCCTGCACCTATGGAGGGGTGACCCTGTTCCCCAGGATCACCCCCCAGACAGTGTGGGGTCGTGCAGGCCGGGAGAGTCCCCCGACTCTCCCGGCAACCCCACTGCCGAGGAGCAAGGAGACGGGCGAACCGCCCTCTCGCTCCCCAGCCCCGCTCGCTCGCACGTGGTGGGCAGTGTGGTTAGCACCACCCACCCCGCCTTAAGCCCACGTTCCTTTCACACCCGGCCGCAAACCTCACGCGGCGAGGTGCAAAAGGAACCCTCCTCTTTCCCTTGCACTCCCGACCGCGACCCACACGCGGCGAGGAGCACAAGGAAAACCCTCCTGGTGGCACCGCTGTCACCGCCCGAGCGTGGAGCGCCGTTTCCTCCAGCGTCCACCACACTCGTCACCGGCGGCAGCAGTGCCACCGTCCAAGTGTGGAGCGCCGCATCCCCCGGCGTCCACCACACTCAGACCCTCCTCCTTTCCTTGCACTCCCGACCGCGACCCACACGCGGCGGGGAGCACAAGGAAAACCCCCCTGGTGGTCCGAGCCATCGCTCAGACCCCGGCTCATCCGCTGTGCCCTCTGCTAATCAGCCCTCTGCTGCCAGAGGGACACGCGGAAGGCCCCACCTCGGGTTCCTCTTCGTTTCACCGGGCTCAGTGCCACGGCTACTTATCCCCCCCGCCACGGAAAGGCGGGAACCCATTCGGGGGGGACCATTAGAATGCTACATTATCCCTGAGTAACATAGGCTATATTTTATACCCGTGCAAAGCCGGGGCAGGTCGCTAGTATTAGAATATTAGGATTCATTTTATTTGTTATTAACAATATATTATATTAACCTATTGTTCTCCGGGCGCAGCACGTAAACACCGAACTGAGTTCTGGCAAATATTTAACTACTACACAAAAAAAAAAAAAGTTCATTTTACTATTTTTAAGTCCGTTGTGCTTAGCAGCACTAGCATTGTATACAACGTAAAATGTAATCTCAATAAGCTAATCACTGTATTATTATGAGATTAATAATTAATTAATGATTAATAATTCTTAAACCACAATAAGAAACCACAATAATAAGAATAAATAAGCAATGCATTACTAGTTGCATAAATTACTACCAACGATTTTCCTCCATTCAATAATGAACTGTGAAATTATAAATCCATGACTTGTTTAATCTTTTAAAATGGGAAATAAATTACTGATTTTATCGTACTTAGTGTGAGCGCACAGGAAAATACATGAAATAAATAACTTGATGGGCTATAAAATGATGCAATCAGTGGATGTAATCGTGTGGTACACTAGGCGACGTAAGTCTAGGGCCGGATCAAGCCACGTCACCGAAGTCGGATGCTTAATCGATGAGCCACGTAGGGTAAAAAATAGAGATAGAGAAAGACAACCTAGTCTGTTCACGGAGTCGAGCTAATAGGAGAGTTTACGTTGCGACCAAAGCGTTAGTCTCATGTCTCTCGTGCGGTGCGTTTTCGACTTTCAAACTTCGAACGAAATCCTAGATAGAGGTTTTGTTCAAAATTCAAACGTGAATTCGAACGTGTGATTGTTACTTCATCAGTCGAGTAGTGTAGCGACTCTTTGGCGTCGTGCACTTAAATGCCACCCACATTTAAAAAACTACGTGTTATTATTAATCGATCAGTCGAGTAGTGTAGCGACTCTTTGGCGTCCTGCACTTAAATGCCACCCACATTTACATCAAAGCTACATGCAAGCGTACTGCAAGTGTCGCCACGATATCATGACCAATGGGAGATTAATCAACTTATATCTCAGGGTGACGAGTGCTGTGCCGCGCAGGGTCTTGAATTCTGCGAGTTCAAAATTCTGGGTGGCGCAGACCTGCTACGGGCAAACGTGACGTTTAACATCAGGCGAACGATTTGCTCGTTTCGTCACAAAATCACATTAAAAAAAAGACAACGCAAGCGCACTCCATCACCTTATGCACGAACTGTCTAAGCTGATCAATAGGTAGTGTAGTGTCAAGTAACTACTTACTAGTCAAGTGATCTTTAATTTGCCATTGGTATAATAAATGGGACCTACATGTGAATCCATTATCCATTTTACACCATATCTATCAAATTGCTATTACAGTAACGTATAGGTACAATGTGTGTAGGTAATGAGTTTTTATGACCTAGCTAGAGATATTTATGTTTATACTGATATGGTAAGGTTTTCCTTCATCAGGATAAATAATTAATATTTTTTAAAACAAGCTTATTTTGCATTGTCATCAGAGTTACACAACTACCTGTCTACCTACTCGTATATATACCGAATTTCAGCTCAATTTGACATCGGCAAGTGGTTCAAAATTCTGTTAATTTGACCTAAACAAAATAACATAGATTGCAAATCAAATAAAGGCTTGTAAAAAAGATTTAATGATCAAACGAACTTACCAAGTGAAGTTCGATCACAATTATGTGAACGGCTTCATTCGACGCGATTTTGTTTTTGTTTACATATTGTAGTTATGTCTCACGTACTGGCCCTCAACACGGATTGTTTAGAGATTTTATTCCCCGCTTTCAAAGTTTTTTATTCTGGTAACACTAGAGATCGTCCATAGTCGTTAAGTTCGTTACTATCGTACCCCCACCTCACTTCAGAGCCCAGAGGGGAGCCATCGGCCGGTCGAACTTCATTCTGTTTAGAGCAATAGTTTTACTAACTACTTATTTTGTGACCGGTAATGGAAAAAATTACCCATAAATTGATTATGATTACCAATTATCAATTTCACATTTCATTATTAGGGTTAGGGCATTTATATACATTGTATATAAGTACTAAGTAGGTTACTTAGCTAAGCTATTTATGGGAGGGTGTATATATTAATCGCGTCGAATGAAGCCGTTCACATAATTGTGATCGAACTTCACTTGGTAAGTTCGTTTGATCATTAATTATGTTTCACGGCTTCATTCGACGCGATTTTGTTTTTGTTTACATATTGTAGGATGTTCAGAGAAAATTAGTGAAATGTGAAGCAAATTTTTCACAAAATACAAATACATAATTATGTATATCCTTTTATATGATGTTTATAACCGAATCGATCCCGCCACAGACTGTTGGCATGTTGTGAACATTTAGCTTAAAATGTTCTGAGCATCCATCCCAGCATGTCAGTTTTGAAATAAATTTCGAACCGTTAGATTTTTTATACTACGCTAACAAAATATGATAACTTATTTGAGAGCTGGATCTGTATCTATGCTGCTTCTTCTACCTATATAGGTACATAAAATCATAATGTATGGTGATACAATATTCCCAGAAGACATTCCCAGTGTAGGTGCTGGACGATACTGCGACATGTCGCCAGCACGAGAAAACTCCAACTAATGAAGAACTAATAAGATAAATATTATTTTATTGGATTTAGTGGTGGAGTCCGTCTATCGTTAGATACGGTTAGGTTTACAGTCTATTTAAAAAAGTTATTAATACTAATATTGAAAAAACTTAATAAAATTAATAATCAAAAGCCTCTCCCACTAATAGCATTAAAAAATAATTGTAATTCTGGCTGATAACTGTGACTATGTGTCATATCAGAAAATGTAATCCAAGATTTAGTACATAATAATCAGTTATTGTATTGTATTAGTGACATTATTTCTGTAAAATCAACGAAATGGGTCCTTGGCTAACCAACTACGTTGTTTGAGTCATATAAACCAATGTATGGGTGTGCAGAGTTCGTGTGATAAGACATCAGCAAGGACATTCAAGCTGGTAGAAATTGAAGTTAAAACTTACAATGTCAAAACAAAAAATAAATAAATCACAAAAAAAAAAGAAATATAATGCTTACATGCACTAGGATAAATTCTTATTGTCTTTTAGCATTATTCATAATATTTTGCGAGTATATCACATTACTGAAAAAGAACTCAAGGGATCTTTAATCTAAAAATAATGAATTGCTTAATGTTTAAGCCAAGTTTTTTGTACATATAATTGTTTAATTATTGAAGTTAACTTGATTTTATTTGACTGAATAAATGACGATATCAGCATTTGACAGTGACACTAATGATCCATCAATGAGTTTTAAGTTAAGTAAACATTGTGTAGGTACTTTGATTTTTTCAAACAAAATCCAACATTTATTTTTCTTGAATTCTTAAGCCTTAATTATATTACTAGCTCGCATTACTAATATCGATTTCTGGTCGTCATCATGGCGATACTTTATCATAACTTACATATCTTCTTGGAGTCTCTATTTAAGTAAATTAAATTTCAGCTACGATAAAAATAAAAACAAAAAACATTTTTGCAATTAGGATGAGGCACCCGGTCTACAAGAATTTGCGCAAATTCTACTCCTTTTGACATTCTAATAATATTGTTTTCTTTGACATTTAATTTATTGTGTATTAATTTATTCGTAAAAACTGTATTTGACATTCATAAGTGTGCATTGATGTACCCATATTTGAATAAATTATTTTGAATTTTGAATTTTTTGAATTCCTCTCAGTAACCGCAACTGTCACACGGCGGTGGCAGTGATGGTTCTATTTTCTACTGCTAACAAACTGTGCTCCTCCAACCTGGTGGCGCGGGCGTCTACCAATGTTCAAAGTTAACTCTCCTAATATAAGGCCGTCGCCTAGTGAGAGCGGCTGTCACACCAAATTATGAAGTGAATCGATTAATCGGACCAAGTGTATTTGCATTTTTGTAACTCTGCTTATCTCTGTTTTACTTAATGTGTATCAGCAATGAATAATTGAAAATGTGACATTTACCATTTACTTAAGAAACCCATCGTGATAGACGTTTCTCGTCGTATAAGAATACATAGAGTAGCATACAGCGTAAAAAACTAACCATGTGACAAAATATGTGTCCTTGTATGATCTGAACTCAGGAATAAATTTTTATATAATATACATAATATATTTTTTCTTGTGTTACCCTTCTTTAACTTAATAAAGTATGGTATAAGACTGAAGTGTCAGTGACACATTACTTTACTTTTGAAAAAATTTGTATCCAGCAGTTTCCTAACTTGAAAATAATAGTAACATATAGCTCGGTGCTCGGTGGTATTTTGAATCATACGGACAATCCTCCTAAAGATATTGATAACGAAATTATCAAAAATAATGTGTTAAAATAATGATCAATAGGTATATCAATTTATGTGGCAAACGCACACAGTTATGGTTTTGTAGAAACTGTTTGTTCATATAATAACTAATAACTAGAGGTATAAATGTACCTAAAAATAAAATAAATTAAGGAGTAAAAATAACAATTGCTGACTTGGAGAAGTATAGCACAATGTAAACTGTTTGCCCAACTTTTGCATAGTACCTATAATGCGGTGTAAGACACCCATATCGTATTTAGCAGAAAAAAACGTGTCAAAACTTCGTTAATTTTCATAGCGACACACATCGTAGAATACTGCATCCTACAAAAGTTACATAAAACGTAGTGTAATTCAGACTTATTTATTTATTGATTTTTGTTACTTTTAAGTCCTATGGATGTGATAATCCTAAATAAACGTATACTTATTGATATGAATTTTTATTTAATAATTGTGTGTCGCATCCCGTAGAACACTGTACTGCATCAACTAGTGAGGTTATGCATAGTATAAAACAACATAAACACGGCGCGTCTCGTAGGATACTGTTCTGCAGCAACTTAAAGAAGTATATTGCACAGTAATACTGTATAGCATAAACTAGAATGTTCGTTCTAGAATTATAATGCACAGTAAACACGTCGTATCTCGTAGAATACTGTATTGCCTCAAATTAAAGAAGTGTATTACACAGTAATAATACCTACTAGGTATATGTATAGCATAAACTAGAATGTTATTCTAGAATTATAATGTAAGAACATGTTCGTAATGTGAAAAATACTTTAAAAACAAGAGCAAAGCAAAAGCTTTGCAAGGCTTAGCATAGTAGAATGTGTTGTATAAGCACATAATAATTATATTTATACTCTTGTCATGTCCCTGCATCTACTAGCTGTTTATAACATAATTTTTAGACAATATATTAGCCCGAGTGTAGCGTAAGCTATGATTAAGCAAAAATAACGTTAATATTTCATAAAGGTTTAAATAGCCCAACTTGAAGTCAAAATTACAGAAGTACAGCCACAACAGTAAATAAAAATAAAGTAAGTAAGTGTAATAAGTATATTTAAGGTGGTTTGAGCACATAATATACACTTCCTGTAATAATTAGCATACACTGCACAAAATATAACTAGTCAGTTTTCCGTTTGGATATGCAACTTGTAACACTTTGCAACTAACCAAGGCTAAGCTAAGCTGTAGCTTAGTAAAAAACTCAGGGTTCTTGATGTGAAAATATCAGCACAGACGTAACGGTGACGCATTTCTTTACCCAAGGCAAGAAAATGCGAACTACCCTACTTTTCAGAAAGTTTCGTTTAGTCAGAGGTTTTGCGTATGATGCATGTTAACATGTGTGACAGTATCTGCTCCGATGCTCCGATGCGACAGTATCAGCTCCGATGAGATGGTATCTGCTCCATTGCGACGGTATCTGCTCCGATGCGACGATATCTGCTCCGATGCTCTGCTCCGATGTTGCAGCGACGCATTTTCTCACGAGCAAGAAGACGCGGACCAGCCCTTCTTTTCTTAAAGCAGGCATAGTCACACTGTGTAAACACACACGCGTCACTTCTTCGTCATTTTGATGCGACGGGATCAGGTCCGATGCGACGGTATCCGCAAGACCCATGTAAAAGGGGGTACAGTGCAGAGTGAGGCTGCGACCCAAAGGGTACACTTAAGCCATTGTGTAAAGACCCAATGTAGAAAGGGTGCAGTACAGAGGTTGTCATTTTTATGCGACAGTATCCGCAAGACCCATGTAAAATGGGAACAGTACGGTGGACAGTATCCGCAAGACCCATGTAAAAACGGGAACAGTACGGTGCAGATTGAGGCTGCGATCCAATGTAGAAAGGGCTCGCTGTCAGATGAGACTTCGATGATTTCTCGACGCGCCAATCCTTTATTTCTTCGTCGCTTTTTTCCGCTACCCGCTACCCGCTTTCGGTTTCTCCATTGCAACTTGTTTTTTCGTGCGAAGGCCTCGGCACGGAAACACGGAATGGAGTTCGACCGGCCGATGGCTCCCCTCTGGGCTCTGAAGTGAGGTGGGGGTACGATAGTAACGAACTTAACGACTATGGACGATCTCTAGTGTTACCAGAATAAAAAACTTTGAAAGCGGGGAATAAAATCTCTAAACAATCCGTGTTGAGGGCCAGTACGTGAGACATAACTACAATATGTAAACAAAAACAAAATCGCGTCGAATGAAGCCGTGAAACATAATAACCAGATATGTACCTACATAATTTATTTCTTAGTTATAAATAATCTATACTAATATTATAAAGAGGAAAGATTTGTATTTTTGTATTTTTGGATGTTTGTGTGGAATAAACTCAAAAAGTACTGGACCGATTTCAATAATTCTTTCACCATTCTAATGCTACATTATCCCAAAGTGACATAGGCTATATTTATTACCTGAAAAAATTAGGGATCCTTACTAAAACTTCAATAGTGTCCACCCGTGCGAAGCCGGGACGAGCCGCTAGTTATAAATATTTTTATATCAGGTACCTATCTATATTAGAACGCGTTTTTGCGCGATACATTTTTCGAAAATAACAATTTAGTTGATCATGTTTTCTTTAACTATTTACTATTTATTATCCTCATAAAATATCACAACTACATACCTACTTATTACAATTTGGTGAACGTTTAATTTTGACCTTCACTCTATATCCTTTTGATTTTTGAGCAGACCGTTTCGTTTTGAAAAAGGTAAAAAAGACTCGTCAAAATAAAATAAATAAAACGTTTATATTTACATTTACGAGTAAATATAAACGTTTCGCACTCATAGCTCCCCACTAGGATACAATGTGTCGGGGATGCCATGGAACAGTTGTCCTTCACAACTAACACCCAGACCCAGAACAGATATTTAAATTTGATGAATTCAAACATCTGTCCGGCTGGGAATCGAACCCAGAACCTCTGGCTTATAAGACGGATATACAACCGTTGAGTCAAACAGGTCGTCAAAATGTAGGTAGGTACCTACTTATAAAACTTTACACAACCAGGCACCTCAAAGCGGACTATATACACAGCGGACTAATATACAGTCGTATAGACTATTTCTTCGTAAAAAAAGATAGGAAGATAGATAGAAACGCTTTTTTGAGTACACGGTAAAAAATAAAAATACAAAAACAGAAAAGACTTACCTACATACTAGTGCCACAACTGTCGCCCTTATCGCTAGACCAACCGTCCAGGCCAAACATACTAATTGTCATACGGTTGACAAGCGGGGTCTGGAAAACTTTCACTATTATTATCAATCCAGGCAAAGGAAAAAAAATGAATTTTAAATAAATAAATAAATAAACGTTTCACACTCATAGCTCCGGACTAGGCTCCTTTTATTTTTTAATTTTAGTAGATATAAATAAATAAAAATTAATAAGACGGGAATACTCACGTAAAAAATTAAGTCGTCTACTACGACTAGTTTCGGTCACATTCGGTGACCTTCATCTGGTGAATTTCGGGTGGGTTTTTTTTACGTGAGTATTCCCGTTTTAATTTTAACAAAAATATATGAAAACCACGTTAGTTTTAATAGTAAAAAAAAATTCTTGCCATTGTTACAGATCACAGCGATATTTTTCATAGTGGCAGCATGTACAGCAGAAAGTGCAGTACTGGATCCAGCATTGTACCTGGTACCGAGCCCGCCCCTGGTGCCAGCTAGCGGCAGCATGTCCCCGGGGGAGATGTGGGGACGGTCCTTACGAGAAAATATTGCGAGAGATTTTCAAGAAGAAAAAAAGGGTAAGTTGATGAGAAGAATGTTTACTTCATTCCTCAAAAGCTTATTCTGTTTTCATTCTTCTTTATTTTTTACTAGCTGCACCCGGCGGTTTCACCCGCTGATTTTTTTTACTTTTAAACCTTCCCTATATTAGAGCGAACAAAACAAAAAAATAAATATTCAAATCGGTCCAGCCGTTCTCAAGTTTTAGCAAGACAAACGAACAGTGATTCATTTTTAACATTATAAGAGAAGATTATTCTGAGGACTATGTACATAGGTGCTTTTCCAGCGTTTTATAAAAAAGGAAAGAAAAGAAATAGTTTTAGTACCTACCTACATACCTAACTTATATTTTTACATGATCAGGTGAATTTAGAATTTTCAAACTAACTAATTATCGAATTATCAACTTTGTTCAATGTTAACGTGAAAATGGGTAGATATTATTCATAAACAACAACATTAAACACACATGTTGCTAACTTACTTACACATTGCAGAAAAAATATTTAACATAGGTATTATTCGTTGTTGAAAGATTTTTTTCTGTAGTCATTAACACTTTTTGTTTTTCTGATTCCAGAGGAAACTACACAAAAACCAGCCGCAGTAGAAAGCCGCATGTTTTGGCCACGCTTCAGCTCGCCAGAACCAGTCGTCGGTGTCCGAATTCCCTTGACATTCAGCCTATCAGGTTCCTATGGGAAAGTCGCCTCCTTACCTGGTAGCATCATTGGAAACAGTTACGCAAGCATAGCTGGACTTGGGACGAGTATGAGCTCAAATGTAGGCTCCAGCTCTATATTGCCGGGGAAGGCTGGTGTTGCCAGCGTGTATGGGAACTATGGAAGGTCAGCGCTGGCTGGCAGCAGCTATGGCTCGTTCGGTAGTGGAGTGAGAGTCTTCGGTGGTGATAATGTAGCTTCTTGGAGCGGGTGGGGTAATGGCAAGTGGGGACATTATGGGAAAGGGTAAAAGTTTTTTATGCAAAGTTAGTGAAAAGGGGACACAGAAAAGGCGTCATAACACTAATATACTTACATAATTTAATATTTTTTTATCATTTAGTTTTATTTACCATAATTTAAACAACATTACTTTTTGGAAAGTTCTGAATTCGCAAAACTAATCCGCATGCTTCACACGGGTTTGTCGAGTGTCTAGATTTTTCGTGTAGCAAATTTTTTTAGCAATTTCTGTGTTGTTCCCCATAATAGGCAAAAAAATATCTGAATGATGAGCACGGTTTTAATGCAAACATTGCACCTTATCTTACTTTCCCCTTTCCGACTCCCCCAGTAGATATAAAATACACAACTACCTACGAGTACTTGCCCATTCCTGTGTAGTTCAAAGAATTTTTCTTAATACCTATACCTACTTAGATAGTAATTTTCAATGGACATACATTCAGATAAAGCTATTTATCATTTTCATATTGTTGTCGATAAATTAATCTCTTCTAAACATGAATAAATTATTACTTACAATATGTGACACACCTTCGTTTGATTTATTATACTTACCTAACAGGTTTACTAATAATTATTTACGATGAGAAATAGGCAACTAATAGGTAACTAAGTATATTGGTAGGTACGTACCTATTAGATTGTAGGCACAAATTAAAATAACTACCCGATAGCCTAAGGAATGTGATATTTTTCAATACGGATTTAAATAATATTATATGTTAGTGTGTTTCAGTATGACCTTGTGTAGCTTAACGACTTGACCGATTTAAAAAAGAAGGGTGTTGATATAATGGCCGCAATTTCCGAAGTGTCATGCGTTTATTTTACAAGTGTTTAAAAAAATATACCTTTATATTTTTTGTTAAATATTCACAAAATTATGAATTCAAACTCCTAATGGCTGTACCATAGATTGCGATTTACTGCCGATTCTTTACAAAGTAAATTTCTGTCTAAAAATTCTTAATAGGAATAAAATCCTTAATTGGTCTTACAAAAACATAGATACCTAACCTAGGTAGGTATATGTATCTACATTACACCAATATTTAAACGTAATGGGCCTTACTTATACCTAAACTTTTTGTAAAGTTAATAAGTGACATTGCTTAATAGGCTGCGGCGCTGCGCACTACATTTTTGTATTGCGCACAAGTTTAGTTTAAAGACATTTGTAAATATTAGCAACTGTTATGCATTGTTTATACAAGGTCAAACGAAAAGGTGTAGTAATACTTAAGGGTGTTCTTCTTCACGTCAAAGTGAACAACTTCCAGAACAAAAGTTTGCTAAATTCTAGAAAGAAAATTTTGAATATCCATAGAAAATGAATCACGTTACCAAATATTTTGTATGGAGACTCTATATTACTTGAATTTAGCAAACTTGTGTCATAAAAGTGTTTCACTTTGACGTATAGAAGAACACCCTTGAATATTACTACACCTTTCCGTTACACCTTGTAAGTAACGTCCTCTATCTTTTAAGCAGCTGAAGTCCTGTCATTGTACATTATAAATGTTGTGAACATGCATTATTTAATCTGAGCATTATTTAGTTGTCGGAAAACCATCAACCGTCTGCCAGAGAAATAATAGTGGTTAGGTATGTATCCGTGAGTGCACACATGCATTAAGGTGATACGACCACTAGTTTATAGAACTGTTGAGCTGTTAATACCTGCTTTACATAAATATTATTATAAATCATTCCTATATCGTTAAGATAAATTAAATTTATATTAAGCATTTTATTACTTAAATCGGCTTATGGTTTTAATTAAAGGTCACGCTATCTTTTTCTAAAATGCATAAGATTATGAGTGAGTATTTGTTACTACCTACTTCACTAACACTTTTCAACAGGTTTGAATGGCATTTGGTGAACAAGTAGAAGTAGCTTTTACTATGAATCAACACATATGCTAACACTTTAACTGCTGGAAACACATACCTCGTGTTTTTCCTTGTGCAACGCGAATGCGGCTACGCATGCCAGGCGCGTAAAGCCCACTTTCAATACAACTGTGCGGTAAAACACAAACGCATGTAATTATTAGCAGCAGGGAAAGTGTTAATAAGCTAGGTAGGTACTTGTAATCTTAAAAAAAACTTTTTCTGAGGGACAGGACCGAAACCGATGCGATGCGCGATGAAACCGCGGTGCGCGGCTAGTTGAGCTAGTAGATTATACCTAAACATGAGTTAGTACAACTATTCAAAAAGGAAGCACGTGAACATAATAGACCTTGATAAATCCAGAATAGGTATAACTAAATTATATTAGGTATTCTACCTGCAGTTGTATTGCAGGTCCCCGATCTGTCCTATTCACAAATAAAACGCAACGGTTTCAATCACAATTAACGTTAGGCAGGCCTACCAATTACAGTCAAATTATAATAGAAAGACCATTGTCCAATACCGGAACCGCTGCATGAAATCCATTACTCTTGACATGCTCTTGACAATCACGTCAAAACTAACTACCCAGCATCCTGTGCTATGCTCTCCTCATAAACTGAAAAAAATAGACTAATACTCAGTCTGAACAATGCTCTCAACTGTGTTACTTCTAGCTCTGCTGCCAGCTTTAGCAACATGCGCGGGCGAGGGTAACATACGCCTTTTACAGGAAGAAGTCGCTACAGCGCTGAAAAACTGCGCTGAAAGTGATGCGACTATCCCCCAGGCTCAGCGGCAAAAGCGCTTCGCTGACGACGCTCCTCGGATAGACGATAGCACCAAAGCAGAGTCCAACCCATACAGCCATGAAAGAAGGAACGTTACTGATATGAACGATCAAACCATGGTGCTGAACGCGACGAACTCCGACTACGATGGGTATGGGAGCGGCAATATGGGGGAATCGTTCGTGAATTCGGTGCCTAAAATGGCAGCTGGGAGGAACTACCCCGACGTAAATGCGGATGGATTAAACCGGACTAGGAGAAGCGAGCCCTTGTTCAATAAGGCGGATAATGAACATGTAAGTAGGTAGAATAATCAATTATAAAAGTCCAGCTAATTTCTTTAAAAGAAACTTTATAGATCACGTACTTATTCATATAATTTTTTTTTTTTTATGTAATTGAGTGACGAGACGAGAAAATCGCTTGCCTGATGTTAAACGTCACGTTATCTATGGTAGCACTCAACCTAACGTTTGAAGTGTTCGTAGGTCACGTTGCTCAGTTTCATCTTTAGCAAATCCACAAATAAGTTGATAAGTCCGTAGGCGCTATGCACGTAGTCGATATGGTCCAGCTACGTTGTTCCACGGGCACCTTTTTGTGTCCGTAATGTAGGTACCTAAACACTAGATAAACCACGGTAAATATTGGTAATTATAAAATAGTGTCTGCGGCTCACCCAACAGATGAATCATGGGTGCACATAAAACGACTATCTTGATGATTCTAAGGCTATGTTAAGTAGGTAGGTTGTGATCTAAGTCATCTCCATGAAGTGGGACCATCCACCTATCGCATACTTATCTATCTTATAAAATAATCTTTGATCATTTCAGTGTCTGAGTCAGTGTGTATTCGCCAACCTACAAGTGGTAAGTACTTATATGCAACCTTTAATCCTCCCACTGCTGGGATACAGGTCTACCCTCGAAGGGTGATTAGGCCGTTTTCCACCACGCTGGCCAAGAGGGTAAGGTAAGGGTAAAGGTGGGGGGGCGGGTAAGCACTTGTCACCACAAAATTGTAAATAATTACCTGCGACAAATGATATTCTAATTGCTATACATACATTTACATATACATATATCATGGTACAGGTGGATAGCAGAGGGATTCCCCGAGAAGCAGAGCTGTGGAACAAAATTCAATCTTCCGTGACGTCACAGCAGTCCCGCGCTGCTTTGAAGGACCAGACCAGTGCTTGCTTCCTGGAGTTACAATCAGGTAGAGCAGACACAATTATAAATCATTTTCTATATAGTTTTTTTTAGCGTGCTGTTGCCAGAAACTGAAGTTTAGTCCAAGTGGCCTATGACTCCAGCTGGCTGAGATGTGCTTGCTTCATTCCAACTACTCTACTACTACGTACTCTAAAACAGATATATATCGAGTGCACTAGTTTTTTATGCGATTCCTTGATGAAACGAGCAATTTTCTTCGATACGATTTTCCTTGACCTTAGTGTTACGCCTGCCCATATAATAGTTTCAAAGTATGATATAAGATACAAAGCGTCAGTCCAATTTTAATAGTATCTACAATTAATAGGTATTCTGCACACCTTAAAGTAAAAGGTACTAGTTTTGTAAATGTTTATCTATGATACTTTGTTTGTAGAGTTAGACGGGGCCACAATCGCATTTTTTCTTGATCAAAAGACAAAAAATGTGTTACCTCATTTAGCCAACTCCATCTAAAAATACATATCTGGATGGGTTTTTAATACGCTTTTATTAGCTTCACCTGTAATGTATGTTTGTATGTTTGTAACCGACTCCTTTGAGCGCGTTTTTGACCCACTTTAAACGGTCAGATTTCTTTCAAACTTTGTAGATATATCGAGGACCGATGACAATACACTAAACAAATCGTGTTTTTTAGTTTTTTTAAATATTAATTTTTTATACTTTCTTACTCTTCACCAGAGGCCGAAGACAATGGTTGTTCCTACTCCAACAAGTTGGAAAGATGCTTGATGCTGCGCTTCTCTGACAGAAAACCGTCAGGCGCTCCAAATGACGACAAAGGACAAGGAACCAAACCGTCTGCGTAAGAAATATCAACAAAATAACTACATAGAGGTAAAGAGGAAGAAAATCTGATTCTAAAATGACTTGGCTTTGTATAATGAATTTGATTGTATGCTGTGTGCACAATTATACCCATAGAATTATTATAATACCTACTTAATTATAATAAAATAACCGTTTGTAAATATTATACTTACATCTAAGAAGATACCCAAGTAGTTAATTATTTTATAGTAGGTATGTTTAGTGTTTAGATAAGAAAAATGTATAACAATGAAATCAGACTGTGAAATCCATTGTCTTTTATTCATCTCACAAATTTAAAATTTAATTTTATTCTTAGTTTATAAGTAGGTACAATGTAAGTAGTATATCTTATTAGGTATTTATTGTAGTCGGTTTCTTTTTAGATCTATGTATGTTAATTAAGACCAAAAATAATAGGGCAAGCAATCAATAATAATCATTTAATAATCTAATTAAGAGCTGTGATTGGTTGAAAAACACCTCTACTGTTTACATTGACGATTTTTTAAAAAGAAACAGTATACCTAGCACAAACATTGACGTAGCGAGTATTCTATAAAAAAAAATATGTTTCCATTTACGTCCGACAGAGGCACTTACTTCTTGAATGGGAGAAGTTAGGTATTTTAGAAAACGTGACAATGTTATGTTATGTTATATTATGTTTATATTATTGCTCGTGCCTGTATATTGTTGTCGTAGTTATTGCATCATCTTCAGGAGTAAACAATCACTGGATAGCCAGGGAAGGAGAACGGCTGAGGGTGGTATACAAAAGGTTTGGACATTGAAAAGTTTTTGAGTTCATGCGGAAACAGCTGCTTTGGGAGTGGAAACAATTCTCGTATTTTCGCAGCTTTTACTAACTGAAATTATAATAATTGAGACAACTAAACTAAACCGCCAAAGTTTCCGACGTATCAAATTCTTGTTAAACATAAAATATTGATATTCAGTAAAATTACTTACACAGGCAAAAAATAATGCATAAAACATTATGCATGTTTTTCGTGAGGAAATCATTGCTGTGACTTTATGAAGTATTTTATGCCTACTTACGATTAAAAAATTCGACACGAACGAATATTCGACTCAATAATATTATGTGAGCATTGACATAAAAAAATTGCAATATTTTGATTGACTATGTATTGAGTACTGGATATGGATTGTTTTACGTGTTCATTCAGATCACACGAATGTTCAATTTCAGTTGAATTACCTTACAATACGGAACATCTCCTATTTTCTGCTAAATATTTCAGGGTGCATACTACGAGACATCCTTGTCATACTTATGAGAATAATTTACATTTTACTAGCAATTGAAAGAATGAAATGTGGCACATGTGCCACTATTGAATGGGAAATTGAAATGATAGTGGTATCACCCAGTGTAGCCAACCCTACTATTTTAGCAGAAGACCTACAGTAAGCTGTCTCAGTTTTTTAGGAACGCTTTACATTACAACCTAGTTTTTTTGGCATTGCTGTTTTTGTGATTTTTATCAAAACAAGGCATTTTAGCCAAAACTATAGGTTTTTGATAGGTTTTCTATAGTTTTTTTAGACCTAGTCTACAGTTTTTCCCTTAGACAGGGTTGGCAACACTGGTGTCACCTCTAGTGTATAGTATATAATAGCTCTATGGTGCAATAAGACATTTTTAATTAATCAATCAAGTAAACTGCTTTCCGGAATTATAGCTTTTTATTGATGGTAATTAACTTTTACTTTAGCTTATAAATACCTAATAGCATACTTCTCACAAAAATTGTACATACAAGACATAGATTTACAAATACATGGATTACGAGTCAGCGATTCAAATAGATACAAAGTATCGGAGACCTGGTCAAAACCAGGGTGCGAACCATGGCTTCCTCCCTAGTAAATGGTTTCGGCAGAGAGAGTTTCAGCCGTCTTCTGGTCGACGAAGCTCTTATGAACCATTTTGGAGCCATAGTAATGGCTGCCCGGCTGTCTGGTGCTAGCGAAATTGTCCTCGTCGGGGACGTCAATCAACTACCTTATATCGATAGGGAATATCTTTTCGAAATGAGGTACCATCGCCCAAACCTGGTTACGAACATCAGCCAGGAGTTGCTTTGCACACATAGGAACCCAATGGACGTCGCGTATGCGCTGAGGGAAATATACTCTGGTATTTATTCCTCAGCTCCCCGTATTAAGTCTCTTGAGCAAAGACGGTACAAGGGAGCGCAAATACCCAGCGCCCTTACCGACACCCTTTTCTTAGTTCACACGCAAGAGGAAAAGGAGGCCCTCATTATCCAGGGCTATGGGAAAGGCACGGGGTCACGCACCCCTACCATCCATGAAGCTCAGGGACTAACATACGAGTCGGTAATCGCCATTAAGACCAAAGCCAATATGAAGCTCCATGAAAGCGTTCCACACGCGGTCGTAGCGGTATCACGGCACACCAGGACCTTCATCTACTACGCTGACGACACAGAGAACGACGCCATCAGTCGATTTGTCCGGCGTGCATCGGCTGCGTCTCCGAAGACCATCAAAGACTACAATCTGCAGATGACCATCAAAGATCGGAACGCGGCGGTGGTGGAGGCCTTGGGCCGAGAGGGGGCGATAACTGATTAATAGGACTTAGTAAATGTGTAAAAATAAAAAATTGTAATCATAGCGTTAAAATGTGAGGATTGTGTGTATGCCCCGAGCATTCATGCTCACCATCGAAGGCTCCTTCTTGCGGCGGCGTCATGTGTCGGGTCGTTCTCTTCCCTCAAATATGGTTGAGGAGGGCGATGGCTGGTACATGCGTCACACTCGTGACCGGGTGCTGCTTGCGGGTCGCTGGTCTGCTCGAGGCAAACACACAATTCTTTTGTAGTTGTAAATATTTAATTATATAAATAACTCTTCTTGTCGCACTGCCTAAATTAAATTAAGTTGTTAAAATTTGTAAATGTTAATAAATCAAATTGTACTAGTAAAACTCACGGACCGTGGAGTCTGTGGTGTTTAATAAACTTTAAAAAAAAAAAATAGATACAAAGTTATACTAAAATTGTAGCCGTCTATAATAAAATACTAATAATAGCGCTAACAAGCTCAATAAGAAATTATTATGACAATTAGAGTTTAAATTATGTCAGTCCCATAAAATATACAAGTATCATAAGTTTACATGCAAGAAAACTCAGAGTACTTTTTACAAGAATTTTGTACTAGACCCAATATCTATAACTTGGTAAACCTGTGTAATTGTATACAAAACACATCCGAAGTTAGTTAAAATTGTCAATAATATAATACTTTCGTTTTGCCAATTCTAAATTTGATAAAAGTTTGTCTCTTTCGTTTTAATTATAGTGTCATACAGTAAGAAAGAGATACAAACAGCTAAAGCGAGACCATTCAATTATGTTCATTTATCTAGACACATAAGCTTATACTAAACCGACAATCACACTCATAATTTATATATTATTTTGCAAAAGTAATATTCTCTTAGCTAAATCTATATGACAGCATTAAAATAATATGCATCTCTTTTTTTTATTATAATTTGTGAGAAAAAAAAGGTTAGCAACAATTTCACAGCTATCTTTAACTTAATTTAGAAAATGATACCAATTTCAATATCAGTGGCTAGTAGAGCAGGACTTTGGTATAGTAAAGGTCAAAATTTTACATCCATACATTTTTGCATCCATACATTCCATACAATTTTGTCCCATACATTTTGCCGAGTGTCTTTGACATTTTTGTATAGAAAAAGAATTAAAATTTTTGCATTAAAATAAATAAACAGAATAAATTACTTAATGAGTTGCAGGAGCCAACATTCTGAGAGCCAGAGTGTTGAACTGTAGAGGAGGTTTGGTGGAACACACTTTGGGCTGCGCCTGGATGTGCTTGGTCCACCGACATAGATGGATCAGAGATTCCTTCTCGATGACTGACAGACGTTCCTGAAATAAAACAATAATTCTAAGTTTAATTAGAAATTAATATTCCACCAATCCAAACTTGGAATATGGCCTAAGAGATAGTGCGTGCGGCAATGTGAGAGGACAATAAGCAAGATGAGGACAATAGAGTTGAAGTTCTCGCCTCCAAAAAAGTTGGTAATTCAGAGGAAACATTGCTTTAAAATGGGCTGAAGATAACGAATTTGAAAGCCACAAAGTTATGTTTCTCCGTCCATTTAGAGACTGAGCTTTTGAAATAAAATGCGAAAATTTTAAACAGAAGAGTATTACAGACTTTTTCAAGAACAATTAACTAATGTTTTATTTTAACTTACTGTTTCTCTTACGTGGTTGTAATTTTGAACATGTACATTTTTGTCTTTATGCTTTAATTTAAAAATTGATAAAAGAAACTAAGGTTGTACATGTGTTTTATAACCATTAAATATGGCATACTATAATCCGGACGACTCAATAATCCGGAAAGGGTCTTGTTTTTGCCTCTCTGGATTAACGAGGCCCTACTGTATTTACAAAACAGACTGACTACAACATAATTTTAGTGCAATACTCACCAAAAGTGGGTAAAGCACATAGTATGCTGCAATATCAGTCACAGTTAACTGTTGTCCGGTTAAATATGATTTCTTTTCTAATGCTTTGTTAAAGTCCTGAAACATAAAAAAAATAGTTTTTTACATAGGTGATAATATTTGAAAGAAAAAAACCTCCAAAATTGTTTTGGAAAAAGAGTGACTTAATAATAAAGAATAGATGGTAATTTTTTCACATGGGGGTTGTAATTCTTGACGCCAGGAGTGTTTAGGTGGTCCAAAAAGGAATTTAATATTTCCCCAAAATGTGGAAAAAAAACCCAATCTAGTAACCTTGGATAGAGGCTAAATTACATCATCATTACTACCATCCATCGTATTTCATCACCATGCGGGAAACGGAGGGTGTAGCTAGTTTTCCCGTAATTATTATACTTTGAATTTTACCTCTAAAAATCCTTTTGAAAACGTGGGGCTACTCGCAGCTTGATTGGCATACATGGCTATGTGTTCCAGCCACTGAAAGTTCTGCAGGATTTGCTCTTGACTCGTGTGAGGATCAGTTTTTGCCGCTAACCTTAAAACTATGGTAGCAAAGCCCTCAACGTTTTTTTTGTCGAGTACGGTTGTTAACACCTGTTGAAAGATTAGTTATTTGATAAAGTTTTCCTGGACTAGAGAGATAGATAAACTCTTTATTGTTCACACCAGTATCACAAACAAAAGACATTACATTCATCCAATTTGTTGAGATTTTAGGTAACTTATTTATAAGCTTTTCAAGGTTTTAAATAGTTTGTTTACCTTATCGGTGTTATAGCAAATAGACCCCACTGGCACATCGTAATACTTGCCAATCAATTTAATAACATCAACATTACAAGCGGTCATTTTAATATCGTATTAAATTTAAAATGATAATGCAATAATTCAATAATTTATACAAATTAAAATAAATTAGTTTTGGTTCTTTCTTTGAGTATTACACATAACCTTAAAAATCACTATGAGTTGTCTAACTCTAACAGTGACAGCTACTTTATTTATGACATTGATAGCTTGATCGGAAATAAACCAAGAAAACCTCGAGAAAAAATCATCAAGCAATCGTCAGTCTTAGTCAAATCTGAGGCTGAATTTGAACTTCTCAATCAAAATCTTACAATAACTGTATTTTGAAAAAAAGAATTATTTTGTCGTTCTATTGTCATTTGTCAATCTGAATTCAAATGTCAATGTTAGTAATCTGAATTCTGAAAGTTAGTTGATTTGGTTGGTTTTCCAAAAAGATTTTGTAATTCTCTGAAAATTCCGGCAGTTTCATTGTTATGAATACAAATTTAATCACAGTTCGTAAGAATTATCAGTATATACGATTCCTGCTAGGTGTTACCGTTACCGTGTATTCTTACCTATTGAAAATTGCATGTGAAACTATGAGTGTACAACAACTCAAAATATAATAGTTTTGTGCGATTGCTTTGAATTCATCTTGATGTTGCCTTTGTGCCATAATTACTTTCGAGTTTCGCCCGGCAACAAGAATAACAACAATGGTACCCAACCGTTTAATAAGAGAAAATATGCGTTTGGAGTATTCATCCTTCTATTGGTGGTTGTATTATGGGTTCTATCTTCAGAGGTGACTAAAGTAAGTTTACTTCCCAATTTGGTGCTACCAAGGCAAAAAAAAACCCAGACATAATAAGAAATAAGACCCTAGTTCTTTAAAATTTGTTTAATTTTATTTTTCAGTATTTGTATACAGACAAGCACCTAGAAAGGCCTTTCCTTGTGACATATTTGAGAAGTTCGCTATTATTTATTTATCTGTTGGTGCTGTGCTTCACTCCGCCTTCTAAAGACCCTTGCCGGCCACCAGACTACACTGTAAGTTCTTAAAACTTATTAAAAATACAAATCGATTATTTTACCGACCGGTTTTCAGGCAGTGAATCAAAAGATATTTAAATTGAGACATCCTTTGAATAACTTAACATTAATAGAACTGGCTATGAATGACAATTTTTTGAAAGAATTTTTATGCTTTTTAAACTTCATGCTTATCTAATATAATTTTCTAGACAAAATATTCCATGAGGTGCGTGATTATACACATAATGTATGCTTTTATCTTAAGATGTTATGTTTACAGCAACTATTAGAACCGACTGCTGAAACCGACGATGAAAATTATTTCAATGAAGCTACAAACAGTTTGGTATGTAAGCAGTATTATTATGTAGTTTTTTGCTTTTTACACCTTTAACACATGGCACTGTGTAAACTGTAAAGTACAAATTCCCACCTGCCTTATTTGTTTGTTGTGTGATAAGAAAATCTACTGTGACATCTCATATTTAGACTGCTGCTATGAACATTATTGAATCTGCAAAATCACATTTTTTTTCCATTAAACCGAATAATATATTTTTATTATTCAGTAATTGGCTTGCATTTGACCGCCATCTTGCCTGATGGTAAGCAATGATACGGTTTACGATGGAGCATGCTTGCCTAGAAGAAACCGATTCACTCGCGACTTGAAGGCACCTAGATTTGCTCTTTGAATTGCTCTTCAGTAAAAAATACCATATGCAGTTTCGATAGTGTTCGCAGGGGCAGTCGTTTTGGCCAACATCACTTGGCTTTAACTAGCACTGCTCTTTTCTAATTATCTTTGAATACTATCAGTATCAATATTTATGTATTCCATCTACACAAAATATATTTTTAGAAATAACAACAAATAATATTAGTACATGTTTACTCTAGGAAATCTTAAAACAAGTTTGCTTTTAACAAGTAACAATTATATGAAACAATTAACAACTAGATAAAACTGATATTACTAAAATTACTTGTAGTTTTATCTAATAACAACTAATTATCGGTGAATTCACAAGCCACTTACAAAGATATAATATCTATGACATTTTGCTATGCAGGGTGGCTGCCAAGGCCTTCCTGAAAGCAGCACTAAGGTAGCTCATTAGCATTATAGCTCATTACAACTCTAGAAGTTGTTCAATATCAATCACAAATAGCTATCTTTAAGATTTTACTTACATTCAGATGGTGATTCTCTTTGATTGAATCAAACCAAATTTTAAGAATACTTTTAAGAGTTTTCCACAATGTCTACAATCATCATATATGTATACAAGAATGATAGTAAAGGTTTATACAATTATAATGTATACAACTACTAAATTCAAGTCTGTATATTACTGAATATGGAATGCTGTAGATATTCTAATCTGTTAATACTTTTCAGGGTGATTCTACATTTGTCCCGGTCAGAGCGGGAGAAACGACCGACAGCGATGATGCCGCGCCAAGGGCTGTACGATTCAATAAAGTGGCTGAGGTATTTAAATTTTTAAGTATCAACTCATTTTTAACCCCTTGAACACCACAGTCATCCAGTCGTGACGGCCAACGAAGTGACTCGCACGCCAAAGTCATCAATACTTGACCAACAATCAAATCGAAATTAAATCTTACTACAATGGGAATGCAATTTATATTTATCTATTAGACAGTTTTTCCGTGGCGTGGAGAGGCTGTCACTTCATTAATGTTGTGGCGGTCAAAAGGTTAAGTTAGGTACTTCCATTAAATCCTCACATTTTTCAAAAACTAGCTGCATTCCGAAGTGTCACCCGCACATGGTTAGACAATAATGATAGGCGTGACGAAAGATTTTAAAATCCTCTTCCATAATGTGAGTACACATTTACTATTTACAAAAAAGCCTTTATTTCGGTAATAAACTTAAGTTTAACGAAGTCTGAAGCCATTTTTCGCATATTTTTTCAACAGTGCCCGAAAACAGCTTGCTTGTGTCATGGCGTTGATTTGACGTCACGGCTAGTAAACATGTCATTGTGTCTATGCGTGATGAGCGGCGGATGACCTGAGTTCACTGAGGCGTGACGTCATACGCTGTGATTGTTGTTTCTGACAAGATGGCCGATTACTGTATTTTAATGTTTTAATTTATTGAAAATCTTAATAATCTGTTTTTTAAAAATAAAACTAAACATGTGTTTTAAATTTTTTTAATCTGGCTAGTCCCCTGAAAGCATTGAATCGGCGATTTTTTGATACTGTCGTCATGCCTATTATTAAAAGTAGCCTATCTCCTTTCCGTGTTAATGTGTATGCATAATTTCATAGCGATGGGTTGAGTACTTGAGACCTTTGTAATTCGCAAATTTTGTAGCTAGGATGGTTACCATATTTAGCATTTTGAATCCTACTAAGTATAAGCATCTTAATAATAAATCTTTGATTAAAATGTTTTTTAACTAGGTGCGAGTAATGTCAGCGGCGATGGCCGGCGAAGCCCTACTCGCCAGGCTGTCTTGGGCGGCGTCAGTGAGGGCGACAGAGCACGCACAGAGGCGTGCGGCGGCCGCAGCCACGCGGCGGCATTTGCGACTCGCTGTGCTCTTCTTTTTACCTGTAAGTTTAATGAACTGGTAATCAATTTTTTTAATGAGTAAATCCGTGTTTGGCTACCAACTCCCCTGTTGGTAAGCGATGATGTGGTCAAAGATGAAGCACGCAGATTTAGATAGAAGATGCCTATTCACTCTGACCTTGAAAAGGCCAAGTCCAAGATTGTATCTACATATATATGTAATTATAAATCAGTTTGACACCAGATTACCCTCTTAGTAATCAGTGTTCTCACAACTGATTACCTACCACCTAATTACCGCATACATGCTGTCTTTGTTCCGTACTACAAAGTAGCTTGATATTGAATTGTATGCCCTTGTTGTGTAAGTCACCCAGGACAAGGTTGTCAACCTGATTTTTGTTTCCAATGCAAAATTATTTATTCATTTCCTATATCCAATAAATTATTGAATTGTTTCCTTTCTGTAGTTAAGGTCGACGTAATATATGAACCAAGGTTTACTCCAATTACTATTTCCCATCACAAGTTGTGGACAAATTGTTTTTTCACATTTTTAGTCTTTATACATGGTTATAGGAAAAGGATATGCTAAGCCGAAAAGGACTCATAGTACTAATCATTATGAACAACTTTTACTATGAAACCAACCCGGAATTCGCGAAAAAAAACAGCTGTTCCATATAAAATGTCAATGACACTACAAAATGTATGGAACAACTGGGGTTTTTTTTCGTGATTTCCGTGTTGGCCCACAGTAAAAGTTGTTCATAACGATGAGTACCAAGTATGAGCCTTTTCCGGCTTAGCATACCCTGAAGACGTAGATGTGACAGCTAAACTATGGATATGTTTCTCTCTTTCTCGAGGACATAGAAACGGAGAAAAAACAAATTTGTTCACGGCCTAAGATAGGTCTACTAGAACAGAAACTCTTTTCTAGCTTCTGTTTTTGTTCCAGTGGTTCATATCAAACTACCTGTACCGGCTGAGTATACTGCACACTACTACCAGCTCGGCTACTATCTACACGTCGACGGCGGGAGCGTTCGCCCTTTCTCTCGGGGCTCTGTTCGCGCAAGTGCCGCACGACAGGTTCACCGTGTCGAAGAGCGTCGCTGTGCTGCTCACTGCAGCTGGTCTGGTGAGTCATTAGATTAACATCAATCCAATGTCTGAAATAGATAAGCTATTAGCGTCAAGACTGACATTTGTAGAGTTTAGGTATTTTTTTATCGCGAGTAAGTCTATGTTTGACCACCACCTCGCTTGTTGGTAAGCGACGATGTGGCCGAAGATGAAGCATGCAGACTTAGAAGATACCTATTCAGATTGACCTTGAAAAGTTTAGGATTATATCACTCAGGAAACAAGAAAGCCGGCATTGTGTTCCCTTCCCTGGCTGTACGAATCAGAAACGTACATTCAAAACGTTCTAGTCAGATAGGTTCTATCTATACCCTTACCTCACCTACGTGGGGTCGGGACAGTATGTACACTTCTTCCATTCATCTCTATCACTCGTCATATCTGAATTCACTCCCTTCGTTTTCATATCATCTTTCACACAGTTCGTTCATCCATAATTTTTTTGATTCTATCCATAAAAATCTTTGTCGTAATAAATATCACGCGTAAAGAAAAGTCATAATGAGTATATATATTACTAGCAGTTCCCCCTGCCACGCTTCGCTGTGGATAAAAAAAGAAATAAAATAAAATATAGCCTATGTTACTTTGGGATAATGTAGCATTCGAATGGTGAAAGAATTTTTGAAATCGGTCCAGTAGGTTTTTGAGTTTATTCCACACAAACATACAAAAATACAAATCTTTCCTCTTTATAATATTAGTATAGACTAACATTCTGGTATAATATTTCGTTTTGGTCCATTGTTACATTAAGCAGTGAATCGCGAAATGAAAGCAAGGTTGCGATCCAGCTCCGTTATTTATTTTCATAATGACAAAATCTGTAAAATAGAATCGATTCGTTCATTGATAAAGATTTAGTCAGGAGTTTACGCACAAACAATAAAATAATTGTAATTAAAAATAAGCTTTTATTGCATTGTCTTCAGAATTACTAACTAAATATGAGACATCTGCAAGTGGCTTAAAATTCAGTTGCGAGATTCGAGCCATACTGACAGAGACTAACATGCCAAGTTTAAAAAAGCTTGCGCTATTTTTCTAGGCCAAAATTATGTAAAAAAATTATTATAATTATCTATGTTTTTCTTTGTCTTTATCTCAGGTGGTGTTAGGTGTATCAGAGAGTCAGCAAAACGAGTGGGTAGCTGTGCTATCCTCGCTGGGCTCAGCTCTGTGCTACTCAATACATTTGTTGCTGTTCCGACAAGAGCTGAGGAAAGGAGACGGTATCAACGCTCCTCTACTCGTCGGTAAGTTGTTGGAAAGTTGAACCAAGCAGTCCATAAACAAAACGAAAACAATAAAAATAGATAATGTTTCAACGTTGGACACTCACAGCTCCTCATTAGAATAACCTGTGTCGGGGATGCCATGGAACACACACACAAAGACTAGGACAAACAGTAACTAATACCTAGAGCAAAGCAAAGTAAAGTAAGTGTAGGTAGAATGGATACGCCTTAAGTCACCTTTTAGGCCCCCCTGAATCTGAATCTTCAAAACGAAAATTTTTCAACATGACCCCCAAGCAACAGTTGGCAGATAGTCCCTTATTCTTTTATGGGTTAATTCCCGGTTAAAACAATCATATTCCTGTGGTATTACTACCCTGTGTGAGTCTTGGCCTTCTTATATGAAATGAAAATAAATACTTGCAGGTCTAGTGGGTTGCCTGTGCGGCTGCGTGTCGTGGGCGATAGGCGGAGTCCTGAGCGGCGCGGGCGTGGAGCCGGCCTCGCTGCCGGCGCCGCGCCACTGGAGCTGGCTGCTGCTGGACGCGGCGCTCGGGCCGCTGCTGCTCGACTCGCTGTGGCTGTGGTCAGTACACCAGCGAGAGCAGCCGGCCGACCTGTGGCTCGGGACAAACATTACCGAGCCGGCTCCGGCTGAAGTATCATTTGTATTTCGTTCACATTGTTCGTAGAGATGCGCTCTTTTTAACCGACTTCAAAAAAGGAGGAGGTTATCAATTAATTCGTCTGTATGTTTTTTTTATGTTTGTCCTCATAACTTTTGACTGGGTGAATCGATTTTGATGATTCTTTTTTTATTAGAAAGCTGACGCTTCCCACTTGGTCCCATTTCAATTTAGTCCAGTTCTGATAATGGTATCCATGAGAAAACCATATAAGTCTTAAATTTGCACGTACGTGCGCGACAAATGAATAACTCAATAGTCGGTCTTTTGAAGTCGGTTTTTGTTTTTTGTTTGTAAAAATAATGTTCTTGTATTTACTCCATTCACTGTGCAAGCAAGACTCCCAAAATTCCCAAAATCTTGGTCAATCACACACCTACATGCTAGCTTAATCGTACCCAGTTTGTTATTTTGAAAAATTACTTATAACACACGTTTTTTTGTTCAGGGGTAGATCATTAACATCGTCGGGCACGGCGACGGGCATGCTCGGGCTGGCGGCGCCGCTGGCCGCGGCGGTGGACGCGTGGCGCGGCGGCGGGGGGGGCGCGGGGGGCGCGGGGCGCGCGCTGGCGGCGGCGCTGGCCGGCGCGGGCTGGGCCGCGGCCGTGCTGCACGTGCCCATACACTGCAACTACATCACGAACAAGATGCGCGCCGCTGAGGGGTTCACGTGAGTTGCTCGTCACTATATTAGGGGGCGTCAAATTAAGTAAGGTGATTTGGGCAGAAGTTTTTTCATATAAAAAAAAAAACAAAATTTGCTGAATTTATTGAGATTAGTGGTTTTTTATTTGATGGCTTGAGTGATATTTACGAAAAAAAACTTAATTTACAAACCCAAGAAAGCAGAGTAGATCTGGAAGAGATCGTACTTAGCGAGAACCACTTTTTGTGCCTCTCTCGTATGCGTTTTATTATGTTTGTGATTTCCTTTTTGTGATGTTAATAAAGAATTATTGCATTTGTATTGTACATAATTTTGAACAGGTTTCACCATGGGAAAACACTGAAATCGCGTAAAATATCAGCTTCTCCATACGTTTTGTCTAGAAAACACCTAAATAATTAAGTTTCACACAATTTGACTACAAAACACTTAATTTTTTTTATCTATTTCCACAGGGTGATACGAAATCTACCAGATCTGGACGAGCAGAGCGAAGCCCTAATGTCATCCGACGAGCCAACGTAGCACCGTTTAGGGTTCTCTCCAAGGAAACGCTGCAAAGTCTGAGCACTGAGTTTTATAGTCTGTTTGGTCCACGAACACCCGGCTTTGCTTACAATATAGGGCAAGTGTGTTTTAATCAGCTAATATTGTTCACAAACTTACAAAAACCACTTTTTAACTAACACATAGGCCAAAGGCTTAAAACGTTTTTTGTAAGGACCAGGCTAAGTGAACTTTTTCATTGGTACCGAGAGTACCGACTCAGCGGTGCAAGTCTAGTTAGCACGAGTGTGACATCAGACGCACGCCGAATTTGCTGGTGAGCGGCCGTTATACTTGAAAACGATGCGACGTAGTAAAGATTTCTACAGTTG
Organism: Alcis repandata; assembly: GCA_949125135.1. NCBI lineage: Eukaryota > Metazoa > Arthropoda > Insecta > Lepidoptera > Geometridae > Alcis > Alcis repandata. The sequence continues at coordinate 7,073,966 of OX421237.1, forward strand.
ATACTTTTTTTATACTAAAGCAAATGTTCAGAAGAATGTAGATTGGGATCTTTTCAGATATTTGACATTAGCAGAACATTGCTCACTTGCTCTGTACAGTGTACAGGGGCCGTACCGCAAAATCTTGCCGCAAGCCTCGACTGGATGGTGTTGGCTTTTGTCTCGCTTTTTCTCTAATTGACAGAGCAAGACAAAAAAAAGGCGATCCAGTTTAGGCTCGCGCTAAGAGTTCGCGGTACGGCCTTGTAAGCGATTAAAAGAAGGGTGCGACGTGAATTAAAGTATTGAAAGTGGCTGTTACTTCTCGGGTGGGTTTACTTGACATTGTAAATCCAACGACTTCATATCTTATAGACATTACACCAAACTGAAGTCTTCCACGGACTAAATGCGCGCAACCAAAGCAGCAGGGCTAGCACGCAGCAAAGAGAAATAGTGTTGCTCCCGTTTTAATGCCGCGAGAAAGAGACATACATATTCATCTTCTAGATTTGTCTTATCGACGCGCGGATAAAACAGGAGAAAAGACAAAGCGTCCACGGCCTATGCTAGGCTTATTGCAGCAGCTTAACTTAAACGCCGCGTGTTTTATGATACAAGGAACTCTTCACAACACTTTTTTTCAATCTTATCTTCTCTTAGACTATATATGTACTTATATAAGAATGAATCGTTGTTCGTTTGTCTGGCTAAAACTCGAGAATGGTTGGACTGATTTCGCTAATTTTGATCTTGAAATATTTGTGGAAGTTCGGGGAAGGTTTAAAAGTAAAAAAAGAGCGGGTGAAACCGCCGGGTGCAGCTAGTTTATTAATAAAGAAATGTTGGCAGCAAGGAAGCAGCGGACCAGATCATGCGGCGTGAGGTTCGTGTAGTTTCTTGTGTTACAAAATACGAGGGCCCGCGTCCTAGCTATTAATCTATAGAAGCCTTTATTCGGATTTCAAAACTATCTGATAGCCAGGGTATGCAAGGCGTAATAGTGTAATACTGATCGCTGATTGGTTAGCCAAAATTCATGACACCAATAATTATGTGTCATTGGTGAGAAAGGCATTTTAATAGGCACAATTTGTACCAATGTGGTGACATAAAATGCCGCCCTTACGCCAGATGTCTATAGGATATGAAGTGGCTGGTTTAACGTTATAACGTTAGTATCAATAACCTACTAAAAATAATTACGTTTAAATTAAATAAATTAAAAAATGCATTATATTAAAAAAGTAAACCTATTAACTCTACGCACCTTGAATTTGTGTGTATACACTGTATAATTACTAGTCTAATATTAGCTGTAGCATTAAAAAAAACTATTAGAAATACTTTATATGTAAGTAGATAATCACCACCATTCCAAAATGTCTATGTATTTATTTTATACAGGGCTATAAGGAAAGGGTATGCTAAGCCGAAAAGGGGCTTATAGTACTCATCATTATGAACAACTTTAATTATTATGGGACCAACCCGAAAATCACGAAAAAATAATCAGCTGTTCTATATATTTTGTTGGGTGTCATTGACATTTTTCTATGGAACGGCTGATATTTTTTCGCGAATTCAGGGTCGGTCCCTAAGTGAGTTGATCATAATAATGATTATTATGAGCCCTTTTCGGCTTAGCATACCCTTTCCTTATAACCTTATCTGTTTTTATATCATTAATTAGTGTATTATGTTGACGTGAAAATTGTAAAATTATTTTATATTGTAGTACTTAAACAGTATAACCTATTTTTTTATATACAAGGACAGCTACGCTTTCGCAAAATAATCGCTAATGTAGCTATAACAAAAAACACAGGTTTAGACAGATTTGCTATGCAAAGTCAAAAATAAATCATAATATTCAACTTTTATTATGGAACCAACCCTGAAATTCCAAAAAATTGTTGTCTAAAAGTTATTGTACATTTGGTCATGTCTTCGGTGACAATCAAATTCAGCTGTTTTTTTTTTAGGTCAGGACTGTAATTCAGGATTGATTATAAACAAAGGGTTGTTCATAATGATGGGTAAAATTGACCTTTTTTGGCTTAACACAGCAGTTCTGTTTAGCCATGTAGAAACTTAGAACTACATTGCCCTGACGCGCCTCACACGTGGGTCTAGCCCTAGTCGCTATTAAATATTTGTCAAATTCAAATTGAAATCATCTATTCAAATATGGGTACATCAATGTACACTTATGAATGTCTGTTACAATTTTTTACAAATATAAAACAATACATAAAATGAGAAAAACAAAATAAAAAAAAAATTGTAATATGAATGTCAAAAATGTAGGTTCAGACATCTTCAGATCGGCGTAGGCATACGTGGCGTCGGCCTAACGTAGCTCTAGCTTCTACCATGTCACCTAGCTATTAGTAGGTCTTACTTATAAACGGTGCTAAACACTTAGCCTGCGGAAAACACATGTGTTTTCCTATAAGGCACGCGAGTGCGGCTACACACGCCAGGCGCCTGAAACACAACGCATTTGGCTATTAGCCGTACTTAAGGCAAACGCATGTGATTATTAACCGCAGTTAGTGTTAAACTTTATCAGTGTTTAAAATTCTGTCACATTTTCGCCCCTGACATTTCACGTCAGCAAGATGTTGTCAGAGCATTTTAAGCAGTTATTTAGATTAAGGGGCGTCTAAACGGGCCATATTTTACGACAATTTGTGGCTGCAATACTGTAGCCGGCAACATTGCTAGCAATACCAGCCACACTATGCAATATTTTAAGGATGGCCCGGCATTATATCCACATATGTTTTGGTATGTCAAAATGTTTTTATGAAATCATGGGTTCTGAATCAAAGGCCATACTATTGCAGCCATATTGCAACATGTTGCCTGCAATTGATTGCTCAGCCATAAAATGCACTAAAATGTTTTTTTGATGGCTGGGCAATATTTGCCAATAATTGCAGACACAAATTGTCGTAAAATATGGCCCGTTTAGACGCCCCTTTATGGACTGTTTATAATTAAGACCCAGCTCTATTTGAGAGACAGAAACCATACCTATTACAATAGGAATTGTTGTAAACAATAATTGAAAGATTTTTATCATGTTTTATTAAATTTAAATAATTATTTTGCTAGTGCAATTCAAATGAAACGCTTTATTTAAAATGTAAATAAATAATTCAGCAATTGAAATTTATTACTATTAATTATTACCCATTTACATGTTTGAAGAAAATTCGACGTAAAATATTGCTTATAAACGCATTAGCTTAACTAATATTTTTATACGGATCAAAACATTATTTCAGGTTTATTACAAAAAGTGAAAAGTACACATAGATATGCTTCGATGCAAAATAAATAAATGGAGTCAACAAGTGAGCCTATGGTATCCAAGAGATGGGACTAGAAAACCAGGACGTCCAAAAACAAGATGGGAGGACGATATCCGCATAACGCTAGGGCCTTACTGTACCAGAGTGTCAGAGGACCAAGCACATTGGAGAGAATTGGAGCAGGCCTATGTCAAAAGGCACACCGAGCTGCGGGACATTATACAACCTCATCTATACATTTAGTTAATATTAAAAAATGTTCTCAAGGTTTCGGAAATAAATGGCTGAAATAATTTTAAAAAAATTGACCGAGCGAGCGAAGCGTTTCTGCAACAACTTTCGTCTGTTCGAATTCGAATGTATGTTTGTTTGTATGTTGGTACTCGCGTACAGGGCGTATTTTACAACGAATCTTGATGAAACTTGGTAAGTATACAGAGTTATTCATAAAGGGTATGCTAAGCTGAAAAGGACTCATAGTACTCATCATTAAGAACAACTTTTACTATGGGCCCAACCCGAAATTCGCGAAGAAAAAATCAGCTGTTCCGTACATTTTGTCGAGTATCATCTCAGATTAAACAGATGGAACCATAATTGCTACTTTGTAAAAAAGAGCAAGATGGCCAGTGTCAAACACGGTTGAAAAAGAGAGACAGACATTTAATTTTTTGTCCCCGTCGCTGTAACCTTGCCAAGGTGGACAAACCACAGATTAGAAGTAATAGTTACTACTGGAGCCTTCTACGATTTAGTGCTGCCAGGTTGTGAATTATGTTTGCCCAGGATTGTACCCAATAAATATGCTATTTGATTTCCTTTTGACCCAAAACTAAGATTAGGTACATTATTTTCGCGATTGCAAGATTGGCCTTTTTAACCGACTTTAAAAAAGGAGGAGGTTCTCAATTCGGATGTTTTTTTTATTTTTTTTATGTATGTTCGGGCATAACTCTGTCAAATAATTATCTAGACGGTTTGCAATTTTTTTTTATAAAACGCTGTTCATAATTATGAGTATAGTAGTCTAGGAGCCATTTGCGGCTTAGCATATCCTTTTCTTAGAACCCTGTATATTAATGTTTTATTTTGTGAAGTTTATAGATTTGGAATATATTATGAAATTTTCCCCTAAAATGGGGAAGCATTTATATCCTATTTAAATCCATTTATCTATATCATTTCAAGAATATAGCTGTCGCAAGTGCGGTTACAGTATGGCTCCATCTTAGGTAACATATTATTATTATTTATGATGGTAATATATTCTGTGGTATGGGAGATAAACTCTTATAAATAATTTGCAATGCCGATGTGAAACATTAATTTTTCGTGGATTATCACAAGCAGTTTCATTGAAAATCCTATTTTTTTGCGTGAAATCGTCTGAATTTGCTTTTTTTAGCAATTGTTATGGCAGCACTTTATTTTTATTTTTTTAGTCTATGGTGTCGTGAAATAAGGTGCGCTGCGCTGGTGCGCCCAAAAGCAACAAACGTCATGCCAACCAAGCTGATTTAATGATTTACTTGCGGTGTAGGCTGTCCGTTGTCTGTCAGTGACTCAGGACCTGTTCCTTCATAAGATTATTTCAAATAAGTTAAGATTTCTCGTGAATTCTTTCACAATCATGTGTTTCCCTAATATTATTGAAATGGATGACGAAAGCGATGTTGTACTTGGACTTAACATTCCGACCGAAATAGAAATTGAGATGGAACAACTTGAAAATAGAAGTCGCGAGCTGATCGCGTTAGACACCCCAGAACTATCTTTACTTGAAAGATTTCTTCTTTACGGTGAAATAATGAAAGCATTTGACGAGGCTGAAGCTGCTGCTAATAGAAGGCTGGAAGAAGTCAGACGTAACATAGAAGAAAATTCAAAACGGATAAACTTCTTACTTTCGAACACCCCAATTTAAAAACAAAAATAACTTCGAAGCTCCTCAAACTGATGAGGCTCAAGTGTATGATTTTTTGAGTTGGGTTCTGTGCCTGGTTGGACAGTTAAAGCATGTTAAAGACAAAACAGAATTCATCAGCGCCATACTAGAAATGTCCAGGGATACTAAAAGAGCTTTGACATAAAATATCAAGGCTTTGTAGAGATAACAATGGCTGAAAGACAATAGCAAAATTAGAAAAAGAAAGCAACTACCAAATATTAATGAAAACCCAAATGTGTCTCAGCCAGCAGTGGAAAAAATTCTGCCTCAACCAATAGCGGTGACAATTCCCACCTCAAAGCAATGCAAACTAAATTTTCAAATAAAACAACCTGGGAGAGTTCACCGAATAGATGGTGATGAGATAAATTAACCAACATTGTCAATGTGATTTGTGAAATTCTAAGTGCTGAAGTATTATTAAAATTTATTCTGTGCAACTTCTTTTTTGTGGTTTTTGGTTGCCGTAAATTTGCCAATGTCTTATGTATTGGACTTATTTGTTGTGAATTTTCTGCTAATCCCCCAAATAAAATATTGTTTATAATTTAACCTCGGGTATTTTTAATTACATGGCCTATAATATATACAATCTATATATAGGCCATATCTATATACAATCCATGGGCCTACTCCTTTATTAGTATTCGAGTGGCTTAATATTGCTATGGTGTTTGTAAAATTATTTTATAACATAACAATGGCTTATTTATCTAAAGTCTTGTATAGGGTTATTCATAAAGGGTATGCTAAGCCGAAAACGGCTTATAGTACTTATAAAAAAATGGCTTATAGTAAAAAATCAGCTGTTCCATAGAAAAATGTCAATGACACTCGACAAAATGTATGGAACAGCTGATTTTTTTTTCGCGAATTTCGGTTTGGTCCCATAGTAAAAGTTGTTCATAATGATGAGTACTATGAGCCCTTTTCGGCTTAGCATACCCTTTATGAATAACCCTGTATCTTAATCTAAATATAGACAATAGATAAACAACAACAATAGATAATAGATTTACAGGGTGTGGCGTGACTATGGGGAAAATTAGACTTCCAACTGGCCCCGATTGGCATGTGACCGAGGCAGATGGCACAATAGGAGAGAGTGAATTTTTCGAATTTCAAAATAATAATTTCTCGAAAAGTATGCGTTTCCGCAACTTACCATCTTGCAGGAAGCCTTCTTTTATAAAGACCTATCAGTGAAAAAAATACGAACCGCGAATTCGTTATTCGATTGGTGCGTTTCTAAAGTTGAGCCCGCTTAGACTGCCCCAAGAGAGCCAGGTCGTCAGCGTACCCTAATACCCTATGCTGTTCGCCTGTTCATTTAGCCGCACTTTCCATTAATTTTCTTATGACATGCTCTAGTGCTAAATTGAACAGCATAGGAGATAGCGCATCTCCCTGATCGGATGATGATAATGATGAGCTATATTTACTTATTGGAAGAACATGGTAATAAATTCTTAGAAATAGTTCGGTTTTATTCATAATACCTTCATGTCCCTTTCATCTTTTCTATCCCATTTAATTTTATTTCTTAGAGTGCAGGAAAACTGGATAATAAGGAAGTGGTAATCCTAATAATAGTTTAAACGCGAAAGTTTGTGAGTATGTTTGTTGCTCTTTCAGGCAAAAACGGCTGAACGGATTTATATGAAATTTGGAATGAAGGTTGTTCATGGTCTGGATTAATACATAGGCTACTTTTTATCCCGGAAAACGCGGGTGAAACCGCGGGGCGCAGCTAGTATAATAAAATATATATATATATAATAAATATACATCCATCCCAGCTCCCTAATAATTACTCACTTTAATAATGCTTTTTACCTATAATGTCAACGGTCGCGCGCCCGCCGAGTGAAGGGAAGGCGGGCAACTTATGGATCACGATTTAAACATACCTACGTTACATACGTTTTCCGCGGAGAAAAGCTTTTCCAGAAGATAATTAAAATAATATTATTCCAATTTCCCTAATATTATTCCGATATGATCTGTGGTCAAGTCAATGTCAAATGAATTACTGTTAGCATTGCCAGACTGGGACCTTTTTCATGATTGTGGGGAAAAAATGGGGGGGGACCAAGGAACTGAAAAAGAAAGCCCTGGGTGCCGACCCACGCTTTACCGCCACTGTAGTGATGAGAACCATAAGCTGACGTCTGTCAATGAATAATAGATGCAACCGTTTATTTTCTTTTTGACAGATCTAATTTGACAGGTTATAGTGTTGTGACCAAGTGATTATAGTGGACACGATATCCATTCATTTGCGGAATACTGGCAAAATGTAATTCAAAAATCAAGAAACTATAATGGCAGATTGGGATAAACACGTGGCGATAGATAATATGAATCAACAATTAATTATAAATGTCGGCGATAGCTCGAGTGACAGCGACGATGAATCTGATTTAGATTAATAATTATAAATAAAAATAAAAGTCACAATAATTGTTTCATATCATTTCATACCAAGCTATATTTATACTACATTAGAATGCTACATTATACCTACCCGTATAAAAATATTTATAAACAATATCGATATCTCAATAGTAACATCACTATGTTGATAGCTATAGAACATAAATTTTTAAAAACGTTTGTTATTTTATGTAATTTATAAAAAAAACTACTGCACTTAAGGACTCAATTTGTCAAAGATGATTATTATACGGGATCAAGGAGCAAACTTAGGCAGTTGTCATATTTTTAAAACCTCGCATTTAAAAGTGAACTTTTGCGTAACAAGACGCAGTTACGTTCTATTGGTGCTGTCAAAAAGAAAATAAACGGTTGGATTTAATAGAGTAAAGTAAAGTAAAAATTTATTGCTTAAAACTGTGTGCAATGGTCTAGGTATTTTATAAATGCACTTTAAACCAGATTTCGATTTCCAATATTTTTCCGAACCACCCTTTATTACATCTAATCCACGTTACCGAGAAAGTGATCGGAAGAAGAAGAAAGTACGGTTTCTACTTCATGTAAAAAAATAATTATGTATGTGAGAGTAAACTTAAAAGCAACTACGCCTGGCAATCTCATCTCCTTACTACCAGTGTTGCCAATTTAGCGACTTAGTCGCTGGAACTGGCGACTTTTGCTCAAGTCTTAGCGACTAAAATAAAGTTTTGACGACAAAAATTGTTTAGCGACATATCTGGCGACTTTTGGAGTACAAACTAAAACAGACCTAGCTTTAGATATTTCAAAAAATATTCAAAGAAACACGTCCAATTATCTTTCAAATCTAAGTTTTCTTAGTGAATACGGCCAGTTCTCCAATTATTACCTTAATTTTTTTTACCTATCCTAACATTTGACACCGCCTTTTCTGTCCCCGATAAAATTATAAATATTCCAGTGTTTCCACTTTTAGGGATTTCGCCCTATTTTAGGGCGAAACTATACATAGTTTCGCCCTAAAATAGGGCGAAACGAACGACATGAACGACTTAGGGCCTTTTTTTTTACAACAGGGATTTAGGGAGTTTTAGGGTAAAAAATAACTTCATATGGTAATCCTATTTTTTCTATGCTCTATGTCTCTATCTATTCGGGGATTCCCCAAATTGGTCTATTTATTCTTAATCTATACTCTATTGCTCTAATATATCTATCTATAATATAAGGGGATTCCCCAAATTGGTCTATTTAATCTATTCAGACTTCCGGCTTCCTTGTTTCCTTAGAGATTTTATAATCTTGGACTTTTCAAGGTCAGAGTGAATAATAGGTATCTTCTAAATCTGTGTGCTCCATCTTCGACCGCATCGTCGCTTACCAACAGGCGAGTTGGTGGTCAAATGCGGATTTATACTTTATAAAAAAAAATGCTCTACTCTGGATAAGGGATGTAAGGGGAAAATATTAAATCGGACAAACGAAACAGGCTGACCAATGAAACCCTCAACGGAGTTCTACATACGAAATTATATATGTTAGCTAACAACTGCTCAATTTTGCAGCCAACTAAAGCTATGGTCAGCGCCGCTAAAACGTTCAGAAGTAATGCTTCGGCTTCCGACACCTCCAAATAATACATGTGTTTGATTTTTAGTATTAAAATATGTAAAAAAAACTTTGTTTTTTATTAAATAAAATTATGCGCCCTAAATCAGGGTATTTCCAAAAAAATTAGGGATTTTTAGGGATAAATTGCAAGAAATTTAGGGCAAAACCAAAATCTTAAGTGGAAACACTGAAATATTCTCCCAGACAACATTTTGGATCCGCTCTTGGTGGAGTTAGTTTTAGCGACTTTTGATTAAAAATCTAGGGACTCGGAATTTTTGGAGTTGGCAACACTGCTTACTACAATTACTAAGCAAATAAATAACCTCACTTTATTTGCAGTCATGTTTTTTGAAATATAAATTAATAATTTAATATTGTTCCTCAAACTTTAAAATGGCCACACGTTTATTTGTAGGAAATTTGCCAGATAATACTGCTGAGGACGACTTACAATGCGCTTTTTCTAGCTATGGTCAAATAACAAACTTAGATTTGAAGTCGAAATCTGCAGAAGGCACTGAAAAAAAATTCGCATTTATAACTATCTCAGGTTCAAATTATGATATAGAAACATGTAAGTAGTCTAATTGCCACATGAATTTATAAAATACTTTTACATATGACCATTATAACCTGCAACGAATGTAAAAAAAAATTGTGTACAATTAGGCTATCAAGTGACTGGTGTGTTTACTTCACTTGCAGGTATAAAACATTTTTCAAGTGAGGATTTTAATGGGAGTAGGCTTTATGTTACACGAGCTCGTGAAAGTTTTCTTGAGAGACTGCAAAGGGAAAGACAAGAGGCCCAGCAAAAGGAAGCGGAAAAGGTACCTTATTTTGCGTAATTTAGATTAGTGTAATGGCATGTGTAATGGCTCACGTAGTTTTTGTCGATTTTTTAATCAGAGTGAGAGTACTTCTTGTCAGGCTGCTCGCTCACCGAAAACGCGGCGGAGAGTGCGCATAGCATCAGATACGAAGTCAAAACGGAATCAGTCAGTTCAGAATAATGAGGTTGATGGTGTCAATCAAGACGGAACAAGTACACCTCACTTAAAGCGCCACCGTGCTGAGACGGATTCAAAGAATGTCTCATCAATAAAAAAATCGCAAAAAACAATGTGAGTCATAGTTCAATATTTATATTTGTAGATCATTCAAGTTATTGTTAATCTTGACTCTAAGCATTGTAGCCGAAAATAATTCAATTTTTTAAATGATTTTAATTTTGCAGGGTAACCAACAGAAAGCGTCTGAAGAGCCACCCACACCCAAATTTGAAGGTAAACTAAATCCCCAAAAAAGGAAAATTGAAGAAGCAACGTCATACAATAGAGCATCAAATCATCCTAAAACATCTGAAAAAAATGTGCAATATGGCGATGGACCCCACATGCCAGCAAAAATTACAGAAATATACAAGAAAACTGACTTAGAATTTGGTGACAAATCTCGTAAAAAGGAAACGAGAAATAATAACTCCAGAAATAACAGTGCGTTTAGTAATACAAATGTTTTTCAAAATGGAGATGCAGTCGTTGAGAAAAGATCAGGCAATATATTAGACATGTATAAGAAAAAACAGGATTCTGATTACAAAAGAATGGCAGCAATGAAAAAGAAAAGCCAAGAGTTCAAACAAAAAAAAATGATTGTAAAATCTGGATTAACTGATGTTGTACGTATTTACTTTTTATAGCAACACTGTTTGCACATTCTAACCAATATATTATTTTTCTAGTTTTTCTGCATTTTCATGAAGTCTGCTAATATGATATTAATTACTTTGCCTAAATTTGAACACCAATAATATTTGTCTAAAAAAATACACATTGCAATTTCTTTAATGTCAAATAAAAAAAATTTCAAGTTTAGTAAAATTAGTTAATGCAATTTCTTTAATGTCAAATAAAAAAAAATTCAAGTTTAGTAAAATTAGTTAATGCTTTCTGGGTGCTATTTCAAGCTATTGGTCATGGCAGTTTTTTAAATTCATATTTATTATTTTCAGGACAAAGTGCCAAACAAAAAGATTATATTTTCGGACAACGAAGAAGATACAAAAGCTACAAATGGTTTTGCCAAAAAAACGGAAAAGAAAACTTCATTATTTGATATTGATGATGATGATGACAGTGGCAATGAACTGAATTTCGAAATCAAAAAGCAGTTTGAAGGCAAAAAGGGACAAAAGGTATTATGACTTGTTCACTTGATTTACGGCCATCCATTTTACCTGAGACTATACAATTTTTTCAGGTGGACTTACTTACCAGTAAACTTACTTACTGTCCAGTAAATTGCTTTTTTCACATTCCAGTAAACATACTTTCTTACCTTAAAATAAACACACTTTCTTACTTTCCAGTATGCCTACTTTCTTGCCAAATGTTAACAAAAATCTTACCAGATCTATTCAGGGTTTTTTTGAACTGAAATGGTAAAATCAGATACAGTACCTGGCGATAAATATTGCACATCGACCTTTGGAAAGAGACAATCGGCTTCGCAATTTCGGCTTCGTAGAGCGTTATCTCTGTCGCACGAAATACAAACAGTCCGGTATCTATTAGGAGCTGTCACAGTGCGACAGAGGTAATGCTCTACGAAGCCGAAATTGCGAAGCCGATTGTCTCTTTCCAAAGGTCGATGTGCAATATTTATCGCCAGGTACTGTATCTGATTTTACCATTTCAGTTCAAAAAAACCCTGAATAGATCTGGTAAGATTTTTGTTAACATTTGGCAAGAAAGTAGGCATACTGGAAAGTAAGAAAGTGTGTTTATTTTAAGGTAAGAAAGTATGTTTACTGGAATGTGAAAAAAGCAATTTACTGGACAGTAAGTAAGTCTTAATATGATATATCTGAATATATATATATGATATATATATATATATATGATATATATATATATATATATATATATATGAATATTTATCGCCGGGTACTGTACTACAGAGACTCGCAATTTATTAGTGTAATACCATGAAGCTGTTGGTAAGGTGGAAGACAAACTCTGAATTCCTATTTGGAGCAAGCTTATTGCCATCTCACTCACTCTGAAGGGCAAAAACTATTCATCTGGCACTTAAAGCCAACTTTAACCATACCTACAGTTTTATCCATTGCTGAGAATTCCCATAGACACTACTACTATAATATTACAAATGTTTGTTTGTATGTTTGTTGCTCAATCACACCAAAACGGCTGAACGGATTTGGGCGACATTTGCTATGAATGTTTGATTTTGTTATTTCAAAATTTCCATATCAGGTTTTAGATTTGCAATCGAGGTACAAATCTGATAAACGTTTCGCCTTAGATGAAAGGTTTATTGAAGACGAAGAGGAGGTAGATCAAGATTTGGAAGACCATGTAGAACTGAATCAAGCCGACGAAAAATCTAAGCAGCTGAACATTTTACAAGATGTCCTTGGTGTTCCAATAAGAAAAAAAGTGCCCGAGGAAGAAAGAGATGGAAGGAAAAAGTAATAACATTATATTATTTGATAAATTGTATACTGGCACTTTAGATAGTATACATGGTTAAAAAAAAGGGGTATGCTAAGCCGAAAAGGGATCATAGTAGTCATCATTATAAACAATTTCTACTATGGGTTAAGTATTGGACAAATTGCGAAATCGCGGAAAAAAACCAGCCATAGAAAAATGTCATCGAAACTACAAAATGTATTTTTTTTCAACATCTGATTTTTTTTCGCGATTTCAGTTTGTCCAATAGTTAAAGTTGCTCATAATGATGAGTACTATGAGTCTTGTTTGGCTCAGCATACCCTTTCCTTATAACCCTGTATAGATATACAGGATTGTAAAAAAAAGAGAAGTTAGAGAAAATACAATTTTAGACAAAAACATTCTATCAATCAAATGTTTCTAAATTTATTTATAACTAATTAAAATTACCTGTTTCAGGCCTAAACTAGGAATGTTACGGTTTGATCCCAGCCAACCTGAGCATTCAAGATTCTTAGCAGCCGTAGAAGAGACAAAACAGGATTCCACAAAGAAAAACAAAAAGAAAAAAGATAAACAAGCGGAAATCGAAGTACAAACACCATCAAAACCAGAAGAACCAAGACCGGAAGTTTCCAAGGAACAGTTCTATAAAGTCAGCGACACTTTGAAAGAGGCTATAGCACAACCTACCTCGTTTAGCTTGAGGAGCCTTTTTGGGAATACGGAACCTGCTGAAAAAGGTATTATAGGTTATTTTTTGTTATAATCAATACCACAAGTCTCAGAGCCACAAGTACAGAAGTAACATTGTTTTGCAAAATGACATTTAAAAAATAGTTTCACTACGTCGCTATAAAGTTAATTTAAATATGCACAGCAAAGCGTAAAAACTAACCAAGCTTACAAACACGCGCGAGAGCGAATCGTTCTGTCACCGTCACACTTATAAGTTTAGATGTAAAAATGGCCCTTTGTAAAAGGCCTAACTAAGGCTATGTACTTTTTAAGTTTAGGTTTTGAGTTCTGTTACCCTTGTAAGTTTAGGTGTAAAAATGGCCTTTTTTAAAAGGCTTAAGTTTAGGTTTTGAAAAAGTACTACTACATTACAGTTACTTTTCACTGAAAAGTTCGGAAGAATAGGAAATTGTTTAAAACAGCTTGGTGTAGTTTTCTGCATATTTTTAATTTAGAAAAGTTTTGCGATCTCCTTTGTTTATTTAGAACTTGAATTATTTTCAGAATCCAAAGAAGAAGCTGACTACATACCCTTGCAACCCAAGAAATCCAAAATAAAAAATCCTCTACAGCCTGGAGAGAAAAATCCTTTTGTCTATGACTCTTCTGATTCTGAAAATGAAGAAGTTGAAGAAAACGAAACTATAACTGCTCCCATTGTCTCTGAAACCAAAGCTGTTTGGAAAGAAAACTTCTTCTTTGGCTTGAATGATCAGAGATTTGAAGGTAAACAAAAATGTATTAAAAAATAACTTCTTGTACTTGTTTATTGAACTACTTTTCGACTTGTGTGCAATAAACGTTGGTTTATTCCCATTTTCCTTTTCTACAATCGCCTTTTGAATAGGCATTAACTAAAAATCGTTATACCTTCTCAAAAAACCGAATTGCGAAATGGATCAACTTTAGACAATTTGAAAACCCTAGAGAGCTGACTCTTATTGGTTATTAATACAGGGTTTTAAGGAAAGGGTATGCTTAGCCGCAACGGTCTCATAGTACTCATTATTATGAACGACTTACTATGGGACCAACCTTGAATATGCGAAAAAAACAGCTGTTCCATATAAAAATGTCAATGACACTACAAATAGTATGGAACAGCAATTTTTTTTCTCACATTAAAAGTTGTACATACTAAGCTTAATTTTTTTTCAGAAGGCCAAGCTTTCTTCAGCAGTTCAAATGAACCTGAAGCCCATAAAGAAAGGAGAGAATTAAAATCGCTTATGAAGAAGAGAATTTACAACAAAGAAAGAAAGGACCAAATGCAAATGTTCCGTAAGAAGATTGGTGGGCGTAAGAAAACTATGAAGAAAAGCTTTAGAAGGAAAAATTGATTATTTAAAATTGTTGTTTATTATAAAATGAAAAAATGTTTATTAAATTAAATACCCTGTTCATGTTCATTAAAGGTTTGTGCATACTAGGACTGGCCGTAGCAGCATTTCAATACTAATTTTTGTTCTGCGCCCTGGTGTAGTGTCCTATGGTTCATACAAAATGAACTAAAGTGATGCTGGATGACTTGCGTTTGTGATGCGGCCCTGAACCTTAAAAGCTCTGTTATCCTGTTAATAATGAAATACAAAATATTTTTCATCACTAATTTATTGTTTCAATACTAAATTATCGCTTCTTCCATGTAGACTTCTTCCTAGCTCCGGGCTGGCCAGGCTTCTTACGTTCCCGCTTCCGGGGGTCCCTTGTTAGTATGCCGGCTAACTGCATTTTTTCAAGCATATCTTTTTCTACAAAGCTGCGTAAACCCCATGCAATGCCCCATCGTATAGCCCCGGCTTGTCCGGATGGGCCTCCTCCTTCGATGTTACATTCAACATCCACTCTGTTTTGCATTTCAGTAAAGATAAGTGGAAATATGACTTGCTCTCTTGACTGTACATCATCAAAATATGTGATGTCTTTGCCATTTATTGTTATTTTCCCAGTACCGGGAGAACGAATGGTCACATCACCTCTTGCCTTCTTTCTCAAACATTCATAAGTGGTTATGTAAGCACGTCCTTCATCATCGTAACCCGGTTTTGGTATCTCCAATGCAAACTTTTGTGTAGCTAGAGGTTTTCTAAACTTCTCCACAAATTCCTTATATCTGTAGGAATAAGGTATCCTGACAAGTCTTTCCATGACCAGTTTGAAGTTGTCATATTCCTGCTCTGTGATTTTCTCTACCAAAATATTTTCTACCTCTTCTTTGCCCAGCCAAACATTACCTTCTAACTGCAATTTGCCATTAGGATCGGGTGTGGCTTTTTTCCGTATTACTTTATCTTCAAAGGCATACAACTGTTGAATATTCTCTGCTGCATCATGCAGGAGCTTATGCAGGTTTGGCTTTCCCGTATAAAAAAAAGAGTGATGGGGTCTTCCTGCTTCATCAAACTCTGCGGCTTTGCGTGCAGGAAACACTTCTTCTGGGGGTTTCATTAATGGCCTAGCAGCAGGGTCATAGATACCGCTTGGAAACAAGTACTCTATTGCGCGATCGACATCTTTCTGGGTGAAGTTTTCAGGATCTTCTCCCATCATATTAGCAAGATGCCGCTTACCAATATTGTACTCAAAGTGCTCTCTTTTCATAAATTCGTCGTGTGCCCTGGCTCTCTCTAAATAAGACTTCATAGCTTTACTAATCTTCTTTTTCTTGTTCAGCTCTTCCCACTCAGTCACGTCAAGAACATTTTTAGAAGTGGTCGTGCTGGTGCTGTACTTGTTTGTGCTATATATTAGAGCGTTCCTAAACGGGACATAGACTCTTGTCACTGGAAGTAGTTGTTTTAAGCTTACCAGTGCCATTTTGGAAATTATAATACACTCTTTTAAATCATAGCTTTTTTCGTCGACCAGAGCTAAATTTTAAGAATCTTGAAATGTTCTACCAAATTACCGATCTCTTACGTAGGTACTTAACCTAAAATCTAAATAAAAAACATTTATGAACAGGGCTACCAGGTCAAATTTTTAAATTTTCCCCATATCGAACATGTAATGTACTTGCTTCAACTACGAAAATCTTCAATCTTAATAAAAATTAATAGTTAAAAAAACTAAAAAACGCGATTTGTTTAGTGTATTGTCATCGGTCCTCGATATATCTACAAAGTTTGAAAGAAATCTGACCGTTTAAAGTGGGTCAAAAACGCGCTCAAAGGAGTCGGTTACAAACATACAAACATACAGGTGAAGCTAATAAATAAGCGTGTTAAAAAGTATTTTTTTTTGCAAAAATTCCACCAGAAATTGTTTCTGATAGATAGACAAAACTACGTCTAGAGTGTTATGTATTTGAGAAAACACCATAAAATGAAATGCTCCTAAAGCCCGTCACACACGTAGCTTTAATATATATTAATATGCCTTGCTATAATATAAATTAGTATGCCTTGCTATAATATATAATAAAGCTCCGTGTGCGGTCACTTCAATATTTGTATTGAAAATATATCGTAATATGCCTCACTATATTTATATTAAGACATATATTATCTACGTGTGTGACGGGCTTAATTCCCCAAGCTAATTTAATTCTTCAAGCATTTCCCCAAAATCGTGAAATAAAATGTGTCAATTATTTATCTGTATGTTATTGTGCTGCGCATTATTGGCTGTTTATTATAGGTACACGTCAAATAAAACCGTTAAATCAAAAGTCCAAGTAATCAAATGGAAAAATGTTGACATAAATCCGTGATTGCATTAATTTTAATATCGTGAAATAAAATAAACTCGAAGAGAAATACACGTTTATATGGATTTTAACAAAATAAGTGTTTTAAGAAACTAACATCGGAACCGCAAAATGAGCGATAGTGACAGTGATGGTCTGCTTACAAACAATGTGTTTACCTTCCAAAATGAAAGCACGGTTTGTATTGTTTATCGTATTTAATAAAGTAACCTACAATAGTATATCCCTGAGTACACACTTCTCTTGTAAGTTGTTAGGCAGCTAATTAATTTTTGTTCGTTTGTATGATATCAATACAATACAGCTAGGTAAATTGAAGCGTTTCAAACTGTTCCTACAAGCGAAGTTGTGAGGGAAAGATGAAACCATAGGGCGCGAGCTTAGACTAAAATAAAATGAATGGACGGGCCTAAACCGTTGATTGCGTTCAGTCGAAATAAGGCAAAAACTGTTCCTATACCTAATCATAGGCAGGGGCGGATCTTGAATTTGTAGGGCCCTGGGCTAATACTGCTTAGGGGTAGCGATGCGCCGATCCGATCCGATCTTTTCGTGGATCGGATCGAGGGCATACGATCCAGCCGATATTCGGATCGGATCGACACCATACGATCCGGAGTGCGGATCGATACAAATCTTCAGATATCGTATCAGGTCGGATCGGATCGATTCAAACACTGTGGTTAGCAATAATTGTTTATTGTAGTTGTAGGTATGTATTAAAAAGCGGTAAATCAAAGTACGATCTCAAACTTTAGTTTGTTTGTTTCAAAATGTAAACAAAATGTCGGTACTTTACAATTTATTTGGCTATTGACGACCACGGCGGGTAGAAATATGACACGAAATAAACGCTTGTTTATTATTCTTTCGATGTAAAGTCGGTAGAATGCTAAGTTGCGAAAATCTATGACTAAGAATATTTTATTATCTCATTCACTGTTTTGTTCCTTGTGCATTAATCTCTTTTCGTCAGCAAATTTAATTAATTATCTGAGAGTCGAAACAGGCTGGATCCACAACGCCTATCAAAATTATTGTTTTTAAAAAGCATTGGAATTGAAGATTGGCATCTATAAAATCTGTCTATCCATCTATACCTATTATATTATTATTGCACAAAGTGTGTTAGTTCCTCCGTTTTATTTGAAATAAATGTCTATTAATATTTAAAAGTTGTATTTTCATACGATACTTTGGATCGATCTTTTGAAGATCGGATCGAATGCATGCGATCCGATCCGCGGATCGGATCGAGAAGTTACGATCCGATACGATCCAGAGGATCGGATCGAGCTTAAAAAAGTCGCATCCCTACTTAGGGGCCCTACCTAATTAGTCAACTAATTGCCATTTTGACAAGAAACTGTTTTCTGTATTGATGTAGGTATAAGAAAATAGGAAAACAAAATATTTTATTTATTTAATAAAACATTATTTATTGCAAAATAAATAACTTTTAAATTATCTATCGCATAGTAAAATAAACACGCACTAAACACATTTCTAGCAATAACTAAATCAATTCGTTAATACAGGGTGTTTGGTCTAGGGTTAGACAAACTAAATGGGTGTGTTCGTTGACTCATTTAGAGAATACAAGTTGGCCAAAAAAATCCCAGACGCCTAAATTTTTTTTTAATGGTCTAGGTGTGTTTACCGAAATTTAACCTATTAAGCACCACAACTTTAAAAAAAACTGTTTTAGACCGGTTCTTCTTATTTGAATTTGGTCTCTGATACATTTTCGTACTGTACAAAGCAAAATTAGAAGCAAATAAGGACTAAATCATTCGTTCAGAGCTCGTAGAGTGTAAAAATGAAAGAAAAATACTACTCGATGTCTGTACGCGAGTACCTGGACAACGTGTTCCCCAACACGTGGATCGGAAGACGTGGCCTCATCGAAAGCCCGCATGTTCCCCAGACCTTACACCACTTGATTTCTTTGTCTGGGGACGTGCAAAGAAGTAGTGTACGAAGTTCAAATAAGCACCAAAGAGCAACTTATTGAGCGAATCAATGCCGCTTTTGCGAAGATGAAAGAAGATGAAATTAAAAACTACGACTGTAAAAATCCGACGAAGATGACGGGCATGCATTGCAAATAGAGGAGCCGTTTTTGAACAAAACTGATTATTTTTTGCATTATTATTTTTGTTTCATTTTCCCAAACATCAATTTTTTTTCACAAAGCGATAGAGTTGTGTACTCATGTAGGATACTTTTGTAATAAGGGATAACAAGGGATGTTTTTAGAAGTGTTTGAATTTCATGGATAATTTTAGTTTTTTTTTTAGATCGAGTCAAAGTTGACCTTTTAGGCAATTTTTCTTTCATTTTTACACTCTATGAGCTCTGAACGAATTATTTAGTCCTTATTTGCTTCTAATTTTGCTTTGTACAGTACGAAAATGTATCAGAGACCAAATTCAAATAAAAAGAACCGGTCTAAAACAGTTTTTTTTAAAGTTGTGGTGATAGGTTAAATTTCGGTAAAAATAAAAAAAACACACCTAGAGCACTAAAAAAAATTTAGGCGTCTGGGATTTTTTTTTGGCCAACTTGTATTCTCTAAATGGGTCAACGAACACACCCATTTAGTTGGTCTAACCCTAGACCAAACACCCTGTATAGTCGACGATAGCAGAAGTGCGGAAAAATAACAAAATTGCGTCGGGCGATAAGCGGAAAGAAGTCCCCTGTAATAGACAATACACGGAATACACCGACCGAAAACAAGCGACAGGGAATTCCCCGTTCCGTTTGATAGATGCGCACACGGGTTGATTGATCGCAGTGTTGCCAACCTTATGATCGGATTTTTTTTAATTCTAGATAATTTTTATTATTGACAATATCGTCTATTGGTTTCAGTTCGGTTGGGGGCCCTCTGTATTCGCGGGGCCCTGGGCTGCAGGGCCAAAAAGCCTTTAAGTAGATCCGCCCCTGATCATAGGCATGTGTGTACATTTTTCACAAAAAAAGAGACCACGAATACAAAATACCATGCGAAAAAAAGAAATAGCCTGTGTTTGTCTGTTGCGCTTGGTTGCGCTTGAGCATTTCGTCAATCCGGACGAGGAGCGTTAGCAAAACCGATAGCGCCACACGCTTCCCGTGACTATACGCATGTTCGCTTTGTATTAATATGAACGTGTTGTTTAGTGTTGAGATAGAAGTTGTAATCTAAACCAACAAGTACAGGTAAATATGATATCAAACATCAAATATAAATAACAAAAAAGTAGACAATCTCAAAATTCTCTTATATCACAAATAATCACAATCTAAATTTTTTTTGAAGGAGCTGTTTGTATTGTAAACTAGCTGCGCCCCGCGGTTTCACCCGCTGTCCTGCAAGAATAGCGGAAAGCCGTTCAATTTTCTGGGGTAAAAAGTAATCTACATATTACCTAGGGCTTAAGCTACCTTCATACCAAATTTCGTCAAAATCTGTTTAGCTGTTAAATTGTTAAATCAAATTGTCATCCATACGTCCATTACATAGCTGTCATTTGCGCAAAGAGTATTATAAGTCGTTTTGTTATTCCAAGTCTGATTCTTTTTTGTTATACCTCGTTTTATAGTGACTGATGTTTTATGTCAATTCACACTTGAATGCTATCGAATTTATTTAATAGAAATAAATAGTATAATAGGAATAAATAGTATCCTATGTGCGTTTCCTGGCTCTAAGCTACCTCCTCACCAATTTTCAGCCATATCGGTAAAGCCGTTCTTGAGTTATAAGTAGTGTAACACGAACACGACTTTCTTTTATATATATAGATATTCTAAATAATTATTTTGTGTGATTTAAAAAATGGGTGCATACTTACATCACTTTCGGAAAAATGAGTCATAAATAAATCACTTGGAAATCTACAGTAAGTAAATAGAAGATAACTTTGAGGAAAAAAAATGTTTCGGACTTTGTATACCACACTAAGCGTATTTTTTTCTGTCCAGAAGAAGAAGCGGGCGTAAAAACATCCCTTGTGAACGTAGTAACTAATTTAATAATTTGTAATCAGAAAATTAGTTTGCTGACGGTACTTGGACCCGCTTCTTTGGCAGATCGGTGTTTGCCGACGTAAGCCGAATACACCCGAACAAAGAGAGGTCATCCTTGTTGCACTAAGCACAAGCCTATACTTCTGTCCCTCAACGGTAGAAAAACAACATCAAAATGTGTGGTTAAAGAATTTTATTAATCTCATAATAATACAGTGATTAGCTTATTGAGATTACATTTTACGTTGTATACAATGCTAGTGCTGCTAAGCACAACGGACTTAAAAATAGTAAAATGAACTTTTTTTTTTTTTTTTTTTTGTGAGGTAGTTAAATATTTGCCAGAACTCAGTCCGGTGTTTACGTGCTGCGCCCGGAGAACAATAGGCGACTCGCGAGCGACGCGCTAAAGGTGGCGTCACATTGGCAGTGAGCCCAATTAGAAGATTTAAAGTTTTAAACAATATAAACAAATTTAACTAATATTTGAAGTGATAAGGAAAAGAAATATGGATGGCATATGAATGAAATTATTGTGCAGGTTAGTGTGTAACTAGCGTAGGCTAGTTATTAATATTTACAAATGAAAAATCCTTTAATACGTGTAGCTTTAATAGTTTTTTAAAAACATATAGTGACTTCGATTGTTTAATTTCTTTTGGTAATTTATTGTATAGATAAGCTCCCTCAAACATAATATTTTTTAGTCCGTAGTTTGTTCTAGGTTTTTTAGCTAAGCATATATTATTGGCTTGTCTCGTTAAAATTTTTTGTACATTTATCTTTTTTGTAAATGTTAGTTGAGTATGTATGTCTTTTGTAAGAACTTTCCTTATTAAAATACATGTATTATATTTGTATATTTGAGGTATATTCATAAGTTTAGTTTCTGCGTAAATTTTAGTAGTAGGCGTTAGGTAGTCATATCGAAATAGAGCTTTTATGATTTTATTTTGGCCTGTTTGTAAAATTTCCAAATTTGTTTTAGCCGCTGTTCCCCAAACTTCGATCAAGTAATCTATGTGAGGTTTAACCATCGAATTGTAGATCGTATATCGTACTCTTTTAGGAAGACATCGTGCCATGCCACGAAGCGCCCCCGTTAATGAAGTAAGCTTGCTTCTAATATATTCTAAATGTGGTTTCCAAGTGAGTTGACTATCCAGAATTAAGCCTAAATACTTTTCTTTATTAATTCCGTTTATTATTTTGCCACTGATGGTCAATGGATTGAAATTGGTAATTTTTTTATTTTTAGCAGCGAATATGATATAATTTGTTTTAGATGTATTAATAGTAAGTAAGTTAGATTGCAGCCAAGTGTTTAGTAGGTCAAGATCATGTTGCGCTTTATCTATAATGTGAACTATGGAGGTACCAGCGTAAAAGAGACTAGTGTCATCGGCATATAGAGTTATATCGCCATACAATCCAATTGTGTGTATATCGTTAATGTAGATAAGAAACAGCAGAGGCCCGAGAATAGAACCTTGGGGAACGCCATAAGTAATCATTTGGGGTAAGCTCTCGATTCCGTCTATTTTGGTAATCTGATACCGGTTTAAAAGATACGATTGAAAAATCTTGAAGGCCGAGCCAATTAATCCTATGCTCTTTAACTTCGCTAGAAGCTTTTTATGGCTGACTGTGTCAAACGCTTTTTTTAGGTCAATGAAGATCCCTAGGTTTATAAGTTTTTTATCAATATTCTGTTTTATGGATGTGACTAGATCAATAGTTGCCGTAACGGTATTAGATTTTGGCCGAAAACCATATTGCTTTTTAAATAAAAAATTGTTAGATTCGAGATATTCACTAAGCCGGTTATGTAAGATTTTTTCAAACACTTTTGATAGGATAGGTAGGACAGAAATCGGTCGGTAATTTCCAGGGTCCATTTTACTTCCTGCCTTGTAAATAGGACTTACTCGAGCTATTTTCAAGGAGTCTGGAAATTCACCAGCAGCTAAACACTTATTTATACACTGCGTTAGACTTGCGGCTATTGGATTTTTAACACATTTGAGCATTTTTGTTGTCACGCCATCTATACCAGCACTTGTGTTAGAGTCAAAGTTTGTGATTATTCTTAATACCTCATCTACAGTAGCGGGTTTTAAATCCATGAGAATCGGCTTATTACATTGAGATTCAGAGTTATTATCAGGTTCTGGGATAGTGTGATATTTTTTTGGTATTTGATTTGCAAGCTCGGCACCTATATTTGAGAAAAAAGAGTTGAAACATTCACAAATTTCCTTTGTATCTGTAATCTGACCGGTAGGCGTATTTAATTTTAAGAGAGTTGTTTGGTTTTTTATTTTGTTATTTGATAAGTTATTTATAAGAAGCCACATTTTTAAAGGATTTTTCTCACAGTTTTTAAAAGCGTTATGGTAATACTGATTCTTAGTTTTTTGAATGGCTACATATGTTGCCTTTTTTTGTTGCAAAAATTTACGTTTTAACTCATCATCGTCAGGAAATTGCTTAGTTTTATGCCATAGAATATTTCTTTTATTTATCAAATTAAGTAAGTCTTTCTTTATCCAATCTTTTCTAGGTGGATTTTGTAGTTTGGTCTTAGTAACCTTGTTTTGCGAGATCGCTTTCAACAAAGTAGTTTCTAGTAATGTGTATTCATTATTCAGATTAGTCATAAGAGAGTCTTTAACCGTTTGCAACAAGTTATTGTAATTTACTGCTTCGTATTGTATTCGTTTAACTGGTTCTAGTTTGACTCGCTTCACTTCTAGGTAAATTTGTCTGTGATCTGAGAAGGATGTTTCAATGATAGCCATATGAAAAGTATTGTCTTTTAGAGAAGTGCAAACGTGGTCTAGAATAGTCGCACTGGTATCAGTTTTACGTGTACAGTATTCTTTATCAATCCTATTTAAAACTCTTAAGTCATTCTCTTTTAGAACAGTCTTATATTCTTTTATAGAGTTTTCTTTGCTTAGTAAATTCAGGTTCAGGTCACCAAACATAATAGTTCTTTTTCTTCTTGCCAGTTGGAGGCTAAGTGTATTTAGAAAATCCTTTACATTAGACGACGGCTGTTTATATACAACTCCAATATCCAGAGAAAGATTTTTCAGATGGACCCAAAGATAGTGGTTAAAGTCTTCAGAATGGTCAGCCAGGAACTCATGATTTCGATTTTTATGTGAAAATGGAAATGGAAACTAAGTAACCATTGTATTTTGATAATTTATACGTAGTTATGATAAAATACGATGATCAATTATGTATTTACTTATGAAATGTGACTCCACAACTTTTATTGATGTGAAACATCTATTGGCGCACGTAAAACCGATTTCTGGCGTGGCGACGCATGCCGTGGCGACGCGTCGCCACGGCGTGCAGTATTCAAGCAAATAAATAAATGACGACGCGCGTACCTAATTAAGTTTCAATTTTCGAACGGTTTTGTGTTCTGCATATTACTTTCAAAATAATGTCGATGTTTCACATCTGCCAGGCGTCCCGTGACGGCTCACATTTTTTTTTGTTTTTCGAAGTGTTTTTGCATAATGGAAATGACCATGAAGGCATTATTTGTTCGATGGAAGGTCGTGATTGTGTAGCTCCACAGTCGTGTTACACTTCCGAGGTGCTGGGAAGGAGTGAGAGCGAGTCAGACGTATCGAGTGCAATACACTCATACAAACAGTCTTCAATAGTGCGCTTCTTTTAGGCCCGTCCATTTATTTTATTTTAGTCTAAGGGCGCGAGTACTATATATTTTATTCTTTTTTTTTTCAGATGGTATCAGCAAAGGGCCCAAACGCTAATATGACCAATACAACAGGATTAAGTTTCCGGAACAATGTATTTTCCTCAACAATGCAAATGCCCCGACCCTATGAAAGGCAGAGATATGCGGAGTCAGCTTATGATCAACGGAGTTTCTCCAACAGAAGAGGGGTTTCACCCATGTCTGTAAGGAGTGCCTGTGACATGAGGCCAAGGAACTTCAATTATTCTTTTAACCCCCAAGGAATGGGTGCACCAAGATCAGCTTTTAATGGTAGAAGTGGATCTCCAATGTCTGTAAGGAGCATGGGTAAATGATTCCTTTCTTTTTTACCTACTACTGAGGATTTTTTACCTACTCTTGATTTCAAAGAGTTAATAAAAAAAATAGCAAAACAAAAATTAGTGCAAATGGAGTCTAAATTAGTAGTATTTTTAATTAAACAAAGTTATTGCTTATTTAGACACCTTTCTTTAGATTAATGATAGTTATGCTGGCCCATTGCATTAACCAAAGAAACCATTCATGATATTACCTCTTTTCTGTGGTTGAACATTTCACTCACAGGCTACTCAAATCAACTTATTACAATTACTACCTCTTATATTACAGGTACATCTGCATCAACTTGTGTGAGTGCCATAGACATAGTGCAAGCTATAAAAAATGAACAATTCAACAAACATGACCTAAAAGTTATCAAAGAAGCATGCAATATGTATGTTAGAAACAAAATCAGGAAGAAATTTAACAATCGTCGATATCGCAAAATCCACAGGCGCAAAAGTGGATATGACTCCGGTGAACAAGGAAGTAATTCGTCAATCAGCAGTGATGATAGATCTGTGGCAACTTCCAATTACAAAGATAACATGTCTGGTTGTAGATCAACTATAACTGACATATCAAATTTCAAAAGAAAAATAATGGGGAGCAATATGTTCAAAGATTGTACAGATTTTTTCAAACACAACTCTATCCAGAATGGAGCCAGTGGTCAAATGAATTGCAACACCACACAAACTTCAATCAGCTCTCACCGAAACGTAATTGCCGGTCCAAATATGTCTTCAATCAGAAATATGCCAGTTCCAGCAAATTTTAATAACATTCAAGAGAAACCTGCTCCTGTAATGTTACAAAAAGACAGATTTAAAAGTGGATTCCTACCCATGTCACAAAGATTCAACAGGTCCCAAATGCCAGAGAATGTAGAAAGAGAGCTGCCCAGTGAAATAAATACTCAAAATGGACAAAAAGCTATGAATAAAAACTCCAAAAGAAATATTGACACCGACAGCGATGAAGACAATATATTCTCTAATGCCACCAAACAAAAACCAACTAATAATACCAACAGAAAAAGAAGTATTGACAATGATGATATAGTTCTACCAAAACAAAAGAGACCTAAGACATTATCACCTTGCAAAAACAGTATAGAAGCTCAAAAACTTAAAGCTTGTAATGACATAGCAAATGATTTTATATTTGCGAAACCTATGTGTCCCGCAAGAAAGTCTGTCAAAGAAAAATTGATTTCTAAATCTGCTGCACCTTTATCGGACACAATTGCACTAGTATCTGTTCCTCCTGAAAATCAACTCGCAAGACAAGAAAAAACTGTTGAAGAAGAATCAGAAAAACTTGAAGAAGAAACATCAAATTCCACATGTAACTCAACAAATGTTTCAATGAGACCGAGTTTCATAAAACGGAAGCTGTTCACTCAGAAACTCGATGTTTCAGAAAAAAGAAACCTGAGTATGGACAATTTGAACAGTCCACAGAACAGTATGTATGGTGCCATTCAGAAAGAAAAACATAAATCGAGAAAACTCCAACAAATAACAACCCAGTCATGCTTGAATAGAGACATCCAACAAGATGAAAGTAACTTACTAGATTTAATTAACAAAATAGTACCAATTGATCAGATGAATGTAACAAATCAATCTAATAGAACTGGGTCCCTAATTAAAAATATGACTGAAGAAGATAATGACAATTGGGATGTGACCCCTGCTATTTCAACACGTAAAAATGACGACGACGTAAGCGATACATATACTGATGAAGAAATCCTAAATTCCACAGTCAAGGAACTACAAAAAATGTATCCTACAGAACATACTACAAAAGGCAGAGAGAAAGTAAAGAAAAACACTCCCAAGAAACCTTCCCCTGCCAAACCTAAAAATCGGGAAACACTTCTAGAAAAACTACCGACTATATTAGTTGGTAGCACACAATCGAGAATCAATCCATTTTGGGAAACTGATTTCGAGAGTGATGCAGAATGTCTACCCTCGCCCAGAATTAACAAATTGAATTCCAAAGAAAATCAGAGACCAGGTAAATCAAATTAGATGCCAGTTTCAACATTTTAGTTGAGTAAATTTTTAACATCATAAATAGTTACATTTTTATCGTTGTTTTCAGACATCGTGCCGCCAAAAAACGCTCCAAAGACGCAAGATTTTTCTGAAAGATTCAACTCTAAGAAACCCTTCGCTGCATCAAATTCTTCTTCTCAAAACTTTACTTTTGACACTACACAAACATTCAATGGCACCCTTAGAATAAGATCACATAGAGCTCCTAAACGAAATAAGCTTGACCGAATAGACGAAAATTCAAAATCAGCTGTTCTTAATAAGGAAAGTGAACTGAAAAAAATTCAAGCAACCGGTTCCACAAAAATATCTAACCCCGTATCTGAGGCAACCGCCAAAATAGACGGTAAAAAATCTAAAGAAACTACAACGAAGAAAGATAATAAGAAGTCGCCGAAAGGTAAGAAACAAGCGTCGAAAACAGAGAAACAAAATCAAAGCATTCAAAAACCTAACAATAGAAAACAAGAAAACGCAAAAACTGATAATCAAACTAATAAAAACGAAATGAAAACTGCAAAAGCACAACAAAAGCTCAACAGCAATAATAAAAAGCAAGACGTGGTAGAAAATAATGCACAAACAAATAAACTTACAAATAATAAGAAAAAACTAGCTGAACCTAAAGTACCAAATAAAAGCCATAAAACCAAAAACACAATACAAAACAATGTTCAATCACCCGCCGTTGAAGAAAATAATAACACAAGTATTAGGCCAATACGGTCGTGTAGAATAAATTCTAAAAAACAAACTACTGACAAATCAAATGTAACCCTAAACGAGACAATGGAAAGAGCACTGAGACCAAGAAAATTAAATGTATCTACTACAGCAGACAAAAATAACACGAAAACGGGACAAAAAGACACCGAAAAAGTTCCTACAGCAAACAGAAAAAACACGAAAGCTGAACATAAAGACATTGAAAGTGTTATGGTGCTAAGACTTAGCGACGTGTCATTTTCATTAATTGAACAGAAAAAAGCCGTAGCTAAAAAAACTGTAAGAGAAATGACCAACTCCCGTCTACTAAATCTTGAGGAAAGTGATGTTTCATTTTCTCTAACTCCGATACCACGGCAAACGCGTTCCGCAAGCAGGAATAACACTCTAAATTGTACACCATTAAAAATAAACCCTGCAAAGACCATGGAGCTACACAGTACGAACATTAAACCACATAGAAATAGGTTACCTAACAAGAGATATGTGTATTGAGAACCATTTAACTTCTTTTCTTTAAGTACACTTTCTCAAATACACGTGTAGTGTCGACAGAGAAATTCTTATCGCTATATTGTGCAAAAAGCATTACTAGAATCCGACAACCTTTGAGCCTATCCAAGATGGCGGATACAAAATAGCTGCCATTTTTCAAAATGGTCAGAGGGGGCTGATTTATCCGGGGCATCCGGGGGTTTTTGGGTCCATGATTTCAATATATGACGCTTTTAACATTCTTAAAAAGGGGTTAAGTTCATTGTATGCCGGAAAAATAAACGGTTTCTGAGGGATAGTCACGCGGGCAAAGCCGTGGGCAGAAGCTAATACAACAAACGAGCGACGTGCTGTGGCTTGCGTTTGTGCTAAACATCGCTACAAACGAAATTTAGACGTAAACGTTAGGTATTAGCATGCTCTGAAATGCGTTGTGGAAATTTTTATTTGATGTATTATTAGAAAGTAATAAATCACAAAAAAAATATGACATCTCAAAACGAAAAAAATCATGTACTAATTTTTGTGTAAAATTAAGTTTATTTTATTATTTAAATTTAATGTAAATAGCCAATGTATTTTTAAATAACGAGTTACTTGATCCAGATCAGGAAAGTTGTGTAATTACTTAAAAATATCTTGATATAATGTATGTACCTTCCTATGTCCTGAAACGGCTTCACCACATTTGCGAGTTTCTTCTTTGTACAAGGAACGCCATAAGCTACTTTTTGCAGTCGGGTTTTTTGTTGCTGTGTCAGTAATACACAACTTTCCTGAAAAAAATAACTCTCACCCGGCTTGTAATATACGCAGACCATTCAGTTGGCTTGCCGAGAGCAAGCGAGAGGCACATAGTACTGGTTTAGTACTGCTTTCGATACAAAAACTGCCTTTCGTTTGCCCCCGAGTCAGCTAGATAGCTGGGACTGTACATATCTTTCTATTTTATTTTTCCACACAGGTAATTATGTATGATAGGTAAGTACTAGCATAATGATTATTTTCCATTGTGTAGTTTTTTTTAAGTTTACTAACTACTAGCGTAATAGTAACGTTAGTATAAGTTCGTAATATTATGGAATAAAGTATTTAAGTATGGAAGTTTCATGTTTCGTTATTTCCCTGCCATTTAAATCCGTAGTTTGGACCTGCCAGGATTAGCCACACATCTCTTCGGAAATTTCCAAATTTACATTAAAAAGAGTACAGTGGCGAGACACCCTCGGCCGAGTACTCTGTATGAACAGTTTGATGAGGCGAGACGGTCACTAGAAGTACTAGAACCATGATTTGTTAGCTCGGTCAAGTATGCCCATTTGCAAGGGCGTCGCCAGCTTATGACTAAGGGGGGGGCAATGGGGCAATATTATGGAGGATAAAAAAAATAAACGCCGAGAGCATAAAGCGTTACACTTTGGAAGTCTTTGCCTCGATGACGATTGTAATAAGAACACTGTTCTAATATCAATGTATAAAACTTCACAAGCCCTCGACAGCACAATAGAGTCGGGACAATTTAGACATTTGAGGGTACAGTAATTTCCACCCAGCTGAAAATTGGTAGGATTGTTTGAAACACCATCATAAATGAAATCTAAAAAGTCACCATCGATCCGATACGTGCAAAAAATCTTACTCCGGGTAGAAGGTCACCAAAATGGGTTTTTCGCGATTTTCTCAAAAACAATTCAAGCTACTAGGAAACTGTTCAAGACAAGTATGTTCTCTATAACATTTGATTCCCTACAGTATTGCTTTTAAATGCATGTTGGTAGGACTCATGGTTTTGAGATATGTTGATATTCATTTCAGACCAGGCCAAAAAGATGACAATTTCTCTTAACGAAGCCTAGGTTAGCAGTAGATCATATCACAAGTTTGTAAATGAGTTTTCCTCAAGTTTTCAACATCGCTAAATCCGACAATCTCAAGAAACACTTTGAAAAATGACTCTTTGTGGCTCAAATCGGATAAATGATGATGATGGCTGACGAAAAATTTTTACCTCTCGTATCTCGGAAACGGTAGAAGGATATAGAGGGGTACACCCGACTTTTGAAATGTAGATCAAATTTTTGGGGAAATGATAAAAAAATATAGTCGCCATCGCCATACAAAAAAGTTTGACAGTCATACAAATAAAAAAAAAAGGAAATGCTCACAGCTATGGAACCGCTGTAGATGGATGGAATGTACTTGAAGAAATATTATAGAGGTTCATATCGACAATCGAGATTCAGAAACAAAAATCCAAGATGGCGTATTTCATGTTTTCGTCAAATTCCAGTGGATCTTCCAGTGATCCTATGAGGGTGATATTTTGGATCTGGATCTACATATTATTACACTGTTTAATGGTCTTGCGTTTTGGCAAATCTGATGATCGTGATGAAAATGGCGGCGATTTTGAAAACGGTGTCTAAATCTTACTGTTATTCTGAATATTTCAATATTTTCTACAATTTACATTAAAACCTTGTGAATTTATTAACGTTTTGTCATGCGATGCGGAATTTATTAATAGGTAAGGAAGTGAATTGCTCGCACTTTGGTCGCTTTGCGGCTAGCTACATTTGATCTCTAGGGGGGGGCAACTGCCCCCCCCTGCCCCCCCTTGGCGACGCCCTTGCCCATTTGCTGCTTCGACTCTACTCGTAACGTGTAATCAACGCAATACCTCCATTTTAGATGAAAATAAATAATAGAGCCAAGTCCGAAGGTCTTTTTGCCGAACTACAACATGGGGAGTTTTAAAAAGAGAGTCTACAAGCACCTCTCCAGGCAAAGCACCATCAACGCCGCTAGTGTTGCAGGTGTTCATAGGCGACGGTTCTGCTTAACATCAGGCTGGCCGTAAGCCTGTTCACCGCTCTTTTATATATAAAAGTAACTAATATTTTTTTGGTTATTATCGCCAATTAGTAGAATACTTACGTACTTATTTTCTGTCTTGAGTGTGTCGCATTGTAAGGGCTAATCTAATAAATAAAACAACAAATAAAGTTATTTAGGTATATTTTATTCGATAAGACATTCACAATCTGAAAACCAGAGGCAATTAATATCTGCTGTTAAGGCAATTTACGAATGCTAAATTAAATAATTTATTTTCATACATATGTAGGATAAGTATTTTATTTTGTATTTGAACCAGCGATATCATTATTTTGCGCTACCATGTCATTATATTAGTCCCGCGATCAAGGAACATGCTCTACTAAATAAAAAATTATTACGAATATTCATTAGTATTATATTTCCTATAGTTAGTTTAATATAGTGCGAAAACATTGTCAAGTCTTGTCTAGTAATTCGATTAACCTAGGTTTAATTATATCATTTTGATTCGGGTCATTTATCAAGAGCTGATTGAATTGAACTGCGCTTGTGCCAACAGATTCCTTTTGAGCTACGTTTGAACCACAGATTATCTTTAAAGATCGAGAAGATAAAACTGACATCGAGACTCATGGCTGGGAGCGAACACATGCTTCAGACTGTGTGGATGAACATTGAGTTCATAAAGCCTATTAAGGCCATGCATGGCAAACAATTTGCTTGCAGTTCATATGCAATGTGGCAAATGCTTCACGATATATGTCTCCGCCTAGGTTCCTTATTCAAGATAATTGAAGCACTACACAGTCATTGTCAAACACCTATGATAGTTTAATTGGCTAGCTTAGCTAGTCGTAACCTCTCAGCCAATAGGAACGCACTGTTTTGCTCTCCGCGTTCGTTTGCGATAGCCAATAGGAACGCTGTGTCAGTCCCCACATTTGCGTTCTACCCGCGTGATCTTTGCTTCGTAATCTAATGTATGTACTTTTATTCCATTGATGTTAGATTGCGTAGTATATGGAAGTGCAGAGTAATTTTGAAGTTCCGTTGTAGATTTACGACGATATAATCTAAATATAATAATACTGGCGAAAGAATTAAACATTCTTGTGTCATTAGAAACGGCAAGAATAAGTATTATTAAACGTATATAAATTCAGCTAGACCAACGGTAGTTACGAGATGTGTTTGTAATTATCATTTCAAAAAGCTTTCGTTCATGACCCGAACTATACCGAAACCAACATATTACCGATAATATCCATGAAATGACTTCATTTTCGATACAAAAAACGCATCAGATCTCAATTTTGATCACCATTAATTTTGTCGAAATTATTTTAGAAAACGAATGATTATAATGCCAAATAATTGTTCACATAACAGAATTATCAAACGATTAACAGTAACTTGCAATATTTAACAATCTATTAAATGCACATACAGGCGCCGTGGCCTGGAGTGGTGTTCGAGACCATACAAATTTACAAATTTGCACCAAACCGCATCCTTAATAAGAGCAGGAAAACCATTTCGTGCTCTCTCATTCACACATTTCATATTTTTCATAATATGAAATTGTTGAACGTTTTGCAACTCTTTTTTTTTACTTTAAAATGACGAGGTTACACTTTTAATGACAATAAAAAAATTAATTTATATTTGTCAGTTACTATCTATGATACTATGTAATATGCTAAAACAAAATAGTTTAAATCACAAATAAAATGAATACTGAATTATGTTAGATGTTGCCATAAAACATTAAAAAAAACACTTTTAGTAATTTTACACTATTAAAAATGTCAATTGTCGAGTAAGAGAGCACGTAAAGTCATACAATATTAAGGATGCACTGAACGATCCATTCCTACAACATACAAAACAATTAGAAGAAATCAGTCAAGACACCACGCTTTATTAGGAATGTACTTAGATATGACACAGCCACACTTCTCCAATGTGGTAATAAAATTTAAAAGCAGTAATAAAATTCATTCTTGTAGTTAGCAAAAGAGCGAGGTCCAAAACAAGCTAACAGTGCTGAGAACTAACACGGCACAAGACTGTGTCGTTATGGTCCTCATTGGCGCTTTAGCGAACATCGGATCGCTCCACGATTTCAGTTTAAAACATTTCGAAATTGGGTCATTTCTATGAGATATTGTGCTTTTAGGTAAATCTAATAACTATCTACACGTTATTGATTTAGTCATATGGCCAATAGCAACATGTCGATTCAGACCATTTTCTAACTAAACTTGACCGGTCAGAATTGTAACCATCCTCTTTCATTACTGAAATTAAAAGAGATGCAGAACATTTAAGTCCTGCTTTCTTTGTTCAGTTTGAAAAGTGATACAACAAAATCGTTGCCCAAATTAGATAGGTACTAATTTTTCAGGCTGAAATTTTTCATAACCTATTTGCATCTTAAATGCTAATGGCCATATTATTATAAAAACAAGCAATATTCACAAATAATCAAACATTTGGGGCGATATACAAATACACACCAGTTTTATACAATTACTCTTCAAAATGACCCCTAAAATTGTTCAACAATACAGATAGCATATTTTATATAACGAATAGGAACTAATGTAGTTCACAGACGAATTCTAGTTGAAAATAACATTTCATTGTGTCTATACATACATAAGCCGTATTAGATGAAAGCAGTCTAATCTTCCACTGTTGTTATAGGGTTGACATAGCTATGGTGGTTCTTAACTCATGTTTCAAACTTTGCAAAAAACAGATGAACTTGCCTATATCTATATCTACATCTTTTTATAATTAACAGATTAACTTTAGTACCCTATCTATATCTTTTTTAATTCTAATATGTAAGAAAAAGATGGCAAGACTTTTAGAGCTATAATTTTATCAAACAAAATTGTACGTGATTATCGCCGCTATTTCAGTCATGGGCGCTATTCTGGTGCGGTCAATATTATCTATGTAAGACTCTCTGTAAATCTCGTTGAATGACACAAGTGCTTGTGACCTGAGGTAATCTCGAGCGTGTCAGAATAGGTCCCTAAGCCAGCCAATTTTGAAGGAGGTTCATCGACTTAAACGAAAAGACCGCAAGTGAATGGAACGCCAGACATATAAGCCACAATAAAGTCTCAAGTCATGCCGTTGTTTCCCGCGAAATAGCCTGCGCATTAAAAATGGACGTCAGAAAAAACGTAATCTTGTTGCGATGAAAAACTGTTGCCTTGAACTTGCCTAATTCAGAAACGACAATCTAATCTATGCCATACTGCTGTCAACTTCTGGCTGAAGATAAATGTTACGCGCGAAAACAAGACAAGGCACTGAAGGCACAGCTAGCTATTGACTTTCCTTATTAAGACATAGTAAATATTATAAACTGAAGCTCTGACATTTAAACCCTGTTTAAACTTGATCACTGCTTATAATCTGAAAACTTCTCGCCGACATGAAATGTCACGCGCAAAGACAAGACGCAAAATTTTAGGCAACGATTGTGTTTAACATACAACGTGACATTGGCGGAGTTGTGTAGAATCTTTTTAAGAGCCACAAACAAGAGTTGAAGTTTAAGATAGATATTCTTTAAGTAGGGTTAAGCACTGTTTAAAAAGTAGTTAAGAAACACCATTGCTACAGTTTTACTGTCCCGATGTCATTGGCTGTGTATCCTAAGCACTCGGTTCTGTAGACGATTGTAAGCGATATAATTTCAGTTTAGATAGAATATACAAAGAGCACTATGATACGCGTTACCGCTGCAGTGTTCAGTACTCGTCCTCTTCGGGCGGATGGGGGTTGTCGCCGTCAATGTCTTCGGGTGGCGCGAATCCGTCCTGGAAACGAGAAAAGTATGGTATTACAAGAGATTACCCACATAGATACCGCATTACGAGATCTCTTTCAGAAATAGAAATACAGAAATTGCTTCTCTGTATGTTTCTTCTTTTCTTCCCGGCCATGTGTCTCATTAACAAAATATTTTTAGTACATGCGAGTAGCGTTAAGAAATATGAAATGAGGCCAAAATTGTGTTAAAATGTAAATAAAATTAAAATTTTGTTAATTTTTTTGACAAAAACGCACTATAGTTAGTGAAAAGCCCGTGCTATAAAGCGGAGACAGAGCATCGTTTAAGGTTATGCCTAGCCGCGCCTAGCAATGAATAAATCAAAGTAATTTTTTACAAATCTGTTTTGGTCGACGCGCTTGATCGTCCTGAATGCGGAATCTATACGGGATAACCATCTTTTATTACTGTAATCAAGTTAATTATGAAGGCTATAGAGAGATCTAGGATGAAAATAAAGCTGCCTTTGTCATTGCAGTCTATTATGGGTTGATCACACGTAATGAGTAGGTACAGTGGCGAGACAGTGCCCTCAGCAGAGTCCTCGGATTGTACAAACAGTTTGTCGAGGCGAGACAGTCACTAGAACCATCATTTGTTTGCTCGGCCGAGTAGTCATTTACTGTCTCACCACTGTATTTGTTACGTGTAATCAACCCATTAGACAAGGAAATCAATACTTTTAGTAAAGTTAGGTCCGTCAACTAAAGCCTTCAAAATTAACTCGATTGTATTACTAAAGGCTACCACAGTTTCTGGGGTTTCTGGGGTGCGAGTAGCTGTCGCTTTGCTCACCTCATCACTTCCGTATCGGTTTTCGCTGAGTTCTAGTTTTCTTCATTTGTCTAGGATAAAAAGTATGTTTTGTCTTTCTTTATGAAGTCTTTACTATACATATGTTAATATTCGGATAGATTCACACAACATTCCTTTAATGGTGCAACAGTAAGAAACAGATGTGTTTCACGCTTTCGCATTTACCGTAACGCACCATTTAACCATAACCATTTTTGTGAAATAAAATAATTGTATTAGAACTCCAATATGACCTCTGGACCAAAAACTTAAAATATTCAGTAGACAAGTTTGTAATCTATCTTAACACTTTCACAATCCACCTTACAAAAACAAAATCTAGTCCCTCGAGTCCACTCCAATATTCATTGTGCATGCATTCATTATCCCATGCATCCTTTTGGATACATGGACTCCACGGTAACCCTGTTTTCGTATCCATGTGGATACCGTGGACTGTGAAAGTGTTAAGACTAGACTGATGTAAACAAAAAGATAAGATATGAGTGTACAGATGACCACTACGTTAGGAATCTACTCCACGGAAAAGAGCCACAGTCAAATACTGATCATCTAAATCTTTCTAATATTATTTCGTACGGAAGCTTATAAAGAGTGGAAATAATTATTTTCTTGGTTAAAAAGTGGTTTTAGTTGTCTAAAGGCCTTATGAGTTAGTCTGAGTTTTATTATTAAAAAATAGTTTAATGACATTTAATGTGTGCTAAAAATGTTTTAATGACATTAATAATGTGTTATTGTGTGTGTTTATTGTTACCTCAGTTGCATATAGAATATCCAAAATCTTCTGAACAATAGGCCCATTGGGCTGCTCCTCCATCTCTTGACAGATCACTTCTATGTCCCGAAGTTTTCCGAAATAGAAGTCCCTTTCCTTCTCCAGACCATCAACGGTTGCTTTCAGTTCATTTACCTAAAACAATAAGAAATAAATATTACATTTTGCTCATATTTCAAAACATAATAAAATGCAACTTTAGCAAAAATATGTTTTGTTGGTTTTAGAGAAAAAGTCAGCGAAAAGTCGACTAGGGAATATATGCAGATTACCCTATAGATACTGCATTGTTTTCATGAAAACGCTAAGTTTATGCTCAGGCTTGGCCTGAATTATTAAAAGTTAATTTTTACAAGTATAATTCGACCTATACATGGTGCACTTTCATTGTACTGAGTGCGGAATCTATAGGAGTAATCTGTGATAGTATTTAATACATCATATGTATTTATTTTTCCAAAGTTAACAAAACACAGAAACAGAAATGTAGAAATCATGTTATGAATAACATAATTTCAATTGTAAAGCAATTTATCATGAGGTCACGGGTGCTCATGCTAGCCCCTTATGACCTCTAAGTTAATTTATCACACAGCAACATGGCAACACCCACACAAACAACAAACAATAAATAAGAGGTCTCAGTCAGCAACATACAATTACCTGGTGATTTAAATCATCAATAATTTTCGAATCCCCTTTTCCACTCTGATTTAGTCTTTGCAGGTTCACTGCTGGCGGAGACTTCACGGTGCTGTTAGGCGCCTTTTGAACTAAAAAATACATAAAGAAGGTTAATTAAAAATATTACAGCAGACCTTTGCACATGAGTAAAAAAAATGAAAAAATATGTCAGTCGATTTACATAGATAGATGAGATAGTCATATGGACTCTTATTAGCAAATTACATAATTATTTTTAGGTTTCTTTAATAAACTATAAACATCTTATATGTTTTAAAGGTATAGGAAATAAGTAGTTTTAATCGTAATAAAATGAGCAATAGTAGCAATGATAACATAAAATAATGAATATAATAATGTGAATACTGAATAGAGGAAAGAAATAATACGAATATGCAAGGAGGAAGCATGCTGAGCAAATAAACGTAAGTACATAAGAATGTGCCGAGCTAAATATAGAGATTCTGTAGACAGGTACTTTTGAAATTAGTTTGAATTATATGATACTTGTAACCTGTACATTAATCTGTACAAGTACATGTATAAATGCAATGGTTCCAATACTACACAAATAGAGATATTGTTTATAAATTAATAATTGTTACTCAAATTAAAAATAGTTATCCTCAAGCGAACATAACATCAACAAAATATAACATCAAAAATAAAACAAAATAGTACTGGATTGGGGTCGGGCCGCGACTTTGGCGATGGGCGCGGGAGTCTTCTTAGGCTGCGCGGTGGAGCCTCGGGGCGCGTTGGAGCCCCCGTGCCCCATGGGCAAGCCCTCGCGCTGCGCCACCGCGTCATACTCCGTGCCTCCATAGTTAGCGTCAAAGAATTTCTTGAACCATTGTAAAAACTCAAAGTTATCTTGGAAACGACCCTTCACCAGTTTGTCAATTGGCACTATCTACAAAAGAACAAAAAAGGAAGAATGAAAAAAAAGAATCAAACGTTCTAGTCTAGAACTAGTGCTGGCTAAGCACGGCAAGAGGAAAGGCTAGTTCATCACACTTAGAAACAGGCATTCACACATTCACTGAAGAGACCGAGACGTGCATACGGCGAGAGTTTCAGAGTGTGATGAATGTTTGTTCGTGCATATTATGCATACTGGAGGAGTGATGCGTGGGGAGTGCTCGGCGAGCCTTGGGCGGCGGCGGCGCGACCACGGGCACAGCTCCACACAGAGGCACGCCCGCCTCGCACGCTCCCGAACCGATCGTGAAGCCCCCACGGGCGTCAAACGCATCGTACTCCCGGATCCCATCATAGTTAGCATCAAAAAACTTTTTGAACCATTGTAAAAATTCAAAATTGTCTTGAAACCTCCCCTTTATCAGCTTGTCCACTGGTATTACCTATAAATTCAGTTTTACCAGTCAAATGTTGAAACTATAAGAGAATTTGTTGAACTCCTTGTACTGAATTCCATGAGCGACCTACCATTGACCTGCCCTAGATTTTTACTGAAATTAAAAATAATAATATATGTTGGTAAATATTTCTTTTGACCCAAATGCTTTCACTCCATATCTCAGTAGGTGGTTAACCTGCTTATAGCAATTGTAGATGATTTTAAAATATGCTAATTTTGTTATTCCATAATTATTTAACAAAAATCTGGAATTTAGAGCTATTGTATAACAATAGACATAGTATTAGTATGGATTTAAAAGGTATGGATGGAAATCCCACCTACACACTGCCATTTAAGGTCAGTAATGAAGCCAGTTTTAGGGTCAACAACATAAATAATTGATTCAGTTGAAATTGAACTTATAAGGATAATTGTAAACAGTACTGTATGTGTCAAGGATGACCATTTCACAGCCTTTACGAGATTCAGATAACCGTATAAGGTATTGGATTACGATGTGGTTATCATATCATGTTGCAATGCACTTCAATATGACTTTTATTGCTGTATAAGCTTGAATAACACATTTCTCCAATAAATACCTACATACAACTGTTACTTAAGTCATAGAGAAATTATCAATATAAAAAGATAACAGCAAACAACTCATTGTTGCGACTGTACATATTTTCAAGAAACATGTTGCTCATTGATATGTTCAGAATGAATGTGTCACAGTATTTTGAAGAATTGAGGTTTGTCTTACCAGGTGTGCCAAAATGGTAATAGCGTCACATACCTAACTTAATATCAATAAAATGGTAGGTATAGCTCATTTTAAAATGGAAGGTACATTAAAATAAAATTGAGATTGTTTTAAAAGTCTAAAGCTTAGATTCTAAGAAAATAAGGACTATAATAATTATATAAACAAACATCATACCTTGTCCACACCCATTTTTTTGAATGCAGCCTGTAATACTTTGAAGTTTTGTATATACTCATGTTCTAAGTTTGTCTTAAATTTGATTCTCTTCATGGGAACACTGCCGGGGAACAGCATATCCATAAACTGACAATAGGCTGCGCCTGTGCATAGCTCCTCGATCTTAGCGAAGTTCGACTGGAGGCAGTCGTTTACCCACGCCAGCATATCATGCCTTGATAAATTCTCGGAAGTCACATTAGTAGAATACACGTTCACCGCCATTTTACTCTTCTTTCTAAAACGAAACACCGACAAAACTTAGATCACGATGGGACCGGCTACTAACCAGCAATGCGGTTCGGAAAAAAGAAAGCCGATCTAAAAATAGGTCGTGGCATATTCATGGACGAACAAATCTAACCACAATTAACGATAATGTCTTTAATGTGATAAAGTTTTTAGAGTTATTAGCGAATTAAAGGCATTGTTTGTTGAAAAATAACAGTAAACTTTTATAGTAGCGGATGTGGAATGACGGGCGAGATGAGGCGACTCATCCAGTCTTAGCGCACGGTATGAGAGATTTCTTTACTTTGAAGTTTTTACGCCACAATTCTTAAAGAAAATTACGTACCTTTGTTACACAAGTCTTGGCAGTTTACTTTCTTGCAATTTAGAGTCTGAAACGTAGGTATTTTTGAGAATTTTAGTGCAAAACACTCACCTACACCTATTTCGATTTCGACTTTCCGTTCTTTAATTTCATAGACAAGTCAAGCAAATTTTTTGTTTTATTTTTAAAATAGTGATGTTCTTATGAATCGAACACGGCCTTAGTGTAAATGGCGTCATCGATAAAAATCGAATAGATTATTACTTTAGTCTTTGGTTCATAATTTAAGTTTTTTGCATCTAGCAATACCAAAACGACTGTCAAAATAGACGCTATGCTGTCGCAAGTGCTTGTGGCTATATTCAGAACGTTCAAAGACAAAGTATCAGTATTTCCGCCTCATTCAGTTAGATTTGGCCTTTCCTTTCATTCATTCTTTCACTCGCGCGCGCGCGATCTGTCAAGGTGGTGGTGCACTGCCGGTTTCGTTAAAACATTTTCTATATTTTTTACGTAATTTAACTTAAATTTTTGTGTTATATATGCACCACCACTTTAAGGATCAAACAAACAACCGTCTCCTGTTTATAGTAGTAATTAATTCTGCCCAGTTAAAAAGCTATTGCTCCTAGTACATATTTGTGTTTTTATATCAATGTAATTTAGGTTGTTTAGTAAACAACAAAGCAACGCAAAAATGGCACAAGATGAGGAGCAACTTACGGAGAGTACTCCTTCAGTTAATGTCAATGCACAAATTAGCGAACTTCCAGCACGACCTTTTCGACTTACCATGGAATTACCACTTTTTATATCGATGATGAGCATATCACTGTCCGGTAAGTTTGTTTTTGCAACACAATCGTATTGACACTACATCATTAAAATATTTTATTTACTAATTATTCTTTTGTAGTCAAGTACTTTGCTTAAATAAATTATTTTGACTAACAATGAGAAAGGTATTATAATTTCGTATAAGATAGGCTAAGTTGCCATCCCTAATGTAGGCCCAAATGGGTCACATTTACCATTATAAAAACATCCGGGGGCAACAACAATAATGCACTTACTTACTGTAGATTTCATGAGTGGTCACCCATCCGAATATTAACCGGATTGTCCGTACTCCGCAGTGAGCTGTGTTGAACCGAATAAAAAAATTGAGATAGATTGCACGACTCACAATTAACCAGATAGTATGCGATAGTTAACGTATAGGTAACCTTGTATTTAGGTACGCATATTATTACACATACATAGGTCTACGCTTGTACCTACGTGAGTGTGAAAATGTTACACCGGCAGCAGGCGACCGAACAAAGTTTAGACGAAACGTGAATGGCATTTTGAATGACAAATGGAGAACTAGAATAAACTTACCGCCTCATATAGGATAAGAGTAGGAAGATGACAATAAAATGATTACTGCGTTTACATAGCCGACCTACCCCACGCCTTTTTGTATGTAGTCTATATCATAATTACTGGAATCTAATTTTGGCCGCAAACAAACAATTTATGCATTTAGGTTACCATTGATAGTGCTTATCACAGGCTCACACAATATACAGTTGTAATATTCTAATCTAATTCAAACTTTGGTACCTATTTCAAATGGTATTCTAAATAGGCGCTGTCGGAGAAGGTTTTATTAATATTATATTTTTCTACAAAGTTTTGTTAAGTAAAGATTTACGTTAACAGTAACACCCATAAGAGATTTTCTTTTGTCCAATCCTACTACTATTATAAAGGCGAAAGTTTGTATGTATGTATGGATGTTTGTTACTCTTTCACGTAAAAACTACTGAACGGATTTACATGAAATTTGGAATGAAGGTTGTTCAGGGTCTGGATTAACACATAGGCTACTTTTTATCCCGGAAAACGCGGGTGAAACCGCGGGGCGCATCTAGTTATTAATACATGCTTAAAGACGAAAGTACCAGTTTCAATACAATACATCTTGATTGCTTTTTTTCGTTTTTGACTTTTCAGGTATAGCAATAAGCAACATCCTTCTCTACCGAACATGTTACGTCGCATTAGGCCACTCCAAGATAGAGTGCGCTGGCTTTCTGTCACTCGACAAGACAAACCAAACGCATCTCTTAGAGAAAGAGGTCCAGAAATATGCGACGTTCGTGTCCACTGTCCGAGGAGTGATAGAGGCCCTAGCGCCGGCGTTCCTCTCTTGTTTTATGGGAGTCTGGTCTGATACTCACGGCAGGAAACCGCTGGTCGTGTGGCCGTTGCTGGGTGAGTGCCAACTTTTTTTAATTTCTTTTATTTTTTCCAATGTTTATACAGTACCACATCATCATCATCTTCTTACCCTTAACCCACCTACGTGGGGTCGGTACAGTATGTACACTTTTTCCGTTCATCTGTTTCACTCGTCATATCTGAATTCACTCCTTTCTTTTTCATATCATCTTTCACACAGTTCATCCATACTAAGTATAAAGTACCTAAGCATCTATAAGACAAAGTGCTAAGTCGGTAAACTTACAAGACTCTATGCGCTTTTGATCAGCGCCGTTCCTTGTTTTTGGTATTTTGGTGCTCCTTGCCATACCTGTTGTTAAAGCGATCGCGATCTAGATTTAGAGCGATCTATTTTTGTATATGTATCCTCTCCATCCTAAGGTTGCCTGGAAGAGATCGCTCTTAGCGATAAGGCCGCCAGTTGTTGCACTAGT
The DNA here is from genome assembly GCA_949125135.1 of Alcis repandata. Lineage (NCBI taxonomy): Eukaryota > Metazoa > Arthropoda > Insecta > Lepidoptera > Geometridae > Alcis > Alcis repandata. The sequence continues at coordinate 7,117,155 of OX421237.1, forward strand.
ATTTAGTTTTATGATCCTTTTTGTTTGTAATTTTTAGTGTGAACAATAAAGAGTTTATCTATCTATCTTCTCTGGCTCTACCCCAAATGTTTAAAAAAGCGTCTAGATTTCAAATCGATTTCTGTCAACTCTATGTCGATTCTAGGTTTTAAATTAACACTAGAAATTTTACTAAGTTTCATAGCTACAAACTAAACAACCCTGAGGCTGGAGCTGTTTTCGATGCGTCCATGTATTTGTATATTATGATGTATCTAAATATGTTAATGTAAATGGCATAGAGATAGAGAAGGAGATACAAGATCATTAAATAAATACTTTTCACTCATCTTTATTTCAGTCATTTGTTTCAAATATCAATCGAACAATAAACCTGTGCCTGCAGCTCAAACACACCTGCATGGGCATAACCCAGACAATAATAGAACAATACCAGATATGAGACACGAAACCACTTTGTTCATAAACTCAGAGACTCAGGGACTTTATAAAACGTCAGGGGCGTAGCTACCGCCGTATCTGCCGTATCAATTATACGGGGCCCCCGGGCCACGAGGGCCCCCGACGTGAGTAAGCTAAAATTAATATAAACTTCCCAATTTTTTTTTATTTCAGAAATGACATATACCTAAGTCATAAAAAGTAATTTCTTTTTTTTTCGAGTAAAGCGTAAGTCAAAAGTTGGTAAAGATGTAGGGTACATCTCGGTTATTGCGGCCGAAAAAAAGGCAAGGAGAGTGTACATTTAATTTGAATTGCTTGTAAAAATTTTGGAAAAAGTGACAGATAGTTATTTATGATGAATAAATATTTCTTTTAATTTTACGCAAACTTGTTTCTATTGTGAGAAATCTTTACCCTTCAAAAGGGCCTCCAAAAATTTTAATACGGGGCCCCGCCAAGTCACGCTACGCCACTGTAAAACGTAAACGTAATAAAAAGAGGAATGAAATGAAAGGTTTATGAAGAGTTCATGAGTCGACCTCTTTTATTTCTGCACGCGATGGCGTTAACACTTTGACTGCGGAAAACACATACCTTGTGTTTTCCTTTGTGCGACGCGAGTGCGGCTGCACACGTCAGTAAAACACAACGCATTTGACTATTAGCCGCACCTAAGGTGAGCGCATGTGATTATTAGCCGCAGTCAAAGTGTTAACCACAGAGTAAAGAAGGTAAGTATAATTAGCTATCGCAGTCAGTATTGCATTAATGGCGTGCATTCGGCAGGATACTGTTAGAATAGATCATGATGTAATGCATAATAAAGATTCAAGGTGTGAGTCATAATTAAGTCGTTTAATTTGTAGGTTGTTATTTGTGCCGAAGTCCAGCCATTGTCTAACCGCAAGTTTAGTCTGTAGGTAATATTGGCACTAAGAAAAAGATTCTAATGAGGAAGACGAGTCTTATTTTATTATCAAGCAAATAAACAATAAAATCGCGAATTGAAATCATTCACACCTTTGTTATTGCCAAGGATGGCGTATCTACCATGGGTAGCATCCGGCGGGATATCGAGAGCTACCTCAAGAATGAAGCCTAATGCTCAGGCTCGTAGACAGGAATCACTTTGGCATTGGGATTGGGAGTTGGGTGACACCTGACCGCATAAAAAATGGGGTGTAGGGGAAGCCGATATGGTCGCATGACATCGCTTGATTTGCGGGTTTGCGATGATCAAAAATAGTACCAGTCATATAACTGACTGACAATACTCGAACAAAGTATTCTACAGTAGAGTCAAGCTTATTTAAATAACAACAAAAACGCAACGAATATAGTCTATGACACTAATAATAACGCTCATCATTTCTACATTTAAATGCCTAACATCAGCGCGGATGCTCAATGCAGCATAATGGTCGAGCGAGCTGCTAGTGCCATGACTGCCATGTTACACGCTGAAATGCGACACCCTTTACACCATACTTACTGCTCTTTGACCTATATAGTGTAGCTGTGAGCTAACGCCCCTTTCCCTTGTGTTACCGTTAATCAAGTTAAGTAGAAATCTGTACTTATGGTTTGAACAGTCAACTATTGAAGTCGCGAGTGAATCGGTTTTTTCTATGCAAGCGTACTCTATCGTAGTCCGCATCATTGTTTACCGTCAGGCCAGATGTTGGTCAAACGGAAGCATATTTGTTTAGAACAAATTGTAATTCACTATAGAATATTTGTTTCGGTTGTTAATACCAAAAAATTGGGTTTATGCTTACATTCTGTAGTGAATTAGTGATATATAAGATCTAGGTATAATGCGCACAAAAGCAAATACTGCATTTTATTATGGCTATAAGTTTCCTTTTAATTACGACCTATAAAATAAGTCGATTTAAAGATTTCGAAAAGTTTATTTTCCAAGTCAAATAAATAATTTTGTAAGTCGGCAACAACAAAGTCAGCAGTCACAAACAAAAACTTTTATTTATCTATCTACTATTCTATTATAATTATTTTATATTATTCTAGAAATAAATTGTCCATAGATCTAAGTGATCTGAAAATAAAGTTTTTTTTAATTACTTTGATAACAAAATATCAAGTTCCAAGTTTTACAAACCAGATGTTTTTGCGCGCAAGCCTTTTAAAAAACGATAAGCGAAGCGAACAAGACAGAGGACTGATTTCTCACCTTGTACGACTACAGGCTTCAATATCCACCTTATGCCGGAACATTTTAGTCCTTCTTTCAAAGATTTTCTCAGTTTTCTTTAAAAAACTGGTTGGATAAAATTAGAATAAGGATTTCGAAAGGTTGATCCTTTGGCATTTACCTTTAGGTTTGCATGGTCAGTTTTTAATTGAAAATGTTATTTACATTTGCATAAAGGATGCAAATATACTTATGAATTATATTATTATTTGATTCCACTTTTATTGTGCGCGCTGCCAGAGTGTGGAATACTCTGCCCGAGTGGGTGTTTCCCGATAGATGTATGTAAATTGGGTACCTTCAATCAGGCGAGATGGCGGTCAAACGCAAGCCTATAACTGATTAAAAAAAAATCATGTTTAGTTTTTTAATCTTGTTAATTATATCAATTAGTCAGGTGGTCTGATAGACTGTACAGGGTTATTCATAAAGGGTATGCTAAGCCGAAAAGGGCTCATAGTACTCAATATTTTGAACAACTTTTACTATGGAACCAAACCAGAATTCGCGAAAAAAATCAGCTGTGCAACCCTGTACACATCTATCTGTAACCTATCATATCTATAATCTATCTGACGCTATGCATTTCAATTTTTCATCGAAACTCTACATGTACGAGTATTAGGATACTCGTCTCGTACATGTAGATAGTGGACACTAAGCCTAGCTTTTATCGATAAGAAAAGCTCTATAGCAAATAGTTTCCAGCTGATATCGAGAGATTTGATTTCGGAGGCAGGCGTTGCTACCCGCGACACAGTTTATTTTAATTACTATGAATGAGTAGGATCGTTTATCTATGTTTTAGTTATCAAGGTTAGTGACAAATAATTATAGAATTTTATAAAATAGCATACTTATATGATTAATATTTCTCTCAAATTGAAGCATCTTTATAGGGGTTTCCTTTGGACCTACCTCTAGTACCTATTTACGAAACCTGTACCTACGTTGGCAAATAAATACACGTACCTATATGTAAATCTAAAAGTAATTACTGTAACCGTAACATGTATTCTGTACATATGCTACGCATAGCATATGCCTATGCTTTAGTCAAGCTCAAATCCGGAAGAAATCTTTTAAAAATTATAATGACAAATAACTTTTTTCAATTTATAACTGTAATAAAATAATTGAATTGAAATTGAGGACATGTAAATGTCCCTGGGGCCAACCAGTTGGACTTCCGCGACTCCAAATGAAGATTGCTTTTATCTTTGTTCGTACAATAAGTATTGAAACAATTATTTTATATAAGTATTGTTGTGGTTATATGGTACTCTATATAGGGTTATTCATAAAGGGTATGCTAAGCCGAAAAGGGCTCATAGTACTCATCATTATGAACAACTTTTACTATGGGACCAACACAAAATTCGCGAAAAAAAAAATCAGCTGTTCCATAGAAAAATGTCAATGACACTCGACAAAATGTATGGAACAGCTGATTTTTTTTCCCGAATTTCGAGTAAATCGAATCTAAAGATAACTAAATACACGCGTAATGTTTCCGCGTGCTCTCAACACAAACACATGGTGAATTAACAATGTCGATTCTATCGTTCTAAAGGTAAAAGTTCTAAAAGTATCTGCGTCCTTATTCATATATATTTGTGCGAAAAGGATGGCCACAGGCTTAGAGCTTTTTAATTTAGTTTTGTTTAGAAAATGGTAAAACAGAATCGGCGCCATTTTCACTCAAATGTTTTATTTTTCAACTCAACAACGAATATCGAAGCTCTTCGCGCGCTGTTGTTAACTTTTCACAACCAAATCAATCTTGATGAAATTTGCGAAATAAGAAGCATTTGCTATGATGCTATCTTCATCTTCATTATCGACAGTCTTGTTCTTTTGTTTGTTAGTAAAGAGGTAAAGCTCCGTAAAATGTGGAAAGGCCAATTGATAACTAGAAAATTACAAATAACACGTGGTGTTCTAATGTCTTTTTATAATGGCACAGCGCCAAGACAAATGACATTATAAAAAAAGCCAAAACCCTGCCAAGGAGACAAAGAAGAACGTGAATGATGACGAAAACATGATAATATTCATTATCATCATAAGCCTATTAAAAATTTGTCCACTGCTGGATGGGCCTTTCCTAATTATGGGTTGATTACACAACAAGTACCTACAGTGATGAGACAGTAAATGGGCACACTCGGCAAACAAATCATGGTTCTAATGACTGTCTCGCCTCGTCAAGCTGCATAATTTGATTGTCTTGCCCATTTTAGTACCGGACTACCAAGGGCACAAAAAGCGTCATCGTTTTATGGTTGATATACCAAAAACTCGAACCAAGCGCTTTGACTCCGCCTTTATTGTGCGTACTGCTAGAGAGTGAAATGCTCTGCCCGAGTGGGTGTGTCTCGGTAGCTAAAATCTGGGAGTCTTCTAGTTCCGAGTGAATCGGTTTCTTCTAGGCAAGCGTGTTCTATCGTAGACAGCATCGTTGCTACCCATCAGGCGAGATGGCGGTCAAACGCAAGCCTATCTTTCAATAAAAAAAGCTTTTTATACGAACCGAGTACTCGGCCAAGGCACTGTCTCGCCACTGTATTTGTGACGTGTAATCAACACATTAGGAACGTTACATGGCACGATCTTCTGCCACAGGGCGTCCTACTCTACCTTTTTCAGTACAATAAAAAATGTAGGTAAATAATAAAATATAAGATTTAGAGCAGATCACCGAAGTCGGATTATAGATCGATGGAGCAGATACATTTTCAAGCGTTGTGATACAGTGGTGGGCGTGTCAGTAGTCAGTAGCAATGTGCAAAAAAAAACCTTATAAACAAAAAGACAATGTTGTAGGTTAATGAATAATATTATATGTGTAACAGACAAAGACTAGCTACGCTTTACATTTTAGAGTGTTTTTATTGCTTTATTGTTAGGTTAAGTAAAGCAACGGGAACCCGGATCGATGCAGTTTCAAAGCGTTTACTCGCAGTATGTCCAAATCGTGAAATATATAGCGTTCACAAAACATCCAATTCACAGAATTTTCAGAATGCAAAATTCCAATTCACAAAATCTGTTGCCAAAGTGAAACAAGCATTATTTTCCAGGCTTCGCCCTGACTGCAATGCTGCAAGTCGTGTACAGTATGATCGACGACCTCGGCCCGTGGTGGTACATCGTCACCTCGATACCGTACTCGCTGACTGGAGGGTTCACGGTTCTGTTCACCGGCGCCTTCTGTTATATCAGCGATATTACCTCTACGGAGAAGAGATCTATTAGGTAATGACATGTTATCAATAACGTTTTATTTTATTAACGCCATTTCTGACAGAGTCCGAACTACTGGAATCGCCGATGTTGGTAAAAGGCTGCCAAACTAAAATGAAGTTAGGCGGATCACCTGGCTGGACAGACCCGGACAGATGAACCATGAGGGTCACGCAATGGGTGCCTGAAAACGGACGAAGGAGCCGAGGCAGGCCGAAAAAATGCTGGCGTGACGATCTCGATGCGTTCCTGGCAGACTGGTCAAATCTGGCGGGTGATCGCACTGTCCTGGAAGGAGATGGGGAGATCTTTGCCCAGGAGTGGGACACCAAAGTTTTAAAAATAACACCACATCAAAGATACCACCCAACACTTGGCCAGCGTGGTGGAATTCAGCCTAAACACCCTTCGAGGATAGACCTGTATTCCAGCAATGGGATGAATGAAGCTTGAGTTGGGTTGAAAGGACACTACAATAAGATAAGGACGGTGTTACCGCGAATAGCGATCTATTCTAGTCTAGAATAGGTCGCTGAGTGCAACTGGTCGATCGAAGCATAAGAACAAAAGCAGAGGGGATTTCCCTTGGTACATTGGCAAATATTTGGATTATTTGTAATCATATGGAAACTAACGTGGTTTTCACACATTTTTGTTATAATTAAACACGGGAATACTGAATACTCACGTAAAAATTTAAGTCGTCTAACGACACGCCAAATAAGACGCAACCGCGAGCGCGTCACGTTTGTAAACTCACCTGATGAAGGTCACCGATTGTGACCGAAACTAGTCGTAGTAGACGACTTAATTTTTACGTGAGTATTCCCATGTTTAATTACAACAAAAATATGTCTAATCAATATTTTTTGTACTTATGGGCTTAAACTGAAGAAAAAGTCTTTGACCGAGTATTTTTTTCTTCCAGGATGACAATAATGGAAGCTTCAGTGTCTCTCGGCAGCGTTGTCGGCGCAATCGCGAGCTCGTATCTTCTACGAGCTGTCGGGAACGTATACCTTCTTCTTATTACAGCTTCTTTGAACGTAGTCGCGTATGTGTACACCAATGTGTGGATACAGGAGTCTTTGAGAGGCGCAGTGTCGGTGAGTATTTATATTTTCACTTTATTCGGTAAAAAAAAAAAAAAAAAAAAAATTGAAACAGGATTTACAGAGTTATAAGGAAAGGGTATGATGAGCCGAAATTATAAACAACCCTGTAACCGATTAATGACCTGACAAAATGTATAGAACAGATAGATAGATAGATAGATAGATAAACTCTTTATTGTTCACACCATAAATTCCAAATAAAAGGATTAAAGCACCTAAAACTTGTGCAACAACTGGCGGCCTTATCGCTAAGAGCGATCTCTTCCAGGCAACCTTAGGATGGAGAGGATAGATAAAAAATATAAAAACGGGGTGTGCAATATTGAAGAATACTCATATAAACCCACATAAAAAAATAATAATAATAAATACTTAGAAATACATTCAAATAAAATACATTCTAATAAGTACATACTAAAAACTACCTACATTTCCGAAAATACATATAATATACTAAAACGTGTATAAAATATATATATATAAATATATAATAATATTATTAGGGAAGAATAAAATACATAATAAATAAAAACAAAACAACAATTAGTGAGTAATAATAAATAAATAATCACTGAGAAAATGGCAATTGCGAAAAGTGATGTTTTTTTAACTGACTTTTAAAGCATGCAAGCGATGTAGCATTTCTTATTGTCACAGGCAAATCGTTCCACAGCTGAACCGCCTGGAAAGCAAAGGATTTGCCGTAAAAAGTTGTACAGCGCGCGGAAGGCGTCTTAAGGGAGAGGGTATCTTTAGATCGAAGGGTATGGGAATGAGAGGCATGCCAGAAGGCGAACAGTTGATCTTTTCGCGATTTCAGGGTTGGTCCATTAGTGAAAGTTGTTCATAATGATAAGTACTAAGTATGAGTTCTTTTCGGCTTACTCGTAACATAGTCTTTTCTTATAACCCCATAGTTAGGTCCTCGGAATAAAGTGGTTAACCCGAAGACCTTTCTCGGCCGTCCATTTTCAATTTCCTTTCTTTTTCGATTTTTCGTTGTTTTAAATTGGAGCAAGTAACTCGATTGTCGTAGCTTAGTCGTCATTTGATAGTTGATACTATCTACATGTAATCTAGTAACAAACAAAAAAAAATATTACGCTATTTGATGACTTGCACGTTGATAGTGACTAATTTTCTGACTAAAGACGGAATAGCAACAAGTATTATTTTGAAAGGAAAGCAAAAAACCTAACTGCAAAATGTAGCCATTTTCAAAACCTGTCAAACCGAAACTAAGACCTATCAAATCTAAAGACACAATCGTTCAAGAATAAAAAACTAACTTTCCCATAAAAAGCCCAAAAAAATAATCAACCCTTTTAGTGTCCGACCGAATGTTCGGTTTCGGTTTCGTTTTCGGTTGAGTTTCGGCAAAAACACGAGTTTCGGTTTAGTTTCGTTTTCGGCGGCAAACTTGCCGAAACTACGACCGAAACCGAATGTGCATTCGGGAGTTTTCGCGCTGTGATCGGTCGTGTTCGGCGCGTTAAATGAATTAAATAATGAATCCCGTCAGAGCGAATGTCGTGATTCGCTTATTCCCTCGTGTGTTCATAAGTTTTGAGACAAACTTTGTACTTAAAAAATTAAATAAAATATTACTGGCTGCTATATAGTTCTTTTTCCAATTTTGAATTTGGAATGTTAACTTTTGTTTTCTTTGATTTTCAAATTAATTTCTTTCAATTTTCTCGTGATGATTTCGCTATTTAAGGCGAGAAAAAAATCAATGGAGATTTTCCGTGAGGTGAAAACTTCGTGTATTACACTATCAAACGATACAAGGAGACAAGTTCTTTGCAAGATCACCAAAGGAGTGGTCGGCCACGCTCTGTGAGGACGCCTGCGAACATCAAAATCATCCGAGAGCAACTTCGCCGAAATCCATGTCGCACTCTGAAGAAACTCGCTATGCAGACTAATATTTTCCGCGTTTCAGTCAACAGAATACTGAAATATGATCTTAAGGTAAAGGCGTATAGCCGTAGGAAAGTTCACTTTTTAAACGAACGTCTTCGTAAATTGCGACGCGAACGTTGTCCAATACTGCTTAGGAGGCACGATGCGAGGAAAATACTCTTCACCGACGAGAAAGTCTTTACTGTTGAAGAAAAGTTTAACCGACAAAACAATAAAGTGTATGCCAAAAGCAGCAGGGACGTCCCAGCTTCAGCACGGAATGTCTCGCGTACGCATCATCCGGCTAGTGTGATGATATGGTGGGGAGTTTCATATGAAGGTGTCACTCCGCTCCATTTCTGTCAACAAGGCGTCAAGGTGAAAGCCAAGAATTACCAAAGTGACATCTTAGAGCCTGTTGTGAAACCCCTGTCTCATACTTTATTTCACAACAAGGATTGGGTTTTCCAGCAAGACTCAGCGCCATCCCGTAAGGCAAAAATCACCCAAGATATGTTGAGGGAAAATGTGCCGGCCTTCATCGCGGCGAACGAATGGCCCTCCTCTAGCCCTGACCTCAACCCACTGGATTATTCTTTATGGCTTTAATTAGAGCTCAGGGCCTGTCGAAAGTCCCACCCAAACTTGGAGTCCCTGAAGCGAGCCCTTATCCGAGAAGCAAAGCAAATTCCGCTGGAAAAGATTCGTGCCGCCATTGATGACTGGCCAAATCGTCTAAGGGCCTGTATTAAAAATAAAAGTGGTCATTTTGAATCACAATTATATTTTATTGTTGTTTATTATTTAACTTAATGTGTACTGAAAATTTTAGAAATATAAGTCAATTATTTAAAAGTTATACAACTTTTATTTCGTCTCAAAACTTATGCACACACGAGGTATGTTGATTATTAATAAATGAAAATGTCGAAGACTGCTTCTCTATGTAATTTAAGAGAAAACAATAAAGACGTGAGTCTTTATTGTTTTGTTTTCAGTCATTATAATAACGTTTTCTTTATTTTTCCCTCAAAATATGATCCTTGTAAGGAAGTTTCGGTTTCGGTTTCGGTTTCGGCCGAAACAGAGACCGTTGCCGAAATTCGTTTTCGGTTTCGGTTTCGGTTTCGGTCGTAAAACTAGTTTCGGTCGGACACTAAACCCTTTCGTGGGTAGTCAGGTAAAAATAGAGCGTTACATACATTGACATAAAAAAATTGGGATGGTAAAAAGCTTCAGAAAGTTTTTACAAAACTTTGCTTCGTCAGAACTTGAACAATTGAACAGTGCAGTATGAATATACAAATACATATAAGTACCTACATAGGTATTATTTTGGATTACTTACTTATTATCATACTCGTTAGAGTTGTTAAAAAATAAATATTGTTTTCAGTTAACGCGATCATTTTCAAAGAACAGTTAATATTACACGCAAACCTTGGAATGACTAAAAAACTAGCTGACTCGACAGACGTTGTCCTGTCAAAAGCCATTGCGTCAATTCTATGTCAAATGTCAAATGTAAAAATTTACATTAAAAAAGTTTACATTGTCCAAAGCGTTTCATGTTTTTTTACTATAAATTGAGATGTGAGCTATCCTATCTCCTAAGTTAGATCGAACTGCACCCGGTGTGCAAATTTGATTGAAATCGGTTAAGTAGTTTAGGAGTCTATAGCGGACAAACAACGTGACACGTAATTTATATATATTAAGATTAAGATAATCATAAAAATGGAGCAAACTAATATAAGCTACAATTAACTAGCGGGCAAACCTAGGCATTCCCAAAAAACATCATAATTTTTCATGTCGTAAAGATGCGTCATTGTATGAGTAAAAGGCTAAGCGTATGCCAAGTAAGACGCAGGTGACGCAGCACAGCACAGAACAGATTTTGCGAGGCAGAGCAAGCGAGATAGATAGATATAGGGCGCAGAACAGGGATATATGTCTGCGTCGAACGTTACACCGCAGTACGCAGCTCTCAGTGCGTTCATGCATTACAAATCCTGCTCTGTCCTGCGCTGCGTGGACCTGCGTCATCTTCGTACTTTACTACTTACTATTAAAAGATAAACATACAACCCATCTGCAAAATGCAGCAATAAAGGGCTCTTTAGTTAGAATACGTTGCTCAATAAAACATATTTTTAAGTTTTTTTAAGTCGTTACTGCTAGGCACGCTAGGTTGTGCAATGTATTGCAGTGCATTGCGTCTTAATCTTTTTATGACAACAAAATTTGATTTTATCAAAATCGGACGAGCTGTCTATGAAATGCATCGCTGTTTTGTTAATCGCTTGACATTGAAATTGTTATAGTGACGTCAAGGAGACACTTATACAGGGTTACTTTTAATTCAGTAAAAACATTCTCGAAGACTGCTAATACCTAACAATTTTTTTTCATGACTTTTCATAGAATTTAACAGATACATATAATAAAAAAAAACGATTTTGTAAGAAATTCTTTAGCTTTTTACTTTTAGATGTAATGAGTCTTCTAAGTTTTGAACAGGACTCCAGGACCAGGTTCTTTTTTTATTTTAGAACCGTATAAAGTGAATATCATTTAAAGACTTGTCAGAGCCTTACTTACTTAGTTAAGTATTTTACTTATTGTTTTAAAAGAAAAAAAAATTAATGCTATTGAGTGACGAGACGAGCGAATCGCATAACATCAAATAAGTGATAAAAAAATTGCCTCCGAAAGGTTTTTCTTAAACTAAAAAGAACCCTGCACAATTTACCTACAGTATAAAAATGACTAAGATGTTATAATTTGCTATCTATTAGAGCATGCAGGTATCATGCGCGATAGCACTGATAAGCCATACACACTTATCACTTTTATCAGTCAAAGCCGGCGATAATAATATTTGTTAGTTACCTACCTACGTAAATAATATGCCGCGCTCATTGGTTACATAAAATCAATGAATCACAAGCATTAGATAAACAAATAAATTCTGTACGTTTTTACAAGCTTTATTTAACTTGTTGTTACTATGTGTGGGTCAAATTTTGCGACTGAATTTTGAACCGCTTCCCTATGTTTGATTGAGCTAAAATTTGGAACACGTGTGTGGCTCTGATGATGATGCAAAAATGATGATAACCGCAGTCAAGTGCTGTACCGCAGTGCTGTGCCGCAGTGCTGTGCCGTGGAGGGTTTTGCATTCTAAAAATTCAAAATCCTAGGTGGTGCTGACCTGTTATGGGCAAACGTGACATTTAATTAACATCGGCGAGCGATTTGCTCGTCTCGTCACTCAATTACATAAAAAAAATGTAATAAAGCTTGTTATTAGAAAAGTATCTAAATGTATTTTTTTTATTTTTTTTATTGAGTGTAGACTTAACCGCATTTTTAATCTGCTGTAATATTGTTGTTGAGGTTATTGGTTAGCCACTAACTAAAGTAATACAGATTTCTCATAAAATGTGTAACCAAACAGAAAGTCGTAGAGATGTATGAAAAATGTACTACACCTAAAAAGCTTATTTTGACTTAGGACATCTTTTCCGATAACCATGTATATCAACCTTTTTTGCTAGCTCTGATTAATCATCGAATTAATTTGCATACCCACTCACCTAGATACCCGCGAACTCCGTACAAGGGTAAAGACTAAAGACCCTAGTTCGGAGCGGCGCGCGGCGGTTGATTTTTTCCTGTAGAGTAGAGAAATCAAAAACACAGTCTGTTTTTTTTAGTTTCTATCGTCAAAATATTCTGAGGATCCTTTGTACAATTCTAAATGTATGAAGTTTGATGGTTCAAAAATGTATTTACTGTACACACATGAATAATAATATTAAAGCCAGTATTCAGCGTAGGCCACATGCAGCCTGTCGAGGGGCATTTTTATAAATAATAGCGGGTAGTTCACAATTATGTTTGATTACAAAAAAGTTGATAAAAACATAGAGCATTATGCGCCATGAAGTTCCATTTATCTCGAACTAAATCATAATATTATAGTTGGTTAATTTCCCACAAACCAGCTATTTGTTTATTTCCAATTAGTACCGCAAAATATTAATTACACTAACGACGAAATAACAAAGTATTCGAAAAACATAACATCAAACAAATATGGTAAGGAAAAATGATAAGAAATGTACGTTAGTCTGTAAGGTGTAAAATGGGCCTAATTGCCTCAAATAACTAGCTACTACTAACTAACTAGCTGCGCCCCGCATTTTCACCTGCGTTTTCGGAATAAAAAGTAACCTATGTGTTAATCCAGGTTATAAGCTACCTTTACCAAATTTCATCTAAAACCGTTCAGCCGTTTTAGTGTGAAAGAGTAGCAAATATGCATACATATTACAATACAAACTTTCGCATTTATAATATTATATGCTAGCTGCGCCTCGTGGTTTTACCCGCATTTTCCCAGATAAAAGTAGCCAAATAATGTTGTAGTAGTGTTAATCCATGTTATAAGCTACCTTTATGCCAAAATTCATCTAAATCCGTTCAGCCGTTTTAGCGTGAAATAGTAACAAACATCATTACATACAAACTTTCACGTTTATAATATTAGTAAGCATTAAACAAATAATCTATAAATAATATTTATTTGTTTCAGGGTTCGCTCTCCTCGGTGCTAGATATTCTTCTCGTAAAGGAGATGGTACGAGAATGCTTCAAGCGGCGCCCAAACAATGGACGGGCTCAGATCCTCCTACTGACCCTAGCTAACAGCTTGACCATCTTAATTTTATACGGAGTTATGGGCCTGGAGTACTTGTATTCGAGAGAAAAACTGCATTGGACTCTGCCGGTATGGTTTATAAATAATAACTAGCTGACTCGACAGACGTTGTCCTGTCAAAAGCCATTGCGTAACTATAGCAACCGTAGTATGTTGATGCTAACTTGTCAATTTATAGTAAAAAATATCAGTATATATATAATTTGCAATAAATTAAAATTGCGACTATACTTAATTTGAGATTTAAACTATCCTATCTCTCAAGTTGGATCGAACTGCACATGGTGTGCGAATTTTATTATAATCGGTTAAGTGGTTTAGGAGTCCATTGAGGACAAACATTGTGACACGAGATTTATATATATTAAGATTAAAAAGTTTCTTTATATCTGTAGTATCTGTCATAAACTTGCCTAGCTCTGTGTTTTCTTAGAAAAGTCTCGCACGAACCGGTTTGTTTTGGATTTGGAGATTATTTTGTACGTATCGAATAACCGAGGAGGTCTTACTTACTATCCCCAAAAAATAATTTCCCAATTTTTTTTTAAACAACTTTTTAAAATTAAAGCTTCTCAAACGAAGGCCTGACTCTGTTTTTTCTTCACGTCGAAATTACTGCATCAATTTTATCCCAGACATACTAGGCCCAAGTTTGAAGGCTTTTTAAGACAAATCTAAATTTTCTAAAACTATTGACATCCTTGTCTAATGGCTTGCAATGATAAAGACAGATATATTTTTAGTTAGTTTAGATCTGTCTGAAAATGCCTTCAATCTTGGGCCTATTATACCAATAAATAATTAATTATTGTTTCAAGGACTACACTCGGTTCTCCGCAACGCACACGGCTGTGGGCTTCTTCGGAGGATTCCTCGGAGTGATCGTGGTCCAAAGACTGTTCAGGATTAGTGACTTGGCGTTCGCTAATATAGCCTTTATATCAACCGTTTTGGAGTATGGGGCTAAAGCTATGGCTACTGAAACTTGGCACATGTATTTAGGTAAGTCACAATATTTTTTTAAATCAACCTAATATATATTGAACAACGGGCAACGGTCTTCGTTAATTTTTTTATCTCCTTTAGACTTCAGAAAAATTGAATCAAATTAAAAATAAATTCCGATTAAAAAACGCCTTTCCTTGAATCATAGATATTAAAACTCTCAATTAAGATATTTTTAGAACAATAAAATAATCACGAGCTACGATGCCATAGACAATTAGACACACATGCACAGGTTAAACTGTGAACCCTTTTTCTATAATAGGTACTTATACAGACGGACGTAGGTTTAGTAATTATCGGATTCCAGTCGACGTCTTTTGGGTACGGAACCCTAAAAATACTGACAAGAGGTTAAACAACAAGTAGTGACAATTTTGGACATCTTTGTGTTTCAAATGGCAAACAAAATTTCCCATATCAATATAATCGCCGGTTATTGCACAAGTTTTCAGCGATATAGCTAATCCCTTTATTTCTGGTGTAAACAATAAAGAACATCTTTATATTCAATGCAGCGCTACATTATCGGTTGGATGAGTCAATGATAGTAGTCATAAAATAAAATTACTAATAATAAAAGTTTCTCACTGTAATCAAACGAGATGAAGGTCAAACGCAAGTGTATCGTTAAAAAAAATTACCATATTGTAAACTAACTGCGTCTCGCGGTTGCACCCGATTCCTCATAAGAACTATTAATCTATCTATCTATCTATTTAGATAAAAATGAAAGCCTAGTATAATCTCGCCTGATGGCTTATGGTGTCCAGAACCTAAATTATCTACATTCCAAATTTCATCTAAATCGGTTGGGTGGTTTCGGAGATAGATACGTGGTAACTAACACTCACACACACACACTCACACACACACAAACACACACACACAAACTTTAGCATTAATTTATGATATTAGTAGGAAGTAGGAGAGGATTTTACTTAAATTCGTCGAGCCATTTTAGCATGAAGAAGTTACAAAGATACACGTACACTTACAAACTTTCGCATTTATATTATTTAAAAGTGATAAAAACCTGTCTTGTATCAAAATACTGTCTTGTGACTCACCGACGCTTTATATTCTACGAGTATTTTTATGCTTTAATTTTAAGCAAGCCTTTTCGTTGCTATTTTCGTTTCATATCGTTATTTTGTTTTCCTGTTATGTACAGGATTTATTGGAGAAACTGCTAGAAATAATGTATCTTTAGATTGAATACGGCTCGAAGGACCATACATACCTCTAATTACGCAGTTTTTGCGCTGGATATTATAACATATTATTATACTAGCGGCCCGTCCCGGCTTCGCACGGGTAGACACTATAAATTGAGATGTGAGCTATCCTATCTGTTAAGTTAGATCGAACTGCATACGGTGTGCAAATTTGATTGAAATCGGTTAAGTACTCGTAGTTTAGGAGTCTATAGCGGACAAACAACGTGACACGTAATTTATATATATTAAGATAATGTGTACTTATGATGCTCATGTGAAGAAGCCATCTAAATGCACAAATATCTTGCTGTCCATTTATCACGTAAGACTTAGGGTAGGCTGGGTGGTCCTACCCTATTTTATCTTATTTCCCTCTTATATACACCTATTTCTGAAAAAAATATTGAGGATAATTTATTTGACCGACCATGTAAATATCGCATAAGGAAGTAAACAGTAGCAGCAAACCTAGTAAGGGCCGTGGACAAATTGTCTTTCCACCGTTTTTATTCACGCGTAGAAGCTAGAATACGGTATGTTTGTTACTTTCTTGCGGAATAAAAACGGGGCATAGGTTATTTCTCCCCGCAGAACATTACTCCGAAAAGAGTATTACTTACTCTTCAATACTGATAAATCATTTGATTTTTTTTCAGGGTCTGGTCTATCATTGTTTCGGGGACTGTCTTCTCCCCTCATCCGGTCTCTGCTAACCAAGATACTACCTCTGACGGATATAGCGAAGGTTTTCGCTCTGATGTCGGCGATAGAAGGAGTCTGCCCGCTTATCTCACCAGTTATGTACAACTCGCTGTATGCAGCGACGATTTCTACGTTCCCCGCTTCGATCTACGTCCTATCCATCGCTGTTACGTCTATTTGTATCATATTTACAGGGTGAGTATTTAAAGTACTATGCAGGTTGAGGTTGAGTTCAAATTCTACTCGTGCCAATGAGTTTTTTGGAACTTGTGTACGAATTTACGTACCACTGGCTTTTCGGTGAAGGAAAACATCGTGAGGAAACCTGCATACGTCCGGAGAAATTCAATGGTGTATGTGAATCCACCAATCCGCGCTTGGCCAGCGTGGTGGAATACGGCCTAATCATTCTCGAGGGTAGAACTGTATCCTAGCAGTGGGAGAATTAAAGATTGAATATGACGATGATATGATGCGGGTATATTGTACAGAAATACAGACTTGTTTTGATGAAAATAATTGGCTGTGACATTCAGACACCGAAGTCTCGCCTTAAGTGTTACTCCGAAAGAGGTTCAGAACCCTAAACCAGATGCATAAAACACAGTAAAACAAAAGACTGTGAGCAGTATACCTTCTATACCTTTGAGCCAAAATCCGATCCTAACTCAGCAATTGCTGGTTGTAGAGGTATACAACCAGCGGTGGTTTTGTTAGTACCGGTAGAACCGGGATAGTAAGTAAATATTCGGGACAGTATGCGCTACCGTAATCGTTATGAGGTCGATCTTCAAAGAAATTTCATGGAATTTTTGATGCATTTTGATTGGTAGTTATTATATTATAGAGAATGAACGCACAAGGCCTTGGCTATTTAAGTTCAAGGTCACGTTTATCATAAAAAAGTGGGCGGTCGAATTTTTTACGCGTTTTTGTTAGTTGAAAAAAATGCTGTAGATAGCACTAAATATGGCCTAATTAATTTGCCCTACACATAGATATAAAGGATAATTACTATTTTATTACTAAGGTAGGAGTTTTTATAAAGATACACAGGGTTATAAGAAAAGGGTATGCTAAGCCGAAAAGGTCTCACAGAACTCATTTATGTATATTTACAACTTTTACTATGGGACCCTGAAATCGTAAAAAACAGCTGTTCCAAATTAGCATACCCTTTCCTTATAGCCCTGTACAAGCTGGACGGGTTTTAAAGTTTATAGGCATACCTTTAACTCATCCTAAATTACGGACGGTCATCGATAAATTTTTATTTATTTGGGTTGCGGTGGGGTCGTCTGAATTTACGATTTTGGATTTGCATGTGCCCAAAAAAGGACAAGAAAAATATGACCATTACATTAAAGAACATTGTAAACAAATCTTATTAACGATATGCGGCCATTACTCGAATGTACCGTTATAGCGATTTCATTTATTTTAATCGCGTGACCTTTGGCAATCTGATGAAATTATGGCTTTATCATCATTTTTTCTACTGTTGGACCTTTGGCTTCCTCAGAACACCACATGGCAAGATAGAAGAACTATACAAAGTCCAGAGTGAATCGGTTTCTTCTAGGCAAGCGTGCTCCATCGTAGACCGCATCATTGCTTACCATCAGGCGAGATGACAGTCAAACGCAAACCAAAAAAAGGTCAACTCTAAACCACTGCAGACCTTTTGCAGGCGGCTCCAGGCATTGATCCAAGCAACTTTTGTTTGACGACTTTCGAAAATTCACAAATCAGCTGTACCTACAATAAATTTTGTCCAAGGTCAATGAACTTTTTGTGTGGAAGAGCTGTTTTTATTTGAGAATTTTCTAAAGTCGTATTATTGTCGACCCCCTACATATATTCATAAGTAAATATAAATTCTCAGTCAATAGCTAGAGTCTTGTCTGGGCTAAAAGCTGATTTTTCATGTAGTGTCGAGTAAAAAAGCTAATAAAGCGCGAAACTGACCGTTTTCTTATTTCCAGATTCGTCCAGTACTTCAGGTGGAGCGTGACGTCGCCTTATCAACGACTGACTGACAGCTAGTCTCTAAATTATAAAATTTTCCGAAATATCAGTCTCTAAACCTACGTAGGAAAAATGTGAAGAAAGTTTCGAACTTTGATATTTTTTCTCTAGTGATCAAAACCTGTTTTATGCGATGACCAGTTTTATGTTTCAGTGTATAATATTACTACCATTTTAGGACATTTGTATACAGGGCTATAAAGAAAGGATAGGCGAAGCCGAAAAGGCTCATAGTACTCATCATTAGGAATAACTATTGCTATGGGACCAATACAATTGCACAATTGCAACAAGACAATTGCAAGGGTCATCGCGAATCGTCTCGAACGCAGATTCGATGACTTCCAGCCTCCCGAAGAAGCCGGTTTCCGAAAAGGCTTCAGTACCATAGACCACATCTACACGCTTCGGCAAATTATACAGAAGACCGAAGAGTATAATTTGCCACTATGTCTAGCGTTTGTGGACTATGAGAAAGCCTTTGATTCGGTCGAAACATGGGCGGTGCTTGAGTCCCTTCAGCGATGCCGCATCGACTATCGGTACATCGAAGTGTTGAAGTGTTTGTATAATAACGCTACTATGTCGGTGCGAGTACGGGAGCATAGCTCGAAGGAGATTCCATTGGGAAGAGGCGTGAGGCAAGGAGATGTGTTATCTCCAAAACTCTTCACAGCCACAATGGAAGACGCCTTCAAGCTCCTGGAATGGCAAGGACACGGCATCAACATCAACGGCGAATACATCACTCACCTTCGGTTTGCCGACGATATCGTCTTGATGGCAGAGTCAATGGAGGAACTCGGCACGATGCTCGAAGACCTCAATCGAGTTTCGCAACGGGTGGGCCTTAAAATGAACATGGACAAGACGAAAATTATGTCTAACGCCCATGTCGTGTCCACCCCAGTATCAGTTGCAGGCTCGGTTCTTGAAGTTGTAGACTCGTACGTCTACCTAGGACAAACAGTCCAGTTAGGTAGGTCCAACTTCGAGAAAGAGGTCAATCGCCGAATCCAACTCGGATGGGCAGCGTTCGGGAAACTTCGCAACGTCTTCTCGTCCCAAATACCTCAGTGCCTAAAAACAAAAGTATATAATCAGTGTGTGTTGCCAGTGATGGCATATGGATCAGAGACGTGGTCTTTAACTATTGGCCTGATGGAAAAGCTCGCAGTCGCTCAACGAGCCATGGAGAGGGCTATGCTCGGTATTTCTCTACGAGACCGAATCAGAAATGAGGAGATCCGTAGACGAACGAGAGTAACCGACATAGCCCAGCGGATTGGCAAGTTGAAGTGGCAGTGGGCTGGCCACATAGTGCGCAGGACCGATGGCCGTTGGTGCCGGAAGGTCCTGGAATGGAGACCACGTGCCGGCAAGCGCAGCGTAGGACGTCCACCCGCGAGATGGACCGACGACCTAGTTAAGGTCGCCGGAAGACGCTGGACGCAGGCCGCTTCCAACCGGTCCCGTTGGAAATCTATGGGGGAGGCCTATGTCCAGCAGTGGACGCCCTACAGGCTGGTATGATGATGATGATGATGGGACCAATACAACCCGGAATTCGCGAAAATACCAACTGATCCATAGAATGTCAATGACACTCGACAAATTTTATGGAACAGATTTTTTTTCGCGAATTCCGAATTGTTCTCATAGTGAAAGTTGGTCATAATGATTAGTTGAGCCTTTTTCGGCTTAGCATACCTTTTCCTTATAACCCTATATTTATTTAATCGTTAAGTACGAAGTTGTATTTTCTTTATGAACACTCAAACAGTGAGTACAATTTTCCTAGTATTAGTAATTTTTTAACATATCAAATTATTTAGCTAACGACGTGCCTTTTAAGATTGACTGATGGGACTTAAACGGCCACAATTTAAAATCACAGAAAACCACTGTAGATACCTCATTACGATATCTTTGTTTAGACAAAAACGCGCCGAAGGAAAGAATGGGGTTGCTTTAACAGAGCTTTTTCTATTTATTGGCTATGCCTACGCGTGCCTACCAATGAATTTTTAGGCGCGGGTTATAAAACCCTTTCTTTGAGTCATTGCTAGGCGCAGCTAATTTGTTTGCATTTAACCGACGCATGGTGCGTTTAGATTGTCTCTAGTACGGAATCTATAGATGGTAATCTGTGGGTAGAGTAGACAAGTTTTATTGATATATCATTTTTACTCATTAGATTTTATTTTATTTGGTTAGCTTGGGACCATATTGACATAGTTAAATATTGTAGGATTGCTGATAACTCCAAGTAAATCCACAAGTAGGTAACTGAAAAGTTTGTACTTACCTGTGTAGTATATTTTTTTAATAGGTGCTAATTTGATTACATAAGTTTTGTGATTTTTATTGTGATATGTCAGTGTTCATGTGAGATGTTGGAACTTTTTAAATATTTTTTTTTCGATTATTCTAGCAAATTGTGTAATGAGAATGAATGAGTAATTAAGATTATGCCTATAGCTTATAAATAGATATAAGTTTAGAAATAAAACTGAGCATTTCTCACGAAATAATCATTTTAATCAACCGAGTATATAACGTTCTTATATGTAAAATGTGCAGGGCCTTTTTGTACGGTATTTAAATTCGATAACACAGGATTGAAATGAGGTTTGTTATGAGTTATACTTTACAGTACAAAAGACATGTCTTTTACCTTATTTAAGGTATTTAATACCATATGTAAGCGATACCATCCCTGCTTTTTCAAAAAAAGTTAATGAAAAATTTTAATGGTCAATTACAAACTATTTGTTTGAACTTATCTATGGCGTAATGTTATAAACAATGCAAGGACTATTTCTACTTATAATATTAATCATCACAGATTACAACTTAACCGATCTAGAATTAAGTTGTTAGTTTTGTATTTGTACAAGAATAAATGTCCATACAGGCACACGCGTATTATTTCTAGGTCAGCGCCCAAGCCTTACTCAACAACGCACATTGCCCCCCTTGCGGGACTTATCGCCCCCCATTCCGAATAAGAATAACAAGCTTTACTCACGCAAGTCGGTAAGGTCAAAATGAGATTCTAAAACCTGTGGGCCTAGCACAACTTAGACGTAAAAATACGTAGCGAGTATTCGATAGAAAAGTGTACGCCATTTACACCCGTCAGGAGCACACTTGACAGTCGTAAATGGCATACACTTTTCCATCGAAAACTCGCTACGTATTTTTACGTCAAAGTTGTGCTAGCCCCACTGATTACAAGACTTTAAAACGTCTTCGTCATAGCATGTCATTGTCACTGTGATGCCGGAATGAAACAATTAAACAAATTATGTATGTGCTAAAATCTATCCACATTCAACTATTTAAAATTTTAACTGAGCAACTTTCATAATAGATCACAGTTCACGAATGTCCCAACTCGTGTAACTATTTTTAAACCAACCATAGACACAAACAAACAAAAATTAAACTTACGCAATAACTAAAGATAATGAAAAACGACTTACGGAAAAACTTAATTACTAAATAATAAAAAAGAAAATAAAGTACAACAGCATGATTAATGTATCTATACAATTCAATGGGACTTATGCTTATGGTTAGGATGAAGGATCTAATGATAAAACGAGGCTAGAAACTCTTAATACTAAAAACTTATTCTAAGGGTAGTTAAAACTAGCGCTTGGCGAACACACCATTGAAAACTGCATGAAATTTTGTTATGGATCACAAAATGCGTCCACAGCGCTGTGTGATCCTTTGCAGAGAATTCAATACATTTTTTTTATCTTGAGTGCTTGTTACAACTAGTCCATAAAGCACTTTGTCAAAGCTAGCTACAGTCTTGTGATTCGGTTTTAGATGGTCATACCATCGCATTAGCGCAAATTAACAATTGATACACTATTCTGGACACCTAGGCTGAGCTTACAGTACTTATACCATGTATGGCCTATAAGAGTTTTACTTATAAACCCTGGTTAATTAAGTTAAGCTAGGCCAGGCTTCAAACACACACAAACACAAACTGAGAACAGTTCTCTTTTGGCACGTGATGTTTAACGTCAGCGTTGTCAGTTTAAGCATTGATTAAATATAAGCAGCGTTTATAGGTAAAACTCTTTAAATAATACAGTTCCTAAATATTACATTACATGTATTATTTAGGATCAACATATTTTATTCCACTCATTAAAAAGTTAAATACGTGCTATTGCCGATGGAAGATAACATGTAGAATTTCAATTCTTAACTTGTACTGGGTAAAGTTTACATTTCACTGGTCTTTTTGGTCAGAAACATGCTTTTTTGTGTACACAAATCCGTGATGCCTCTTTAACCCCAGCATAAGCACCAATGACGTCAAATACACAAACCACTTGTTGCACGTAGAAAAAACAAACACACTTCTCGTTTTGGACACTCAATGCTTTCATATTGTCGTTTGGGAGCCTACCACTCTTCATCGGGGTCCTGGCCCTGGTCGGCCGGGGCACTGACAGCATTGTTGAAGCTCTGAAAAACAAATCACAGCCATGAGATACTATAATATGACATGCTATTTAAAAAAACGAGGTAGTAAAACCTTGAACTCCAAAATATGTCAATCTATGTATTTAGGCCGCTATCCCACTGGGCGATTTGCGAGCATTAGCGCTCTCCAAGCGTTTAATAAAGCAAAAAAACGCGACAAATCAAAAAGATACTTGCGAAAAGACCCAGTGAGATTATCAGCCTTAAGCTATGGGAGGTAAAAAAGATAGAAAAAAAAATACTATCCTAACCATTTAAGACCATTTGAACAACTAATATTGGCAATAAACTAAAAAAGGGTGGCATAAAGCAATGAATAGCTCAATACCCGAGGGGGCAAGTGCAAGCTTCATTTTAAAGTTCAAATTACTAGAAAGCAATCGAATCATAGACAATGGAGCTAACCATCAGGCGAATGACTTCAGTTTGTTGTACAAAAAAAAAAAATAAAAAAAAGCGTAACTGAATAACTATTCACATTTAGCAGCTATGTTATAAATAACAATACCTGATCATCCCCCTTGAGAGCATGAATAGAAATTACAATTTTAGAATCATGGGAAGTGCTATTTTACTAATGACGTGCATATCACGTACATGCATGTATGTGTGTTATATGTAGACTGAACGACTCAAGACGGACTAAACTCACGACAGAGTGAAAAAACTCCACTAGAGTGTAAAAGGAAACAAGGAAGGCCCAAAATGAGATGGAGATATTTTTACCAAAAAATGTGGACCGGAGTGGTTGAGGAAAGCGAGAGACAGAGACGTATGGCGCGATTTGGGGGAGGCCGATGCCGCAGAGGCAACAGCTACCGAGACATAGCTATCTCCTTTAGATATAAATATAGTGTAACAATATACCCTTGATTAAAGGCATTTTTATTTTATTTTAATATTCTACGTAATAAGTAATAAGACTCACTCGAACGTCGCTGCCTCCATACTTGTTGCCCTTGTAGGTGGCGGTACCGCCGCCTTGCAGGAAGTCGGGCACGGTCTGCTCGGCTTGCCGGAGAATCTTCGCCAGATCAGGCACCAGGTTCAAATCCTACAGAACAATGGTTTTAATTATTTGATGGATAGGCTAGAAACATAAGCTGATGTGCCTATAGGGAGCATTGTCCAAATTTACTCTTTATAAGTCAGTATTTATCCTTCAATATACATTACAATTATCTTTAATTAATTATTAAAGACACCACGAAAATAAAATCATAGATAACAACAACTTGCAACTTTCTCCAATTATTTTATAGTCTCTATTTCATCAAACTAGAAATTAACTGAATGCTTAAATAAGATGAATAATTCCTTACGCACGTCATCACGCACGTCATTTTATTTGAAAACGCAGCAAATATATTTATGTCATCTGATTATAGCCTAAATAATGTCGGACTCACCTGATCACCATCAAAGAAAGAAACCGCCTTGCCCCTGTTCCCTACGCGCCCGGTCCTGCCGATTCGATGCACGTACTCATCAATGCTCTTTGGAAGATCGTAGTTGACCACAATGTCTACATTCTTGATATCTGGAATAGAGGAACAGTTTGCACTATTAAAGGATAACTTGCGCTGTTGAACTGCTTTTCATCACAGGACGCAGTTGTTACAAGCTTTTCTTTATCTTGTAATGTTATGTCTGAATTTTGTAACTGCTTTGTCCGAGATTGAACTGAAACTTGGTATACCTACACAAGTCCGGTGACTCGCAACAAAAGGTTGATTATAGCCTATTTTTAGGTATTTCGATAATAACCAATGATAGTCTGAATTTTGTTCACAACCATCCACTTGCTACGACGATCGATATTCAGTCAACAACGACTTTGAATTATACATAACTAAAAACTCAATCGAGCAATCTTTCAAACAAAAAAATCAGAGCTTTACCACAGACAGACACACGCAAAGATTACACGTTAAACTTTCAAAACACCAAAGTGTCAGGGTTTAAAAATTCACTGTGACAAGGTTTGATGCTCTTTTTTAACGTGACATTGGCAAAGTTGACAAGGTAGGATCACTTACCAAGCCCTCGCGCCGCGACGGCGGTTGCGACTAAGATGCAATGATGGCCCCTCTTGAAATTGTCCAGCGCTTCTTCCCTCTCCCGCTGCATTCTGTCCCCGTGAATGGACGACGTTAGCATCTGTTGCTCGGAGAGCATGGCTGCTATGAAATCTGCGTTTCGCTTCGTTTCTACGAAGACTAAGATGCGCTTCCCATCTGAAAAGTGATAGATAGTTGTTAACTAGCTAGGCAAGAAAACAAGGTGTTTGTAATTAAAAAACAGAGTAGAACATTTTGGACTTATTATGTAGTTTTCAGGTCTTCCATCCAGACAACATACCCTCCAAATTTCATGATTCTATGATCAGCGGTTTAGGCTGTTCAATGATGTTAGTCAGGTAATGCTTTTATATAAATAGATGAGGGGATCCCGCAACTGTAGACCACTGATACTGTCCTACTATTACTGATGCGGTACTGACCATTTTCCTCAATAAGTTTCTTGAGCATGTTCTGCTTCTCATACTTCGTGACCTCATGGAAGATCTGTTCCACATCAGTGCTGGCGCCGCCCACGATACCGACCGCCACGAACAGGTAGTTGTTGAGGAAGCGGCCCGCCAGGTGCTGGATATCCTCGGGGAATGTGGCCGAGAACATCAGGGTTTGACGCTTGTCCTGAGAGGATAGGTGTTGATTGGAATGGTTTCTATATCGTATGGCATACATTGGACCAGGGATGGCGAACCAATGGCACTCGACAAAATATTTTAGGCACGCCATCACCTTTATCACTAGGCAAAAATATTGTAGGGGTGATTTACACATTTGGCGCTAGTAGGCTATTCAAAATTTTGCCGCCCTAGGTTCCAGCCTACTCAACCTGCTGGAAAATCCGCCACTGGGCACGTCGAAAACCTTTCCTAGAATTTCTGTAGAAAAATTGGCACGTTGATTCATAAAGGTTCTCACCACCCCTGCACTAGACACTTTGTACTAAATTTTTAAAAGATATTCTGCCAGATATTACCTATAAGTACCATTACTTAGCAAAATGTTTGGTCCCATCTGGCAGAAAGCACGAAACTTGCACGAAACAGCTTTTATTGTATGTATCTTTTCTGTAGTGGTAGGGCTCTTTTGCAGAGCCCGCCTGGGGAAGTACCACACCTTTGCCAGTTATTCCACCGCCAAGCAGTAATGTGCAAACATTACTGTGTTCCGGTTGGAAGGGCATTGTTTCCAGTGAAATTACAGGGCAAATGGGAGATTAAACAACTTATATCTCAGGGTGACGAGCGCAGTGCTGTGCCGCGCAGGGTCTTGAATTATGCAAGTTCAAAATTCTAGGTGGTGCAGACCTGTTATGGGCAAACGTGACGTTTAACATCAGGCGAGCGATTTGCTCGTCTCGTCACTCAATTACATAAAAAAAAAAAAAAAATGTATATTATTGTATTAGTTGTTCAATAAATATATGTGTATGACTCACAGTAGAGACCATGGTCTCGTGCTCCATCATCTTCTCGACGCTGGGAATGAAGCCCATGTCCAGCATGCGGTCGGCCTCATCCAGCACAATGAAGCGGATCTCATCGAACGACACGCGCTTGCGGTCCACGAAGTCGTGCAGTCGGCCCGGAGTCGCCACAAGGATGTGGCAGCCTCGCTGCATACACAAAATCAACATTTATGGTTATAAAACTTTCATTTCATAATATTTTATACCATAAATTCATTTCACGAAAATGAAATGTTTATGAACTTACTAAAATCATAAAGTAAAGGACAATAGCGCTTAAAAACTAGTACAACAATAATGGCCCCATCACTAAAAGCAGTTTCCTTTTTTTCTCTCGCTAAATCATTTTATCGCTTTAAACAACACTGCACACTTCAGTATCTTATTATAATGTAAGTCAAGGGCTTAAATTTATCATTGTGAACCGATTCATTGTTCTATGAATCTCATTTTATATTTATTTACGAGGGGTTCCCAACGAGTAACACCAAAACGAGTCACAGTGTGACTCGTTGGGATTTTTTTTCCCAACCAGTAACACTGTGACTCGTTGGGAATATATTTTTTTTAATAATTCCCAACGAGTAACACCACCCTACTATTACATTATACTGTCACTGTTTGTTGGTGTAACACTTCTTTAGGTTTGTATTTGTTTTTATTAGGCCTGGTCTCACTTTCAATTACTTATTTTTATCTTACTTATTAATTATTATTTTGCGAATATCATATTTTTGCTGGTAATGTAAACTAATAGAATCGGTTGAAAAATAAAATACATGCATGTACCCTAAACCACCTTTGCTTACCATTTAAATTGAAAAATAAAACGCGATTTTTACTTCAAAAAGAACGTACACGCAAACAATAACTTTCTAATATAAAACCAGATCTAACAAATTTGCCATTCTGTAAGCAAAGGTCATTCACAAAGGTCCTTACCTATTAAATTGGCGTTTGTATGGGGAAAACAAATAGACGAAAAAAAAGATAATAGTAGTTTATAAAATTGTTGCATAAAAAGGGGTATTAAAACTCGAGTGTGAGTTTAAAAACCCGAGCCGTAGGTGAGGTTTCTAATACTATCACACGAGTGTTTTAATACCTAGTTATGTGCAGTTTCATACGAGTACTCTACTTTATCTACTATCATAATTATCATAAAATGCAAAGTACAAACTTGAATACGAATTTATATTGACAAACTTTAAACACATCACCGAAATTTAAAAATGGAATCAATGGTGGCGGTTTGAGATTGCGCCAAATCTAGCCTATCAGACGTAGTTTAGGTAATAGTTACTGCGTGCTAAAAAAGTCAAGTGGGAAACTGTATCGTGTAATGACAAGAAAAAAAAGTACACAAAAAGAAGAAAAAGTACACTACTTACACACTATTTTGTTTGGGAAATACACATCATTAATCCTTCGAGCTGTTTCTGCAGCGTTGGTGCCACGATGGAAATCGTATTCGCAAATAACGCGATATTTTTAATATTCCATTTGCAAAGGACACAATGCCAAAGAAAAATCAAGTTAGACTAAAACAATGGATGAGATCGGCCCAAGATATGGAAAAATGGCATAAGGGAGAGGAGGCCTATACCAATAGTGGGTCGATACAGGCTGACGATGATGATGCTAAAACAAATGAATCACTAAATTCGAAAAAAATAAAAAATTAAAAATAATTTCGAGCTTTAATTTGAAATAAACAAATAAATTATCGTTTCACACTCATAGCTTCCCACTAGAAATAAATCCTGTATCGGGGATGCCATGGAACACACACGAACTAACACCCAGACCCAGAACAGATATTTAAATTCAATAAATAAAAATATAAATATTATAATATAAATAATTAATAATTTCTTTCAATAAATTTGAATTTGGAGTTCCAAAGCAAAGAGCAGATATTTGGGATCAATGTGGCCACTTCGACATAGCACCAATTTCATATGTAAGGACCTAATAATACACCACGCAGCAATTCAATGAAACAAATCATTTTTCATTTTCATATAAAAGTAATTTCAGATTTAAAAAAAATAAATAGTGAAATGTTAGTGATTATAATAATATTTGATTATAGTGATAGTGATTATAACTACGCACTAAATTCTATATTTTTAACTAGCTGTAACTACCCGGCGGTTTCACCCGCTGTTTTTTTTACTTATAAACCTTCCCTGAACAATGCCTGAATACAAATAAATGTACATATTTCAAGATCAAAATTAGCGAAATTGGTCCAGCTGTTCTCGAGTTTATAGCCTGCCAAACGAACAGCGATTAATTTTTATAGGTATACATGAAGATAACCCTAATGATTGATGAAGATATTATTATGATCAATGATTGGTATCATGATTGATCATGATATGATAAATAGAGAAGACTGAGATATGAAAAGTTTCTGATACAAATATTTTTTACTTCGAGACTCATTATCACATAATTTCAATACTTTTAATAGTTTTAATAAGTCTATTAATCGATAAGTAAATATTTATTCATCTGATTATTTAAACATAACGTTTATATGATACCGAATGTTACTTCGTAAAAAAATTGAGTGTTTTAAAGATGTCCTGTTAGTCAGTAAAAATTAAATTTTGTGAAAACTTAAAATGTCTGGATAGTGATAAAAGACTTAGGTACTAATAACCAAATGTTGTAGTTTTCAATAACCCTAATGATTAATGTAGATATGTGATGATTACCTGTAACTGTAATAAATAGAGAAGACTGATTATGAAAAGTTACTGGTACAAATGTTTTTAATTCGAGACTGTTTCACTGAATTTCAAAACTTATTAAAATCATATTGTATTTAGGTCAATATTAAATTTATTTGATTATTAAAAAAGATTATTCTTTTTAGTAGTTAGTTAAAAAAAAAATTGTTAGAAACAAAAGATAAGTTTTGTTTTGGTACCATAAGATTGCTTTGTACCGAGCGAATCGAAAGTATTAAGCGATAGTTTTTTTTAATTGAGGCGGTGTTACTGGTTGGGAATCTTTTTTAAAAATTTGTTCCCAACCAGTCACACCCGTGTAACAGTGTTACTGGTTGGGAAAAAAAATCCCAACGAGTCACACTGTGACTCGTTTTGGTGTGACTGGTTGGGAACCCCCCTTATTTACTCAAGTGAATTCTCAATGTACATAGTTTGTATACAACACAATTCAATATAAAGTTCATTATAAAAATAGTATCGACATAGTAAATAGAAAGTAAGTCTTGTTTGTATCAATTCACGGCTTATTGGTTGACCTAATAGTTAATATTGATAGAATAAAGTCGTCAAGAAGTTTTTGATCTTGCTCACCAAAAAAATACTTTTTAACCTGAAAATAAGCAAACTAAAAAACTTTCTACCCTTATCCCACCTACTTTGGGTTGGTACAGTATGTACACTTCTTCCATTCATCCCTATCACTTGTCATTTCTGAATTCACTCTGTTCATTTTCATATTATCTTTCACACAGTTCATCCACCTATCTTTCTACCCGACTCAACGGAACCAAAATAAGAGGTTATTGATTATAGTCACCGCGTTACTGAGTCGTAGGGCCGTTACAAACGGGGCCACAATACTATCTACTAAGTTTCTATCTGATTTTATTCGCAAAAAAAATCAGGTGTTCCATAAAAAAATGACACTCGACAAAATGTATGGAACAGTTGATTTTTTTCGCAAATTTCGGTTTGGTCCCATAGTAAAAGTTGTTCACAATGATGAGTACTATGAGCCCTTTTCGGCTTAGCATACCCTTTATGAATAACCCTGTATAATCTAGACACGCGGTAGCGTGTCAAGCCAAGTTCAAGTGACAGAACTGGCGAGCAGCACCGTGTGTATATTACACGAACCATTTGGAGGCACTTTTGACCTCGTCATAACTCAAAAACTATTTCACATAAACGTGTCAAATTTGGCTCATATATTAAGACTTGCGAGATACATATGTGCTCCAAATTTCATAAACACACCTTAAACGGTTATTTAGATATTAACGTCCAAAAATCGTAATTTTTATCACTGATCTAACTATAGACTAAAACTATATCCATGTTCCAGATGACCTAGAAAGTTCAAATTTGGTATGCAGATAGGTAATTAGGTGAAAACAAAGGAAAAAATCTGAAACTGGTAAATTTGTATCATTTTATTATAATTTTGGAACACTTAACTTATACTTGGTGCCTCAGCAATCAGCAATCAAAACTTATAACAGCCGGTCTTTATGTGGATTTAAAGGTCTTCACGTGAATATACACGAGTAATCAATAGTCTCTATGATCACTACTCATAATAAATAATTATTTTAAATGCATTTCGGTACAACGTCGCACAGCAGTGGGCTGGGAGCAGTGCGTGCGACTGAATGAGTTTGAAAGTGAGAACTCATTGGTAACAAATAGTTTTTCTTGAGAAAATGTCAAATTAAAACGAAACTCTCAAAAAGAGTTCTCTATTTCTCGTTCTCAGTCTTCTTTTTCAAATATTAGTGTTGTAACCAATTAATTACTGAATTTCACCAGCTTCATTCGATTTTAATCGTAATTAAATATTAATCAGCTGGATCAACTTTCGCTTTTTCTTCATTTATTGTGATTGAGTGAATGTTTTGTAACTAAAAATATTAAATTAAAGACAAATTGACCTTTTTTATTTGACATTGTACCATTTGAACCATTTCTAAATACCTAAAATATTAAAGTTTAAGTTTAATTTTCTAATCAAAACCTTAATCCAATAAACTTACAATACATAATCTAATCGATCAAATACTCATACAAACTTGAATCGATTTATAGTGAGTATCGAATACCGAGTCGTATGGTAACATCACTATAGTTACGTCGCGTTGACAAATATCAAAACGCGCCTCTTGTGTTGACTATAATTTGTTACGTATAATTTGTTAAATAATTATCTTTTTATTACGTATATCGTATAATACAATGAGTCGTACCATAGAATTACGGGTGAGTGACACACTTACCTTACACCGAATAATTCCAATGCCTCCCGATGGAAGCTGCCTATTCCATTCGATTGCATATTCTTTGTTTGAGCATAGTAATATACAACAAACAAATAGGTTGCGTGAGACTATTGTAGAGCATGTATGTCGTAACTGGTATGATTTAAGTTTGTATACTAGTGGTCCAAACGGAGATCCTTACTGCTCTGAAGAAGAGTATCGAGCAAGCATGCTTTGTTCGACAACTTAAGGAGCTGCTTCTGAGTTAAAGGCTGCAGTAAATTTGAATTCTTTACAAAAAGTAATGATATCCCACCAAAAACATAAATGTAAAAAAGGAGAGCCAAGTTCAATACAAAAAGAATGGAGATCTAAATGAGTGCCAAGTTTGATGGTCAGTCCTGAAATTTATTTATACTATAATATAAAACATCATTTTTCTTATAACTTCGGATATATTGTAGCCTAAAGGTTGACTTGGCTAGTTTTCATATACGAATTACAGGTATATTACATAGCCTTCATAAGTTCTAAACCTGTTACTTGTCGCTTCTTATTTTATTATTATTTCGAAAATTTGGCATGCTGGTAGAATCTAGCCATCGAACATAATAATTTGTTTATGAAAACTAGCCAAGTCAAACTTTAGGCTACAATATATCCGAAGTTATAAGAAAAATGATGTTTTATATTATAGTATAAATAAATTTCAGGACTGACCATCAAACTTGGCACTCATTTAGATCTCCATTCTTTTTGTATTGAACTTGGCTCTCCTTTTTTACATTTATGTTTTTGGTGGGATAATACTTACAGCAATATTATCGCCCTGGTGCCGTACAGCGGTGCCTCCGTACGCAACGGCTATCTTCAAAACGGAGCCGTATGAGAACTTCCGCGCCTCGTTGAATATCTGCAGGGTCAGCTCGCGAGTCGGCGACACTATTACCACCTTCCGAACATGATAACTTCGAATTAAACTCGATAAAGAATCAGTCTCTTGAATTAATTATGACTTCCAATCAAACTCAATAAAAAATCATCTTGAAATTTTGAATTCAAAATAAAAATAAATCTCTCTAAACAGTGCGATCAAAGAATTATAATTGATTCAGTTAATAACATTTAAAAATTAATAATCTTAACAACACTCTCCGTTTAGACTTAAAAAAAAAATAAACATTCATCATCATCATCATCATTCTTCATTGTGCTTTAAATGCCTGTTGCATCTTACAGTTTGTTGCCATGTACTTAAAAAAGTAAACAGAACTTACCTGGGGTTGCGCACAAAACCCTTGAGTCTTCAGTTCTGTCTGTTCCTGCAGCAGTTGATTTATGATGGGGAGCAGGAAAGCCGCCTGTAGACAAGAAAATAAGATATTATTTACACGATTGCGCCATAATGCTCCTCGATAAGCTAATCCTAGCTGCCAATATTTTTTTGATAGGAGTCAAAAGTTTAATTAATTTTAATGGTAATTAAAAGTAAAATTAATTTCAATATTAATTGTTTTATGAATAAGATGGGTCACAGCCACAGCCACAGTGACTTATTTGACACTGGTGACATAATAAACTGAACTGAAAAACAAAATCAGAATATGTATTTGGCTGCAAATGCAAATGTGGCCTATGACTATTTGTATTCAAAGATGAATATTGCAACTAAATAAATTGGAAATTGTTAATTATTATTATTTTTAAAAACTACTAATGCTATTTGACTGTGTACATATTGAATGCCCGATGTGGGTAAACTGACAATTTCAACTAATGCACTAACATCTAGCTTATAAGTTACAATGTATCAGATGTTCAATAAATATTTCTGAATCTGACTCCTCACACTCCAAAACTCATCAAGATGAAGGTTTATAGAACAACTGAACTGAATTGTCACATAAAAACTGACTAACATACATGCTCAGGAAAAATAAGACATGACAAAAAAAATTACACGAAAAATGACAAAGCTTTCTAACCGTTTTCCCGGAGCCAGTTTGCGCGCAGCCCATGAGATCTCTGCCGCCCACGATGATGGGGATAGCGTGCTTCTGTATGGGGGTCGGCTTAGTGTAGCCCGACTTGAGAATGTTGTCCAAGACATACTTCCGCAAGTGAGCTGACTCGAAACTATCTATAGGCTTCGGGGGGTTCTCACCGCTTACCTGAAGATAATCGTTTAATAAAATAAATAAATGTTTCACAGTCATAGCTCCACTAGGATACCCTGTGTAGGGGATGCCATGGAACACATACAAAGACAAGGACAACTAACACCCAGACCCAGAGCAGATATTTAAATTCATCATTCAAACATCTGCCCGGCCAGGAATCAAACCCGGGACCTCTGGCTTATAAGGCGGATATGCTCCCGCTGATTTAAATTAGAAGCCTTTAACCGAAAAGCTCATTCAGTAATAACAGAAATACATAGCTTCCTTGTATCATGGAACACAATAGCACTTCATATCCACAGCTTTGTTCACATATAATGGAACATAACCTTAAACATGGTCAATGGCTATGGACCCAGAGTACAAAATCATTTATCAATCATCTGTCCAGCCAGTAATTGAGCTGAGGACTTCCTGCTCATAAAGCAGATGCCCTACCACTGACCTATACCAGTGAGTATGTTTGGTTTCATTCAACTTCCTAACACAACAACTCCTTTTAACTTGGATTAAAACAGATTTGTAACTTAGAAAAAGTTACAGTAGTTAGTTTAAGTTACGGCAAATAAAATCACAGCAAATACTATTGTCTTTTACACAATATGGGTTATTATTAGCCTGAACTCTGAAGTAATAAAAGCACTTTATTTATTTTCTATAACAATTATAAAAGTACTCACTTTAACAGCAATGTGATCAAACTTGTCAAAGTTAATCCCCGAACTGATGGTGCTGCTGAAGATTTCGTTCACATCAGTGGTCGGTTCAGGCGGCACGTATGTGACGGGCGGTTTCTTAGGTTCTCCGTTCTCGTCGAGCTCGACCTCCGCGCCGGGTTCGCCGCCGCGGTCGCCCCGGTCCCCGCGGTCGCCACCGCCGCGGCCTCCTCGACCGCCACGACCGCGACCGCGACCACGGCCCCGCTCGCCGCGGTCTCTGTCACCGCGTTCTTCGTCGTCGTCTCCTTTAATAAAGATTCTATATGTCGAGATGTTCTTCCTACTTATATTATAAATGCGAAAGTCTGTGTGTGTGTATATGTGAATCTTTGTTTCCATTTTTAGTTTTCTGAACCGATTTTTTAAATTTGGAATACAGATAGCTTGGCTTTGAATTAACACAGCCTGCTTTCATCATGATCGCTATTCATCACCACGCGGGTGAAATCGGGGCACATCTAGTATAGTATAACCCACAGATCACGTCATCACCCAGCCAGCACTTTCTTTAAGCCCCCTAGTGGATAGTTACTATTGCACGATTCCGTATTACAAAAACGCCTACAGCAGCAAGTATTCTTACTCGCACCTCGTCCTGTTAGTTCGCAAAGCACTCACCACCGTAGCCGCCTCCGCCGCCGTACCCCCCGCCCCCGTTGGTGTCGAAGTCCCGCGAGCCCCCACGGCCGCCCCTGCCGCCGCCGCGCCCGCCTCTACCGCCACGACCGCCTCGCCCTCGCCTGTCGCCGTACCCGTTACTTCTTTCTGTGTCATCTGGAATTGTATCACTCGAATTAGATGGAACAAGTGGTATGCATAGCGCGATACTGAGTAAAAGTTGGCGTTGGTCGGCAATATCTCGGAATACGTTCAACCGTTTTTTTTTTTTCTGAGGTGGTTTAGGTTCAATTTAGCTGATACTGCGGGATAGTGCGTGAAACCGTGGAGCGCAACTAATATTGCTCTACTGTTATTTGATATTATTTTCTAATATGTTACAAACCATGATCATGGTACAGGAAATATTAATAGTTAACAAAAAATGAGGGTCATTTTTCAAACACCAACAAAGGAATCAAGTAACTCATATGAGTAGAAATAAATATTATGGTAATTGTATGCTATTATCCAACACACAAAGTTGTCAAAACAAGTTTTGGAATATTTTTAGGTGACTTGTTAATTATATGGTAACAAAGGTCAAAGGGTAATAAGTGCTAACAGATTCAAAATCAAAGGAGTGATCTTTATATCCTGCCACATAAAGAACATGCTGTGTTTGCCAGTTGGCACAAATTTCGT
This sequence comes from Alcis repandata, assembly GCA_949125135.1. Lineage (NCBI taxonomy): Eukaryota > Metazoa > Arthropoda > Insecta > Lepidoptera > Geometridae > Alcis > Alcis repandata. Next base: position 7,153,022 of record OX421237.1, read on the forward strand.
AAACAAACTCATTGAATAAAACACTGATACTTTGGAATGTATGAAAACAAAACTGACAAGACATGGCAAGACTCGAGTTCTTTACTTTACTAAAGATCTCTAAGAATTGTATAATTACAACAAAAACTAGATTGGAAGTGGGTCACACATCTATTCTGAATTGTGAGCAGTTTTTTGTGGCAATAAAATAGAAACCGCACAAAAAAGTGCACTTAACTGACTCATAGTGTACTAGGACTGAAATCAGACACTTAAAATACTGAATCTTGAAAGATAAATGGGCATTATGAGCAAATACTTCACAATGTAAAATTATTATACTCCATTTAAAACTTGACATTCACAGAGAATATGAAACTATTGAATGATGTGATGTGGTTTTGATACATTTTAAATTGAATCAAATATGATCGAAACTACATATAAGTTGGGACTTAGGGAGTCACTCAATAATATGTGGGTATTCTTGCATTTATTGTAAAAAAAACTGTAACATGTTTATTCATAACATGTTGTGTCTCGTAAGCAGTTTCAACACTTTGACTGCGGCTAATAATCACATGCGGTTGGCTTAGGTACGGCTAATAGTCAAATGCGTTGTTTTACGCGCCCGGCGTGTGCAACCGCACTCGCGTCGCACAAAGGAAAACACATGGTATGTGTTTCCCGCCGTCAAAGTGTTAATACAGCAATAACGGTAGAATGGTACTAGGTTTCAGTTTTCAGGCTTAACTAATTACTAGATTCAACCAACTTTCATCTTGTGGCCTTTGCAGTTTTTTGGTTGTCATTGTCAATTAACAAATAGATATTAGCTGATAAAGTCAGTGGCGACAGCAAATGGCCTTGCTACTGAGGACTGTCATTGTTCATAAGTTACAGTCAACACTTAGTAACAATACAATAACTCTTTATCAACAAACAACAACAACAATGTCTACAACAAGTATGTTTGTGTATTGGTATCACAATAACCCTCTTTAAGCACTTAAGTCGGGTAAACATCAAATATAATCATTTGATATTTACCGGCCAGCCCAGCATAGAAAGAAAGTAAACATACCCTCAGTTTGAAATGAAGGGAATCCCCTGCCATGTGACAAACTGTGACCTTCATCTACAGATTCGAATTTGTTGTTATTATTGTATCCTTGGGACACCGGGGGTGGCAGTACCTGTAATACATACAAAAAACAATAATTAAATTATATTTTATCACTAGAAGTGTGCCAATTGCCAATACAACAATCTTAGAATGAATACTTCTCCTCTCAACAACCCTTGTGTGCATGCCGGTGACTAAACAAGCAATGATGATGACTAATTTGTGTATTACATATTATAGTTTACATGTAAGCACCTATTGTAAGGGCTTTTTGTTTATGACTAGACAATCTAGTGTCATAAAGGATGTGTTAAGAGATGAATGGTATTGGCCTCTTTTTAACCCGTATAAATGTTTCCCGAGGAGCATTACAGGCAGTTTCAGGTGTAAACTATTGATTTTAGATTTTGTGTACAAAAAAGGTTAGGAGCTGGAATTTACAAAAAAAATAAATGTTACATATCTATCAATTGACTTCTCATGTTATTTTTTCAGTGATGAGAAGTGTTTTTTTTTCCATGTAAGAATCATATAAGACTTACCACTTCAGGGTTATCATCCCAATCATCATCCATTTTATTTTCTGTGAGAACTATTGACTAGGTTGTTGACTAACTAAATCTAATCTGTGATCTGTGAACAAAAGAAAAACTTACTTTATGGAGGTAGGCAGGTAGGTATTTTGATATTCCTGGAATAGCTTGGTACTTACCTACTAATCTAGAAAGTTCTAAGTATTTGATGCACAGTTGTGACCATTAATACACCTTAATAAAAGAGAAGCTTAATATTTTAGGGTAGGTACCGAAGGATCTAGGTAATGCCAATCTTAATATTGTAGGTAACACAGACCTATGCAGAATACTTTGATAAGAAAATAGCATATCACAAATACGTAATCATCAAATTAATTCGCGTTGCCGTTATTACAGAAATATAATTAAGTTTGGTTCAAAGTTTTAAATAAATGCTTCCCGGCACCGGCTTTTGGCAACCATTGCAGATTGCTTGCACGTGCAATGCAAGTCGTGAAATATCTGCTATTATGAGTATAACAGACTTCAAAAACTAAAATTCAAGTAACTCACCCTTATGGTTTCCTAATGTGTGAAACTTGCGAGTTTTATTTAAGTGTTTGTAATAAATGAAATTTTGTAAATTACACAAAGACAACAGTGAACTTCTTCTTCAATGGCGTCAGATAAAATGCAATGTTACCAGATCAACTCAACACAAATAAACTCCAAAATTGGAACAGAAATGGCCCGCCACTATTTATTTTATTACTTTTCTGCCACGAACGGATCACTGCATTCAATGCGAATCGCCCTGAAGAGAACACTTTAAAATTATAGATGGCTGGATCTCAAAGAAGGAATCATTTTATCCTTTTTACTCGTTTTTTTTTGTACCTAACGTTATGAAGCGTTATGCGTATTTGCCAAATAATAAGAGAAACAGCTATAAATGCAGACTGTTTCCCTTTTTATTCAGCAAATACACGAATATTATTAAAGTAAAGTACCAGTATTAAATTAAAAGCTTGTATTTTTTGTTTAATGCGCTATGAAACGATTATGAAAAATGGTGGTAGTAGCCTGACTACTTATTCAATGTGTTCTGCCTAACATGATGGAAATAATATTTAACTGGTCACACACAACATCATGCCACAAACAGGAAACCAATGTGTCTTCTTAGTATTCATTATAAATTTTCTAGTTAGAATCAGTGGCGTAGCGTGTCTTGGCGGGGCCCCGTATAAAAAAAATATTTGGGGCCCTTATGACGGGTAAAGATTTCTCACAAAAGAAAAGAAAATGTTTGCATAAAATAAAAATAAAAATTTATTCATCATAATTATCATCTATCACTTTTTCCAAAATTTTTACTGACAATTCAAATTAAATATACACTCTTCTTGCCTTTTTTTCGGCAAACTGATTTATTAGGTCCTAACCTATGAAATTGGCGTTTTGTATGGGGAAAACAAAATAGACGAAAAAAAAGATATAATATTATAATATATTTTTTCTAAAATTATCGACTACTTTGTTGTCATTTCTGAAATAAAAATAAATTTCAAAATTTAAATTAATTTTTGCTTACGCACGTCGGGGGCCCCCTTGGCCCGGGGCCCCGTATAATTGATACGGCAGATACGGCGGTAGCTACGCCCCTGGTTAGAATGTAAACGACCGTCATTACTAAAATGACGACCATAAGAATGTGTATTTTTAATTATGATAAATTAAAAAAATGCTTTGTAATTTTACTTTTGTCAGTTTAAATAAAATTATTTAAAAATTTTGTATGTAAACGTTTGGAACCGAGTGCCGAGACTTCCGGCTTACTCTCGCTGTTATTGCTGAGTTTACAACAATTCGAATAATTCTCGACTTCTCGTTTTCGAGGGAGTTGCTGTTGCTGTGCGGCCACAATAGTGGTCAACAAAAAAAATATAACGGTGATTAAGTGTTTGCTGATCACCACTGCAGCAGGCCACTTCTTGTGTTCCGGTTGTTAAAGAAATTGAACATCACAGTCACAGCAGAAGTATTCATCAGATGATTAATTTTTCCTACTCTTGGTGTTCTTTTAAATCCTCTCATTTTCTTCTATTATCCAGGGATTTAAGGCAAAATTGCCCACAAAAGCCATCGGGGCAGATGCTAACAAAAAAAGAAGTGGATTCATGGATACATAACTGTGTGTTGGTCCAAAGTTTATTAAAAATAAAACATTTTTAATTTTCATTTTCATTGTCAATATAGCATTCTTGTCAATGTCAAACTAGTTAGTAAAATGTCAATTCGATAGATGTGGATTGAAAACTGGAAACCAAAAACGAAGGAGCGAAAGCAATAAAAAAATGTAAAATATTCCCAAGAAAAACTACGCGGAACAACTAATTGGATAAAAATAAACATAATTTTGTTGGTGTGTTTTGTTAGCAAGATTTATATTAGTGATCGTGTTTGAGATGGACGGATCAGGAGATGTTGTATCTTTGTTTTTATCAAAGCGGGGTTGAGTCTTATCTCTTGGCGTCCTCTTGTTTTTTATAAATGGTTCAAGTTCACAATGGCATCAATCGAAGAGACTGTTAAAGTATCGGTGGTTACGGACCGTACACCGAATATAATACGGTGTTCTAGCACGTCGACTGCAGAAGAGCTATGTATAATTTTATGCAAGAAGTACAACATACCTCCGCTTACTCGTACACTGTTTGCGCTGCGAGTTAAAGGCTCTGACTATTTCCTAAAAGATAACTGCAGGGTCCTCTCCAGCACCAAAGATTACGAACTCAGGATTCGATTCAAGGTAAGTTACAGTTGTTAAAATCATGTAATATGTAAAGAATATAAAACAGCATAACATGCATTATTCAACAACACACACAACACTTCGCTTCTGAAGATATCTGATCTAGAATAATTTGTCTAAGTGACTAGGAAGTCAGCACATACTCCAAAATATTTGCTAGAATTCTAGGCATGTTTCTCTCTTCACTGAATTTTTAGAAATATGCTTAATACTTTTAAATAGGCCTTCAAAGCAGAAGTTATCATGAAGTGGAAAATAATCACATTAATTAAATAAATTCAGTAGCCCCTTCTTTCTATTTCTTACATGACTTGTTAACAGCTAAACCTATCTTTATGCAAATAAACAAAGTAATTGGCATCCTTAAAACAAACAAAAATGAAACAGGATACTTTGTGTTCAGGAAAACCTGTGAAATCATAGCTAAACCACAGCTAATATGCATATTCAAAAACATTCATTCATAATTCATCATTTTGACTCCTTTTGTGATTTCACCAATACCAATAACCATTCACCAATACCAATAACCAACCAAATAATTAAAGCAGCCAATAACCGAGCAATCCAGAATACTTGTATTCCAGCTTTTCTTATTTTCTTTTAGGTCTTAGCTATTGTTTTTGTATCTTTTTGTAATTTGGCAAGTAATACAAAATGTTCACAATGAAGTTAAAAATAAGATTCCTATAATCCCTGAAAATGCAAAAAACTGAAAAATCGCAGCTTAAAACTAAGGCTGCCATAGCTTATTTATTCACATATTCTGGGCAGTCTAAAATATGCCAGCAGTAGCAATGAAACCCACACTGGATGAGGAAAACTTCTGTGTTGATTTGATTCAAATTAGCACAATTAGCATATTTGGGATTGCACCCTTTGTATGATCTCTTATTCATATTTGTTTTGTTTAGTAATAGGCTTGTATTTGACCGCTATCCTGCCTGATGGTAAGCAACAATGCAATCTTTGCTGGAACATGCTTGCCTAGAAGAAACCGATTCACTTGTGACTTGAAGACACCCAGACTATATCTATCCTTTGTTTAAGGTCCCGAGACTTAGTCTGCTCATAACAATTGATGAAACAACCTATGACTATTACTTCCAACAAGCGAGAAATGACGTGAACGAGAACAAAATACCCGAGATAAAGTACCCTGAACATAAACAGGAGCTTCTGGGATTAGGGATAACTGATATGTAAGTATATAAATAGTAATTATAATGTTAAAGCACATAATATTAAATTTCATTTAATCAAAAATACAATGTCAAATCTATATACTTAATATACTTAATATAATAATATTATAAAGAAGTAAAGTTTGTGTGTTTGTATATTTGTTAAATTGTAAGGGGTAATCTCGGGATCTACTGAACCGATTTTAAAAATTCTTTCACCAATAGAAAGCCACATTATTGCTGAGTATCATAGGCTATATTTATTACCTGAAAAAATTAGGGATACATAACAAAATAAGATCAAGTAAAAAAATTGAAACCAAAAACCTAAAAAAATAAATAAAGTATTTAATCTTAAACACAATATAAATAAAATGGGACAATAAATAAAAAATAAAGTTACGATAGATGAGAATAAAAATACGTTTATAGATAAAAATGTAAGAAATTATAAGAGAAAATATAAATAGTAATTTAAAAAAAATCTACTTATCACCCGCATAAAGACGCATTTAATCTACGTTTATCCCAAAATGTGTAAAAAATGAATATCCACCCGAGCGAAGCCGGGACGGGCCGCTAGTATGATATAAAGTTATAAATAATGTTACATGTCATTTATAGTTATAAATGAGAATCAAAGTTATTAAAGTTAAAGTCTAAGTTACTTTTGATTTTGGGATCAGAGCTGATAACTTTTGGACCATAGGTAGACTAAAACTTGGACTAAAATAGTAATTATTAAAATAACTGCAACTAAACTTAAAGTGCTACAAGCTAAATTCAGTATTGACATGACAAGGGTTTTAATTTCTATGATTTTTTTCATTTATCTGAATGTTTGGACATTCTCCCTTAGCTGTCTCTTATTTACACATCTATAAAAATAAGTTGAAAATGAAAACTCCAGCCTATGACGAGAGTATTTCTTATCCCAAAAAAACCCATTGAAACCTCAAATATAAACAACTGCATTAGTCAGATTTTGTCCCAATTCTCTGTGATAACATCATGACCTGATGATAACCACTAACCTATTGAAGAAAAGTTTAGTTACTTGTTAAAGTAAACAAAAGAGCAACAGTGATTAAATGAGAATGTAAAGTTGACGATGGCATTAGCATGTTAGCATGTTTGTGTGAATAATTACGACCGCACCATTACTATGTAAGTTGTGACATTATCAGCATACAAATTGAATTATAATTATGTGTGAAAGTAAGCAGTGACTGCAGCAATCAGAGTGACTGAAAGACAAATGTTTAAGATTGGTCTGAGTAGAGTGTCTTGAAAGAGACCTATCTCCAGCAGTTGATGGATCGATGAGGACTTTTTAGGTTTCATTTATGATGGTGTTATAAAAAATCCTACCAATTTTCAGCTGGGTGGGAATTAATGTAAGGTCTCATTTATTTTTTGGTCTAATTTGACCCCACTAACAGCACTATTCAAAGCCAAATAACACAAATTTTCTTTCTGCTGTATTTGTTCTCATTGGCGCTTTGACGTCGTTATCGCCGTAATTTGAAACACGCTCATTGATTAAAAGAACTGCTTAAATAAATCAAGGCCTAATTTTTCAAATAACTTTATTCCTCCGCTCGTTTGAAGTACGCCACATTATGCAAACCACTCGCGCTCAATAAATCGTATGATTATTTAATGCCCCGCCAGCCACGCAACAATAGACTATGAAGCCTTAATTGGTCACCTCGACGAGGAAATAATAGCACCTTAACTGCTCAATTATCGAGTGATCCGTTCGTGATATCTATGACATTGTTTTATGCGTTAAATGCATGGCAGCAGTTGGGTTTTTTCATCGCTTTTCTCGGCAAGTCGCCAGCTCGGCGGGATCGATGTGTTTACTTGCCTAGGAGCTTGCAATGTGGTTTTACTCTTACCTAAACTATGCAACTAATTGTTATTTTGCTGACGTAAATATACATAGGAATTAATTAATTATGGCTGTGAATACAGCCATGGATACACAAAGTAACTTGACTGTTTAGCAGCGTAGACCACGTCTTAGATTGACGGACCCTATCTTCATTGACCTTACTATCGATGAGGCAGAAGATGCAGATGCAAATTACGATTTAAGCATTGGTCTCGTCTGGGCCATTAACGGCTCGTTAGTCGCTAATGGTGGATTAATTCAACTCAATGTCTCCGATTTGCCCTCGTCTTGCTTTAGGAATCTAGGACTACTATCAGATCGAAAAGTTGTGGTAGAAATCGGCCTCATTCAAAACATCATCAATAAAAACCGGCCAAGTGCGAGTCGGACTTGCGCACGAATGGTTCCGACTTTCGTACCATTATCTATAAAAACGGCAAAAAAACACGTTTGGTGTATGGGAGCTCCCTTAAATATATATTTTAGTGTTTGTTGTTATAGCGGCAATAGAAATACATCAGCTGTGAAAATTTCAACTGTCTAACTATTACGGTTCATGAGATACAGCCTGGTGACAGACGGACAGCGGAGTCTTAGTAATAAGGTCCCGTTTTACCCGTTGGGTACGGAACCCTAAAAATTAATTATCTTTTTAAATGTAATCCTCTTTCCCACATTTCATAATTATTATGTACAAGCTGGTGATTGAAACTTCGTATCCGGTGCTCAGCATTCGTCATCCACAGTCCACACTTAGGGCTTAGGGCTATAAATATAATCTATAGCACTCAGGGATAGTATAGCTTTCCATTGCTGAAAGATTTTTTAGAAAAAGACATATAGTTTCGAAGATTATCCTCTCCAAACATACATAGTACATACAGCATGCATACAAAGTTTACTTTATAATATGAAGTATAGATAAGTAACTATATTCAAAGGAAACGAATTTCAAACGGCGCTAAATAATTTTCGTGTTATTCGAACACAATATTGAGTCTGGTGGCGACAATTGTTATTTTAAGTTAATTGTTTATTAAATGATAACACCTTAATGGCTATATCTCGGGTATTAACGCGTATGTTTATGAATAGTAATAAAATAAATTGGTGATTATTTATTAAACACAACATAAGAAGCTACGACTTGATTGTTTTATGAATGAAAGCCAGTTTAGTAGGTACGAGTATTTTGTATGGGTTGGTACATAATCGATATATCACAGCGTTGGCACTGACCCAGTGGCGTAGCGTGAGTGCCGGCCGCCCGGGGCGGATGACAATTTCGCCGCCCTCTTATATAGGTATTTCAGTTTAATGTATACTATACATTATTTGTAGATAACTTTTCGGCAAGAACAGTCATCATTATTTTGCATTATACAGGTTAAATTTTAAATAAAAAAGTTTATCTAAGTTTTACAATAATAGCCTAAGATCCCGCTATACATCGACCTTCACCGAGATGTTTATTTGATGAAACGTATTTTATACAATAAATATATTACATATGGGTTTCCTAGCAAATTACAGTCCAGGATATGATTGATTAAATATTGAAAAAAAAATCTATATTCATTTCACCGGTTTGATTATTAGACAAATCTATACCAATCGAAAGTATGAAGCCCATAGAATATGCAAACGTTAGGTTGCCTATTCTTTTCCGGTCACAACTTTCGGGTTGCCAGGTATAAACAGGTAAATCGATACCTGTTAGCATTATGCTCCGGTCTAACTAAAGTGCATTATTCATTTGAAAATAATACTGTTTAATAGGTTTTTTTAAAAAATATACTCAAGTTTTTCAAGTGTAGTAAAAGAAAACTACGTTTAAGCTTAGTATAAGTTTGTATTTCTTGCCAAGAAATACAAATCTAACAGTCGCTACAACATGTCATTCAAAGAAAAGAGATTCCCCGAATTCGTCACAGCATAAGTAATGAAAAGTTCCGTGCTCTTTTCAATCGGTCCGAATTTGTAGTTGCGATAAAAATTATGTAATGGTTTAAATATTTATTGTGAAATTTTGCCGCCCCCTAAAAAGTGCCGCCCGGGGCGGGCCGCCCCCCCCGCCCCCACTACGCTACGCCACTTCACTGACCCCTCCTTCGCCTGCCTTAAGTTTAATAGATAATAACATACGAGTACATATGAAATAAAATCGACACATTTTGTATGAAATGACCGGATAAGGTAGAAAGAACCTTAAACATTTTATCTAATTTTTGAAAAACAAACTCGAGTTTACGACGCACATTACAAGATTTTTGGTAACAGTTGTGGTAACGTGCAACCAGATAAAGATAAGATAAACCAGATAAATGATGATGATAAACGTACAACAATTACAACTCATTAGTGAACAGTCTACTTAAAAACATTTTTTTAATAATTTTGTTTGTAATTTCTGGTGTGAACAATAAACAGTTTATCTATCTATCGCGAACCTGTATCGACCCACTACTGTATACTCGTATAAGCCTCCTCTTCCTTGGCCACTTTTCAGTCTGTCTCAGCCTAATAATTTTCGTGACAATTTTTGTGTCAACAATATTAGCTATAAGCTATAAACATTTACTTTTAAGTTTATTGACCCTCAAAGACTAAGCTATATTTTTTTCCAGGACCCGGGCTATATCCGAAGAGAAGTTGCAACTTAATGACGTCGTAAGAAATTATAAGAAATACGTACCAAAAGTGATTGTGCGCCGACATGGACCTTTCCCAAAGAAGCATGCTTTCGATTTACTACCGCAACTCGCTTCTGTTGGACACAATGTCAAGTAAGTCTACTGTTATGAAAACATAAGTTAATTAAAAAAAAAATCCAAATATAAGCGTTCATTGCATTTTCATCGGATATTAACACGTATACCAAATTTGAACTCAATTGGACTCCGGGAAGTGGTTCAAAATTGAGTTTCAAGATACCACCCGAACAAACATAGTTACATACATTGCAAGTTAAATAAAAGCTTTTAAAAAACTCAACTAAAACAGAATGCATTCAAAATACAAGGAAAGGGTATTTATAAGGAAAGGGTATGATAAGTCGAAACAGCCCATCATTATGAACAACTTTTACGATATCATGTCAATGACATTCTACAAAATGTATGGAATAGATGGTTTTTTTCTCGATTTCTGGGTTGAGCCCATAGTAAAAGCATACCTTCACGTGATAAACCTGTATTCTACATATTCTAGTCTAATAGTCTCAATTAGAAAAACTCGTAACACCTAGACTTCTTTTTTGCTAAAATGGGCGCTCTCGTTTTAACCCGCATAATTTCTCGCCATCTAAAACTTAACAAAACAAAAGCGTGTGGATTTACTATCACAAACCATCGCCCATACTTGCTGTCCGTTTATTAACCGACTTCAAAAAAGGAGGAGGTTATCAATTCGTTTGTACGTTTTTTTTTTTTTTTTTTTATGTTTGATACCTCATAACTTTTGACTGGGTGAATCGATTTTGATAATTTTGATGATGAAAAACAAGAACATTATTTTTAAACAACACATTAAAACAAAAAAAAAACCGACTTCAAAAGACCGACTATTGAGTTATTCATCTATTTGTCGCGCACGTACTTAATGCAAATTTACTTATATGGTTTTCTTATGGATACCATTATCAGAACTGGACTAAATTGAAATGGGACCAAATGGGAAGCGTCAGCTTTCTAATAAAAAAAGAATCATCAAAATCGATTCACCCAGTCAAAAGTTATGAGGTAACAAACAAAAAAAAAAAAACAAAAAAAAAAAAACATACAGTCGAATTGATAACCTCCTCCTTTTTTGAAGTCGGTTAATAATGTTCTTGTTTCTTTTGCAAATGTTCAATGTAACAAAGTGGTACACCACGCCACTTTATTGTATAGAATGATGACACTCAAAGACCGGATCCCTTCAATCTTCCTTAGATTTATTATACCACTGTCATATCCATACTATAAATGTTTGTATGCGGTCTGTAAGATTTATTTGTGTAGGCACATATTGTATGTACTTACTGTATTTTTCTAACTGATCTAACGAAATAAGCTATGACACAGATTATTTATCTATGGATGTTGGGTATTGGAAGAATGCCAAAACTCGTTGACCTTTAGCGCCATCGATAGAAGATAACTTAAATTTCTACAAGAAAATCTATAAGAAAGTTGTTGTATTTATTACAAACCTAGACCAGTCCCTTTGATATTTTGTAAAAAAAGTGGTTTGTTTATCACAAAGATAAGCGAAGGTTGGTGTTTTTACCCCCGACGCATCAAGAAAGGTGTTATAAGTTTAACGCCGTTAGACGTATCGTAGCTCAAAAACGGCAAAACAGATTTTGATTTAGGTTTTTGTTTGTTGATCGAGACTGTCCTTAGTTACGATTCTAGAAAATCTGTTAATTCTGTTAAGATTTCAGATTTGTTTTTTACCGACTTCAAAAAAGAAGGTAATTAAAATTAAAATTGAACTAAATTGCTCTTGTTACAGTTACGTAAAAAACCTATACCTTCAGCAACTGTACGCCCTAGCGCCGAACTATTTAGCGGAGGAGTACGAGAACCTGTTGTGGCAGAACGGTAGTGACGTGACGCCTGTAAAAGTGATCGTGGCGCCTTTCCACCCGCACCAGCCGGGGATACGGCTCTTTAACACGTTAAAAAGAGAGGTAAGTGACACACAACGCAGCTTAGGCCCGGTATCAAAGCGGCAGGTTATTTCCACCAAAGTGGAGAGGACAAGCGCAGCGGAGAGGAGAGGTGAGTTTTGTCAATCGAATGACGGTTTCGGGTGTGCGAGGCGCGGGGAGAAGGCAGCGGGAAACGGGACACACTTCTCCGCTCTCCCGCTCCGCTTGCTCGCTCACGGCACAATTTCTATAGAATAAAATAAACATCAGCTCCTCTCTCCGCTTGATCCATTTCCACCGAAGCTAAGCGGAGAGATGTAGAAATAACGAAATCTCATTGGTGTATCAAAACACATCTCCTCTCGCCTCCTGTCGTCTCCGCTTTGGTGGTTACCGGGCCTAAGACTCTGGCTTGAGATCCTCATTATATCTTAGCAACTTTGTGGGCGACTGTCTTAGAGGCGTTAGGCAATGCAAGGTAGAGCTATGCAGCTATGATTGTTGGTTGTGACGTGTAATTAGCAAGCGTTTCCTTTCCTCGCTAACATGGAGTACCTCGTCCCCGCCAACGTCTGTTGCCTTGAAGCACGCTATTTGAATACTAGCTGTGCCCCGCGGTTCCATAAAAAATAATGAATGCATTTTAAATAAAAAACAAGGATGATAAATTGTAGCCTATGTGTCAATCTTGAACATAAGCTATTCCATATTATTATAGCATTCCATATTTTGTCAAAACTGGTTTAGTAGTTACGGAAATGCGCGGTGACAAACATTCAAAGATAAAGATAAAGAGCGGGCTCTTTTTCCGCAACTAGGCCGGTAATCGGCCCTTTTTGCGTGACATATGCGGGTTACCTCACGATGTTTTCCTTCACCGAAAAGCCAGTGGTATGTAAATTCGTACATAAGTCCTAAAGAACTCATTGGTACGAGTCGGGGTTTGAACCCGCCACCTCAAGAATGCGAAGCGTCGGTTCTCCCACTGAGCTACCACGGCTCCGGTGACAAATATTCACACACTAACTTTCGCATTTATACTATAAGTAGGATTTGAAAGCTTATTTGAGAAAATTGCTGGTCCTGAACTATTCCTAATATTCGTACTGCCATTTTTCCTAGTAAATTGAGGAAAATGTTTTCAGTGGTTCCACGTGTGCGCTATAGAAGAGCTGATATATTTGACAAGAAACGGAGATCACTCGCTCGAGGTGTCGCGGCGGGGGACGCCCTTGTTCTTCAAATTCAAGTCGGAAGAGCAACTCTCATCGTTTATATCGGTCTGTGATGGATACTATAGGTAAGTTTATCAAGTTTATCATCAATTACCAATTCCACCCACTGTTGAGTAGGTATAATAGTTTGAATACACGTAACGAGTAGTGGCGAGACAGTGCCCTTGGCTGAGTACTTGGTTTGTATAAACAGTTTGACGAGACGAATCACGAAACAGTCATTTATTAACACGCTTTTATTAGCTTCACCTGTATGTTTGTTTGTTGTATGTATGTTTGTAACCGACTCCTTTGAGCGCGTTTTTGACCCACTTTAAACGGTCAGATTTCTTTCAAACTTTTTAGATATATCGAGGACCGATGACAATACACTAAACAAAGCGTGTTTTTTATTTTTTTTTAACTATTAATTATAGAACCATGATTTGTTTGCTCGGTCGAGTGTGCCTATTGACTGTCTCGCTACTGTATTCGTAACGTGTAATCTACCCATTAGTCTGCACGTCATTTTTCCCGTGACTTTCTCATCCAACGCTTTCTTGACGCTGTTGTATATCAAATTACAAGTATTTAATGTTATCATTGTGTCGGAAAAACATACCTACAGTGGAGTTTCTTTGAGGAAAAAACACTGGTAGAGATATAAAAAGTTTTGCGTATTTCTGGCTTAAAACTCTTTATTGACACTACAAAAAAGAAACAGTGAAGCTTAGTGGGCGGTTCAAACTTAAACTGTACCTGAAAAAGGTTTATTTTTCCTTAAAGTGAGTAAAAGTTTTGTAAGACTTAGCAAAGAAGATGACCTTTCGCAATGTAGTACCTACTTCTATCAACTATCTTAAATAAATCACCAAAAGCCGCGATGTTTTTGATAATATTACAAAATAACTAAATTAAATGTATTTACAGGTTAATGGTCAAATGGACGTTCAATCTCTCAAAAGACGACGAGACGCCTTCGTTGAAAGAATTGCAAAGGATAAAATGTCATGGACCCGTGGGGTAAGTCTTCGTTTGTGTTGGTCTCTTTCTAATGCATTTAAACAGCTACTTGTGCAAAAGAGACGACATGTCACGAAAAAAGTTCTATCGTTATAATGTAAAGTTGAATGTTTCAGAGGAGCATTCTCATATCGAAAGTTGGAAGAAAAACGATCAAAGAAGCACGGTTGTTATATTCTAAGGCAGTGTCAGGACGACTACAATGTTTACTACTTGGACGTTTGCTCGAAGAATAGGTAAGATTAAAATAATCAATCCATTTCTAATTCTCAAGCACTGAATAACTGAAGTTATTAATCGATTCCGGCTTACTATTCTGCCCTCAAAAGCCCAAGAGCGGTATCTCAAAAAAAAAAAAACATTTCTGTTTTTTCACGCCTCTGATGCGTAATTTTTCAATAGTCAAAAAATGCATCAAAAACAGTATTTTTTTGAGATACAAATCTTGGGCTTATTAGGGCAGTATTGGCAGGCGAACACATTAGCGGAAAAGCGCTAATGTGTTCTCTGATAATGTTTTCATTTTAGCAATCTACCAAGCCGTCTATAAAACGACTTTTAAGCTCATTCAAAACCTTGGATAGCACGGTAGTGTCATGCCAAGTTGTAACACATTTGGAACATATATTTTCCATGTTAAATTTCCAGTATCACAGAGACGTATAGGATAGAGTACAAAGGGCATTGCTACATATTCAACAAGGAAGAATACTTCAGCATCGAGAGGCTAGTCGGGTGCCATCAGAACCCTGAGGGCAGAATATTCCTGAACGAGTGTATACCGCCCTCTGAATATGGTATGTAGATAGAATTTTTTTACTATCCACACTATAAAATTAAAACAAGTGAAAGAGCTACCAAAATTTAGAGGATAGTCATTTTCACAGGAATAAAATCTTGCTAAAGTTCAAATACTGCTAGTTTTTTCCACTGTTGCTGAGTAAATTATATTCCAGAACAAGGTGCGATTACGACTTTTGAAAGCTTGAAGTTGGCTTGCTCTATGGAGTGAAAAATAAACTTCTGATAAAAAATAATTTTTAGCGTGTTTAGGCGTGTTATGGCCTATTGGAAGTTTCTGAATAAGACCTTATGTTACAGATAAATCTCAATTATTATTATGCGGCGAGCCCGTGAAGAAAGGTGTTCGAATAGATCAAGCGGAGTTGCAAGAGATTCTGAAGGACAACAAGAGTCCTCGATGTCTACCTAACAAGGACATTCTATTGTATACAGGTAAATTATTGTACTTGTTAAATTATTGATACTCAACCTTTAATCATCCCACTGCTGAGATACCAGGTCGACTCTCGAAGGCAGATTATGCCGTATTCCACCACGCTGGCCAAGTGCGGGTTGGATTCACATACGCCATTGAATTTCTTTTCTGCACATATGCAGGTTTCCTTACAATGTTTACCTTTACCGAAAAGTCAGTGGTATGAAAATTCGTATACGAGTTCTTTGGAACTTTATCAAGGGCAATGGGATACTCATTGATCTCACAATTTTGCAGGATCTGAAAAGACTGGTTCAGAAAATGTAACAGCGACGTACAAAGCTTTGTGGAGGCTCGACGAGACGAAGAAATTGGTGGTGGCCTTTAAAACTCTGCAGCGGGAAAAAGCCACTGATCATCTAAAGGTGAAAAAACAATGTCATTAGTTATTAAACAATTTTGAGTTGACACTATCAAAAATAAAAACAAATATGTTTTTAAAATACCAATAAATTAATTCTGTAAGAGTGTGAATTGCATGAATTCTGTCAATAATTACGTGGCGAGTATTCGATAAATAAATATATAAAAAAAATGGGACCCTGTCAGGTATAATTAGATACTGCATTTGTTCATACATTTTCTATCAAATATATGCTACATATTTGTTCACAAAGATCTTGGTCATGGTGAGACTTTTTTTAAGTTTGAACAATGGATATCTTTAAGTTTGAAAAGTGATTATGATTATACAGGGTCACCTCAAAAACACCAGAAACCTCGTAGGACTAGGTAGAAAAAATTCAGCTGTTCCATACATTACGAGTATGTCGAGTGTCATTGACATTTTTCTATGGAACAGCTGATTTTTTTTTCGCGAATTTCCGGTTGGTCCCATAGCAAATGTTGTTGTATATGATGATAGCTACCTAATAGTCCTACGAGGTTGCTGGTGTTTTTGAGGTGACCCTGTATACTTTGTTTCGGAAATTCGATACAGATCAAGCCATCGGGCGTAGTTAGCTTATAATGAAACCTGTTTAATTTTGTTTGCAGGACTTCATAGAGCTAGCGAGTAAATGGGCGTGCGTCCAGTCTAGTTCGATAGTGCGGCTGTACGGCGTCACACTGAGCTCACCCACCGCGATGGTACTCGAGTATCTACCGTATGGACCGTTCGATGACTACCTCAGGTAATATACAGGGTTATTCATAAAGGGTATGCTACGCCGAAAAGGGCTCATAGTACTCATCATTATGAACAACTTTTACTATGGGACCAACTCGAAATTTGCGAAAAAAAATCAGCTGTTCCATACATTTTGTCAAGTGTCATTGACATTTTTCTATGGAACAGCAAATTTTTTTTGTCGCGATTTTCCGGATTGTCCCATAGTAAAAGTTGTTCATAATGATGAGTACTATGAGTCCTTTTCGGCTTAGCATACCCTTTATGAATAACCCTGTACAGAAATACAGATCAATTATTTTGTATGAAAAAACAGAGACACATAAAATATGGAAAAATAACAAAGCAGTACAAAAAACAATGCGCAGAATGTATCTGCATTCTGCACCCTTGAGCTAAAGACATCATCGCAGCATAAAAATAATGCTGGTATTCTGTTTGAGAGCTAAATTTTGAACTTTAGCTTTCTCTTTTGCTTTTTTTTAGTATTTCGAAGCTAAGCACTACATTGAGCTTATTCCAAATTTTATTAAAATCAGTTTGGTAGTTACTATACCATGTAACAAACATTCAGACACACACAAACTTTCGCATTTATAATATTAGTAGGATAGTAGGACTACTAGCTGTTATCTCTTTATGTCCTCAAACGTTCACACGGAAAGTATCCTTACAGAGACAATGAGGACAAAATAAAACCTCTGCACTTGAAGAAGGTCGCCGCTGGTTTAGCGCGTGCGCTTTGGGACTTGTCTGAAGCGGGTGTGGTTCACGGATACATCCGCTGCGGACGGCTGCTGCTAGCTGCTATGGATGCTGATAGGATAGTGGTTAAACTGTCCGGACCTACGCTGCGGAACTACACGCATTTAGAGTGAGTGGACGGTGGAAGATATTGGTGTGGTTCGTGAAAAATAAAGTTATTGCATTGTGTTATTGGCGTCATTATTGCAGGCGAAATTGATCTCTGTTATAAATAGTCTTTTATCCTTATCTTTCCTTTTTTGATATTTTTTTTGACCACATCGGCACTTTCTGTCAGATGAGATATTGGTCAAACGCATGTCTAGTCTGATGTAAAAAAACTAAAGTAAGATAAAACAAATTACATAAGTACATCAATAAGGTTTTGTATGAAAACAATCATAAGAATAACATATGTAAAAATAATTAAGTAGTTAAAAAAGAGGAAATTCCTAAATTCTTTTATGTTCCTGATGAGATTTGATTTAAGGCGTAAATTAACTACAAATTCATTAAAATTTTTCAAAGATGAAAGGAGAAGATTTCTAAAAAATCTTTAGTAAGTTTTAAATAATACTGACGAATGTTTGTATGTTTACATCTAAATTGTTCCTTCCAGTGTTCACTGGATGCCTGTAGAGTTCTTCCCCGACATGAGCCTGGCGAAGCGTTCGGTCGTAGGCGACATCTGGGCGTTCGCGACCTCGCTGTGGGAAGTATTCTCGTACGGACAGTCGCCTACTGAAACCAACCCGGTGCTTACGGCAAGGGTGAGTTTACATATAATCTCTCAGTAATTTTCCTGGAAATAATGTGTCCTCGCGATTCACACTGTATTTTTGCCGCCAAGTTTCATTTCTATTACAGTATGTAGATCCCTGACACTTTAATGTATTTTCTTTTGAGCTTCGTTGGCTACTGTAGGTTTGTTGATTCTCCGTATAATCTCATTGCTGTTTTCATCATTTAAATAAACTCCAAACTTACCTGTGTACTTTAGGTTTTTGGCGGATAATCTTGAATCATTTTTGATTTCGTTTAGAGAAACACGTTTACATTACAAAGTAAAGAAGTTCAAATAAGCCGAATGGCTAGAGTTTTAAAACCGCCTAAAGATAAAGACCCCTGACACAGCTCAGTCGTTGTTGTGAAGTGTTACTGTCAATAGCATATCAGTTCTGTACTCGTTAATTTAGTATGTTAGTACAGACAGGGCTCTGTGACGACCGAGTATATTGGTACAAAGCTCTAACCGGGTGTACATTCCAGAGCTACGAGATGGGCGACCGGCTGCTGCGGCCGGCGCGCTGCCCCGGCGAGGTGTGGGCACTCATGCGGCAGTGCTGGCAGCCCGACCCGCTGCGGCCGCAGGAGATCATGCGGGACATGAACCACATGCTGCACAGAGGTGAGGGGGGCCGGGGCCGGGGCCGGGGCGGGGGGGAACCACAGCTCATGCGGGACATGAACCACATGCTGCACAGAGGTGAGGGGGGCCGGGGCCGGGGCCGGGGCGGGGGGGAACCACAGCTCATGCGGGACATGAACCACATGCTGCACAGAGGTGAGGGGGGCCGGGGCCGGGGCGGGGGGGAACCACAGCTCATGCGGGACATGAACCACATGCTGCACAGAGGTGAGGGGGGCCGGGGCCGGGGCCGGGGCGGGGGGGGAACCACAGCTCATGCGGGACATGAACCACATGCTGCACAGAGGTGAGGGGGCCCGGGGCCGGGGCGGGGGGGAACCACAGCTCATGCGGGACATGAACCACATGCTGCACAGAGGTGAGGGGGGCCGGGGCCGGGGCCGGGGTGGGGGGGAACCACAGCTCATGCGGGACATGAACCACATGCTGCTCAGAGGTGAGGGGGGGCCGGGGCCGGGGCGGGGGGGAACCACAGCTCATGCGGGACATGAACCACATGCTGCACAGAGGTGAGGGGGGCCGGGGCCGGGGCGGGGGGGAACCACAGCTCATGCGGGACATGAACCACATGCTGCACAGAGGTGAGGGGGGGCCGGGGCCGGGGCGGGGGGGAACCACAGCTCATGCGGGACATGAACCACATGCTGCACAGAGGTGAGGGGGGGCCGGGGCCGGGAGAGGGGCAAAAAGGGCGAGTTTGCAATAAACACAGGAACAAAACACAGACAAAAAAAAACTAATTCGGACATTTAAAATCAAAGCGACAAACAGACATCCTTCTTTTGACTCGGCCAGAATCCTGTTTGAGCTATTAAAACGTGGCTTATGTTAATTTAATTGTAATGAAATATTCTTATTTCATGGTAACTCTGCTTGCTCTTGTTCGAGAAAGCTCTAAAATCTGATTCAAAAAACATACAGACCGACACCGGACTCTCACCATAAGTTGTTTTTTACTTATTTGGTATGGAACCTTAAAAAGCCTTTAAACAATATCTAACATAATACTTTGATTACAGAATATGTCCCGATTCACGACTACGAGGAACCAAAGATATCATTGGATATGGAACACGCAGAAACTGTTTCAAGTGAGTACATACTATCAAAATGTAAGCTGAAACTTAAGTAGTGAAACCGATTTTATTTATTTCACTTTAAACAATTTTTCGAAGAAATATAGTTTTTAAGAGATTCTATGTAACTCTATACATCATCATCATCAGTCGTATTTTTGTCCACTGCTGGACATAAATACGATAGGATAACTATACAAAAATAATAGTTAAAAAAAAACTAAAAAAACACGCTTTTTATAAAAAACCGAACTAAAAAAATAGAAAATAAAATTTTATAAATTTAAATTAAGAATAGGGTTGAAAATTTCAATAAATATAAATTAATAATAGTGTAAATAAATAAATAGGTATATGTATTTTATTTTTAAAAAGCGCGTTAAAAAGCGTTAATTTATAAAATTTTATTTTCTATTTTTTTAGTTCGGTTTTTTATAAAAAGCGTGTTTTTTTAGTTTTTTTTTAACTATTATTTATTTTTCGCTTTTTAGTTCGATTTGCTAACTATTAACCATTATTAATATGTACAAATGTGTTGGTGTTATCCGATTTTGGTCGTCTGCTCAAGCAAATTAAAAATAAAATTGATGCGTAACAAAAAATATTGAGCAAAAAGATTTGTAGCCGCGTGGTTTCGATCCTCAGACCTCATAAAATAAAATTGATGCGTAACAAAAAAATATTGAGCAAAAAGATTTTCTAGCGCGTGGTTTCGATCCAGGGACCTCTGGGTTATGAGCCTAGCACGCTTCCACTGCGCCACTCTGTTCTCTGACACTAATGTCGAAATTACCATTTGTAAGTTAAACGGTATTAAAAGTTAAAGAAACTTTATAGAAAAAGCGTGTTAAACAAATTAATAGTTAAAAAAACTAAAAAACACGATTTGTTTAGTGTATTGTCATCGGTCCTCGATATATCTACAAAGTTTGAAAGAAATCTGACCGTTTAAAGTGGGTCAAAAACGCGCTCAAAGGAGTCGGTTACATACAAACATACAAACATACAAACATACAAACATACAAACATACAAACATACAAACATACAAACATACAGGTGAAGCTAATAAAAGGGTTAAATTTATCTGTTTTTGCAGGCGACAGATTTATACCGAGTGAGTTGAGCGACGCTGGAAGCAACAAATCGTTGATATCGGATAGCAGCGTGCTTTCCACCAACGGAACCATGTCCGACCAGTATGATAACCCGGTGAGTCATTGCGTTTATTTTATGCTATTGCTCAGGGAAGATTAAAATGACTCCGTGTGATGTACGTATGTTTTATGACGGCTCATAGTTCTAATCATTATGAAAAATGTGTACTGTGGGGCTAATCCTGAAATCGCGAAAAAAGTATCAGCTGTTTCATAGAAAAATGTCAATAAATAAATAACGTTTCACACTCATAGCTCCCACTAGGATAAATCCTGTGTCGGGGATGCCATGGAACACACACAAAGACAAGGACAACTAACACCCAGACCCAGAACAGATATTTAAATTCATCATTCATATGCCCGGCCGGGAATTGAACCGCTGAACCAAATAGCTTGTCAAAATCTCATCAGGTCGCCAATGACACTCGACAAAATCTATGGGATAGTTGATATTTTTTCGCGATTTCAATTTTGGTCCACAATGATGAGTACTTTTGATGAGCCCTTTTTGGCTTAGCATACCCTCTTCTTACAACCCTGTATACTCACCCTGTATTGGTCTTACTCAGATAACGAAAGTTAAGTTCGATCGTGCATGGAGTACTGTTCTCACCTTTGGGACGGATCAGCCAAATACCAGCTTGAGGCGTTGGAGTCTATTGAGAAACGTGCCAAAAAGCTCATAGGCAAAGACTCCCTTGTTCGGACTAAGCTCCAGAGTCTCGAGCATCGCCGCAAGATTGGTAGTCTGTCGGTTTTCTATCGGCTGCATTTCGGGGAGTGTGCGTCAGACCTGCATGCCCTTATTCCCTCTAGCCCATTCTATTATCGGACCTCAAAGGGCACAAAAAAGCGACATCGTTATATGGTAGATATACCAAAAACTCGTACGAAACGCTTTGATTCCACTTTTATTGTGCGCACTGCCAGAGTGTGGAATACTTTGCCCGAGTGGGTGTTTCCCGATAGATATAATTTGGGTGTCTTCAAGTCGCGAGTGAATCGGTTCCTTCTAGGCAAGCGTGCTCCATCGTAGACCACATCGTTGCTTAACATCAGGCGAGATGGTGGTCAAACGCAAGCCTATAATTGAATAAAAAAATAAAAACGAAAAGCTTTTGAAAATTGTCTCATTAACATCCGCTCCACAGTTCGCGGACAACAAAAGCTCCAACTCGCTGGACAGCTTGAACGCCCTCGCGTACGCGCTGCGCAGCGAGGTGTCGGGGCGCAGCGCCAGCAGCCTGGGCGGAGCGCCGGCCGCCGCCGCCGCCGCGCTGGACGAGGCCGACGAGGCGGCCGCCTGGGCCGCGCCGCGCCTCATGGAGTCCATCGTGTCGCAGGGGAAGACCTACCTCGTCACCATCACCAAGAAGATTGGCAGCGTGAGTGTCATCATCGTTAGCCTGTAGAGACACACCGCAGTAGGCCTAGTACGGTTGACTTTTCCTCGCTTTTATCCGCGCATCGACGAGACAAAGCTAGAATATGGAAATGTGAGAAAGTGACAGATTTTCTCGTGGAACAAAAGCGTGGGAATACAATTTGTCTGCGGCCCGTTCTAGTCCTGCTGGGTATAGGCCTCCTCTGCCTTGTGCCGATTTTCCCTGTCCCGGGCAAATGTCAGCCACGGATGACTCGCAATGGGTCTGTGGGCCTAGCACAACTTTGACGTAAAAATACGTAGCGAGTATTCGATAGAAAAGTGTACGCCATTTACACCCGTCAAAAGCACACTTGACAGTCGTAAATGGCGTACACTTTTCTATCGAAAACTCGCTACGTATTTTTACGTCAACGTTGTGCTAGCCCCACTGATCTCGTCGACCCCCTCCTAGCGTAAGTATATACTGCAGCAGTATATTACTGCTGAGTAAGTAGCGCCAGTAGCGCGACGCGCTAGAGGCGGCGCTGTTGTGAGTATGCTACATGGTCTTATACCATAGTCATAGACGGTTTAAGCAGCATTCAGGACAACTTCGTTGGACGTGTAAACCAATACGGGAGCGGCATGCTACTGAGGTAGTAACAGGAAACCCTGACTTACTCTGCTGCTGCATTTGTCATGATGAATAAACAAAACATTTATTTATTTATTTATTTATTTATTACGATACACCAACAGTAAACATATTATACATTCTTAAATTATAAAGTTATTAATATCTACAAGTGTCAGATATGTTCACCTATTATAGGCGTATACATCGTTCACCATTAAAAGTGTGAAGACATTAAGGGTAACTAGGTACTAAATTAATAATAACAAAATTTTGACAAAATATGAATATAACAAAAAAATAGTAATAATTCGACTACAGAACTAGACGACTGGTAAGAGACTTCACAAGTTTTCTTTTGAAAATCATTAAAGAATTTTGCCACACATCAAAGTCGTCTAAGGAGACATTACAATCATTGTATGTGCGACATAATCTTAAAGTAGGAGAGTTGAGACCTAAATTCGTTCTAGCAGCTGGCCGCCACGCCAGGATTCGGGAAATCTTATGTCTAGGATACTGAGAAGGAACATGTAGAGAAATTTCTTTGACAATAGATGAAAACATAAACCTTTCGGTCGATCGAGACAATTATAAACCCCTTGACTACGACTCTGACACTTAAAAGCGTTAACTTATTTCTCAACATCTCAATCATAATGTACACGGAAGACTATAATAATATGTGTGTGTGTGGTATAATACTGTTGTGTAATGTGTTTGGAAGTATTTCGTTTTTAACACGCTTTTATTTGTATGTATGTTTGTAACCGACTCCTTTGAGCGCGTTTTTGACCCACTTTAAACGGTCAGATTTCTTTCAAACTTTGTAGATATATCGAGGACCGATGACAATACACTTGTGGCGGCGCATGAGCATTCGACGTGCGCACCGACTGGCAGCGCGCCGCGGACTGAGGGCCGCGCTTTTTTTTTTTTTTTTTTTTTTTTTTTTTTTTGTAAATGACTACTGCTGTTGGCCGCTGTGGACTTTACAGCGTAACGGGCGTTTGGCGAGCGCAGATGGCGCTGGGCCTAAAGTTTTTGGGGGCGACACGCACAAGGGCACCTCGGAGGTACGAGCCTCGGCTTGGGCCGTCACCCGGGGTTGGGGAGTCTGACTTGCTCTGGCACCCCAGAAGGGGTGTGCCCTAGAGCCCTAGTAAAATGATCAAGTTGATTGTTTTGGTGTGTATTTATTATTCGGCTATCGGGTATATATTTTAGAGCAAAATCAACTTGATCTTATTGATTATTTTGTGCTGTTTGACTATTTGGTGCTAATCTAACCGATCTTCTAACAGATCCAGGGAGTCTTCGACCTCGCCGTCGAGGTCGGTGTGTGATTGTGTGCCTATGGTAACCGGCGCCTATACCAAAAACTGAGAATTTCCTATTGCTAGGGGCTGAAGGATCGGTCGAGCCCAGCGCCGCCGATGTTACGACTGCGATGGGATCGTCCGGATCACTTAAGATGTCTCTAGGGCGTCTACGTAGGGGGGGAGGATTTCTAGAAGCTGACGAGTAGTTCGAGGCTTCGACTACAAGAGGGTTGGGGTGGTGGGGGGCCGAGTCAAAGTAGCGGCGGGAGTGGTGTTTGATCCACTGCTTTATCGAGGGAAGCTCGAGATCACAGTGCAGATCGGCGTTTCGCATATACCAGCTAGCGCCGACTGCTCTACGTATAAACCTATTCTGAATGAGCTGGAGCTTGTCCAGCTCGTGAGGGGCGATGTGGGCAAAAACTACAGAGGCATAAGTCATGACGGGACGAATGCACACCTTGTAAATGTTGACTTTATTGCGGAGGGACATTTTGCTACGGTAGCCTATGAGTGGGGCGAGGCGGCCTAAAAAGAAGGCCGCCCTGTTACGGACCGTCTGGATGTGCTTCGAGAAGTTAAGTCTCCTATCAAGGGTTACGCCTAGGTACTTGGTCGAGGTGGCCCATGGAATGGGTTGATCGTAAAGCTTAACTTGCTTGCTAATGGGAGCTAACCGTCTTGGATGAAAGTACACTGCTGCACTTTTATCGGGATTTACTGTGATGGCCCACTTCCTGAACCAGTCACCCAGTTGGTTGAGGGCTTCCTGGAGATGGGCCACCTGAGTGGTCCAATTCCAGCCCTTGGTGTAAAGGGCGGTGTCGTCCGCGAAAAGAGCAAGCTCAACCTTTGGGTGGCGTGGAACATCAGAAGTGTAAGCCGAATATAGTATAGGAGCTAACGCTGATCCCTGAGGGACACCAGCGTTAATGGGACGGGGGGAGGAGTGTGTGCCTTCGACGCGGTAACGAAAGTTCCGATCCCTGAGAAAGTCTTGTATTATGAGTACAAGCCGGTCTGGGAACGACTGTTGGTATAGCTTGTATATCAACCCGTCGTGCCAGACTTTATCGAACGCTTTCGCCACGTCGAGGAACACCGCGGCGGTTCCTTGAGAGTAAGATTTGTGGGTGTACCCACGGGGGACTTTATTAAAACCGTCGTAAATGTACTCCGTGATGCGGTGTACCTGTTGGACGCAAGAGTGTCTAGCTCGAAAGCCAAACTGCTCATCGGGGAGGAGATTGTTATCTTTAATGTGGGACCAGATGCGCTTCAGAAGGACGCGCTCGTAAATTTTCCCTATGGTGCTGAGGAGACTAATGGGGCGGTAACTAGAGGGCTCTGATGCCTTCTTGCCGGGTTTATGGATACCTATGACGTCTGCGGACTTCCAGACGTCGGGGAACGAGCAATTTGCGATGGCGGCATTGAAGATGCTGACTAAGAGATAGATTAACGCAACAGGGAGGTGCTTGAGCACTTTGTTGGTTATTCCATCGGCGCCGGGGGCTTTTCTCGCGTGAAAGCCTCTGATTATCGACTCTACCTCCGAAGCCGTGACTGGCTCTAGAGTGTCAACTGGGGGGACTGAGGACTTTTCCTCTACTACTCTGGTCACCGTTTCGAGGTGCTCAGGGTCGACCTGACCTAACGAGGGGCTGCACTGCTCTTCGAGACTACGGGCAAGGCACTCGGCCTTTTCCTCGTCGTCGAATGCGGGGGGCAGGTTGGGACGGGAGAGAGGGGGCATCGGAGCGGTAGCGACAGATTTCAGCGATCTAACCAACTGCCAGTAAGCCAGGTGTGTTGGTTCGATTTCTGAAATCTTAGCTTCCCACCGTTGATTACGGAGCTCTCTAATACGGTTTCTTACGGCACGCTCGTAATACCGTAGAGAAGCTCTGTTATCCTCGGTGCGATACCGATCGAATGCTCTAGCAGCGGCGTGTTTCGCTCTCAATAGCTCCCTCGCATCCTCCGGGAGGGCCCAGCGTCGGTTGTCCTCCGCTGGGACCTCTCTGGAGGATCTACCGATGACGGTTTGCAGGTGGCTAGTGAGTGCGTCGATTGAAAGGGATACGTCCTGAGGGGACTCAATGTCGTCGGGGATCTTGTCCAGGTCAGGCGAACTGATCACCTTCAGGTTTTCACCCAAAAGGTCCCAGTTCACGACTGTCCTTGTCCGAGCAGGTCTGTCAGTTGGGTCGGGGCCCAACTGCATCAAGACGGGTCGGTGATCCGAGTCGAGCTCGTGTAGCACCTCTAAGGAGCGTAGCTGGAGGGCTACGCCCCTAAGAAGCGCTATGTCGAGTACGTCGGGTCTGTTGGCCAAGATCGCCGGGAAGTGAGTGGGGGAGCTGGGAGGGATGATGTCAAAGTTGAATTCATCCGAGAGGGAGTTAAGGGAGGTGCCCCTAGCGTTGGTCGCATTGCAGCCCCAAATTACGTGCTTGGAGTTAAAGTCGCCAGCCAGAATGACTGCGCTATCTAAGGAGAGAAGTGCTTCGAGGTCGCTACTTAGGAGGGTCTTGTTTCCTGAGAGGTAACAAGCAGCAAGGGTGATAGGGGCATGACCGGTCATGGCTAAACGGCAACAGGAAGCTTCTAGATTCTTAAGCGGGGGGGTATCTATGGGGATGCAGTGAAGAGACCTTTTGTAATAGATCAGGGTGCCTCCTTTGGGGGAGGTGAGCCTGTCATTACGAACCAAGCAGTAGTTAGCGATCTTAGGATCTTTCTTGGAAGGTTTAAGGAAGGTCTCGTTCACGAGCATTATGTCGACCTGATGGGCTTGGAGGAAGTACTGAATCAGGGACCGTTGATCCCTTTCTGCGGTAGACATACCGTTGGCATTAAAAAAAGCCAACGTTAGTGAGTGCGGTTTAACTCTCTTTGGTGTACTATCCATAATGGTACCTAAGAGAGTTGCGGGGCAAGACGCGTGATGGCGCTAAAGAGGGACGCGTGACGCTCCATGATCTCGATAAGCGAGCCCGGGTTGGAGCGGATCTTTTGGGCTACCTCTCGTACCTCTTCCATGTTTACGGTCGTGGCAACGAGGAGCAGTAGTGAGAGGTCGTTCAAACTATGGGAGGCCTGAGGGGCGGGGGCGGCTTTAGGAGCCTTGGGCGGTTGGGTCGCGGGGGCGGTGCGGCCCTGGGTGGCAGCACGGTTGGGAACCGATACCAAATTGGACGGAGTGATTGCCTTGGACCACGCATTGGTCGTTGGCAGGGGAGCGTCTACGAAGGTAGGCGCTGTTTGAGAAGGAGCGAGCCTCGGCTTGGAGCTGAGGCCCTGAGTGCGGGGACGCTGGCGAGAAGGGGGAGGCCTACTTGGGGTCGTGGCTTTGGGGGCCTTCGGGCAGCCGCGATAGTTCGCGGTGTGCCCTTGGGTCCCGCAAAGCACGCAACTGGGAGGAGTCGGGTCATCTCTAGTGCGCGTGCACAGAGAGGTATTGTGATTACCGGCGCATTTGACGCAGCGGAAGGCTGCCTCACAAAAGCGAGCGGCGTGACCGTAGAGCTGGCAGCGGTGGCATTGCCCGGGAACGCCTCTGCGTTTGGGAGCCTCCACCTTGAGGCCAGACAGATTGAGGATCTGTCTGATTTGGTATATTCTCTTGCCCTCGTTGCGCTCGAGAATAACCAAAACTAAATCTAGCGGGGTCTTTGTCCTGCCGCCTGTCAGGCGGTGGACGCCCAGAACTGGGAAGTTCTGGTTGATGAGATCGGCCCTGATGTCTGTTACATTCAGCTCCTTAGGGAGTCCGCGTATGACTACGCGGAGGACTTTCTCATCCTCTAAGGGATATGAGTGAAACTGGACCGTATTCTCCCGGAGCGATCTAGTCGCGTTCCGGTAGTCGGCCGATGTCGGGACACGGACGGAGATGCCGTCGGCACATGATTTGCCTGTGAAGGCAATATTGTGCTCCGTGAGGATGCGAGTGACCTCCTGCCACCGGTTTCTCTCGCGGAGAACCAGCGGGCGAGGGGGCCTCTCGGAGCGAACGGGGGGAGAGTTCGGGTCACTCGGGCCGCCGATATCGGTGGCCGAGGAGCCCTGGGCGGGACAGGGGGCTTTGGGTGGAGGCGGGGGCGAGGCAAAGACGTTCGCACGCTTTTTCGCCTTCGAGACGACGGTGAAGCCGTCGTTCTCGTCCGCGGACGCACAGACGTCCATACTACTTTGACTGCCGTGTACGGCAGTCAAGCGGAGGCGAGAGCGGGAGCGCGAGCGGGAGCGGGGGCGGGAGAGCGAGCGGTGGGCTGTGGTCCGAGAGCGGCCATTACGTTCCATCGGGGATCTACTTTTCGGAGTAGCGCGGTTCGCGGCGGGCAACTGAGGGCGAGGAGCGGCAACTTTACCCTTATTGGGCTTAGCTTGCGCTGCGGGAGCGGCCATAAGGGCTGGGGCGGGCGCGGCGGGTTTGGCTGTAGGAGCCGGTGCGGAGGGGGAGCATTTGGCTTTAGGAGCCGGGGCGGGTGCGGAAGGTTTGGCTTGAGGAGCCGGGGCGGAGTTCACCTTCACCACCCTGAAGAGTTCAGGGTGGCGGAGGTACTCCTGAATAGAACTGCCTTCCGATTCTTCCCTCAGAGAGGCAGCGATCGCGTTGAAGACGCGCTCCTGCTGCTCTCTCGTTGGGAGAGAGTCGACCGACATCTTTATAGATCCAGCTGGGGGAAGAGGTCCCCCGCTGGGGGCAAATGGGTGTGAATCTCCTTGCCGGGTATCGGCAAGGAGGTGTGTGCCTATATATGTGTGTACCTACGTGAGTCCCTAGTCGTCCTAACTAACTACTTACGTACGTACCGGTCGCGCGCACTTACACTTACACACACTTTTCACTTTACACTTTACACAGAACTAAACAGAACTAAACAAGCGGCAAGTTCCCGACCGTAGACAGACCGGTCGGCAAGGGCGGAGGGGCACTGTGGCAGGGTGGCGAGCAGCGGGCTGGAGCGGGTGGACACCTTGACCGCACCCTTCCCCTCGCTTCTGGCGATTCAAGGATCAACGGGGTGAGACCACCGGCGGCACCGGTGGAGGCCCCGTTTAGCCCGATCTGCGACAAGAAGGGGGAGGGGGCGGCTTTGGCAGCACAGCAGGGCAGCGAGCAGCGGGCAGGAGCGGGTGGACGCGTCCGTCCGGCACGGCGGCCAGCGGGCGAGTGAGCGGGCAGCGGCGAGAGCCCGACCGTAGTAGCGGGGCTTCAGGTAGCGCGCGGCAGGGCAGCGAGCAGCAGGCAGGAGCGGGTGGACACGTCCGTCCGGCACGGCGGCCGGCGGGCGAGTGAGCGGGCAGCGGCGAGAGCCCGACCGTAGCGGTCGGGGCTAGGCGGACTGGCCGGCAGGTAGCGGGGCTTCAGGTAGCGCGCGGCAGGGCAGCGAGCAGCGGACAGGAGCGGGTGGGCACGTCCGTACGGCGCGGCGGACGGCGAGCGAATCTTCATTCCCACTGAGGGCCGCGCGGGTGCAGGGGGTTTATTTATACAAACGCGCTCGGATGGTTCTGAGATGAATATTTAGAGTATTGTGTTAGATTTTGATTAAGTTAGTTAATTAGTATTTAATAAAGATTTGTTAGCGTTGTAGTTTTATTCCTGGAGGTTTAGAGTTATTATAAATATGTAATTTGAGACGTTTGTGATTAAATACTGTTAAGGGTTCTCGGGTAGGTAAGGATTAGACCTAGGTTAGTAAATTATCATTATTATTATTACTGTAAGCTTAGGATAGTATATAAGGTCGAACTGGCATAAAATAAATCAGTAAGCATTGAACCGCGACTTTATTTCGACATCCTGCAAACTGCTATTTTCCTCGACCAAGACCAAGATTACGGTGGATACAGTGACTCCACAATTGGTGACCCCGACGTTTACTCAACAAAATATGGAGGACAAATTAGCAGAGGTGAAAAGCGAACTGTCATCCGTTTCGCTTCAAGCACGAATTCCGCCTTTTTGGCGAGAAAATCCACGATTGTGGTTTGCACAATTCGAGGCAGTCGTTGCTGTGCAGAAGATCGGCGAAGATCAGAAATATAACCTCGTGATTCCCGTGCTGCAGCGGTCGGACATAGAACAAGTGAGCGACATTATATTGAAACCACCTGCGACGGGACGGTACGAGGCGCTGAAGGATCGGTTAATAACCGTATATCAAGAGTCGGAGCATCAACAACTTCAGAAACTTCTCAGTGGGTTAGAACTTGGAGACCAGAAGCCGACTCACCTGCTTCGGCGGATGCGAGATCTGGGCAGCCACAAATTTCCGGACGACGCATTAAAGGTTATGTGGATGACTCAAATGCCCACTCAGATTCGCGCCGTGTTATCAGTCAATCAAGAATCATCACTGGACGGTTTAGCTAACATGGCGGACAAGATGATTGAGCACACGGGGAGTACTTCTATTGCCGCCGTGAGCACTACTGCATCCAGCTTAGAAGCCTCACAGTTCGAGTTTCTCTCCAAGCAGATGGAAAAACTTTCACTAGAGATCGCAGAGCTACGTTCAGGTCAAAGAAACAGCGCCCGCTCGCGTTATCGATCGCGCTCCCGTACCCCAGCTGACAACAGAAGAAAACCAGGGGATCCGGATTGGCTATGCCGGTACCATTTCCGCTTCGGTAATAACGCCCGACGCTGTGAGTCACCTTGCGCAAGGACAAAGAAGACGGGAAACTAATGTCAACATCGACCGTGGCGGGCGTCGATGTTCCCTCTACAAGCCACCGCCTATGCGTCATCGACATGAACACGCGGGAACGTTTCCTGGTCGACACCGGCGCCGATATCTCAGTATTAGCAGCACGAGACAGAACACAAGGGCATTCAACTGCAGCGAAGTATCAACTTTACGCAGCGAATAACACGCCAATACGTACCTACGGAGAGCGCACATTAGAGCTCAACCTAGGGCTGCGGCGTAATTTTCGATGGACGTTCGTAGTTGCAGACGTAAAGACTTCAATCATCGGGGCTGATTTCTTGAGAAGTCACAAGCTGGTAGTCGACTTACACCGTCGCAAGCTGCTCGATAAAATAACGGATATCGATATCGACGCAATCGAGATCAATAATCACGATCCAGCCGTTTACATGGTCAATCGTGATCATACCTACCATGACATCCTGATGAAGTATCCAGATGTACTCCGACCCATGTCAATGAAGACTCCTCCGAAACACAGCGTGACGCATCATATTGAGACGACTGGACCGCCACTATTCGCTAGACCACGCCCACTACCGCCGGATAAGCATAAAGCGGCGAAACTGGAGTTTGAAAAGATGATCGACATGGGAATATGCAAGCCGTCGAAGAGCTCCTGGGCTAGCCCGCTACACGTAGTAAACAAGAAAGACGGCTCGCTACGTGTGTGCGGGGACTACCGTAGACTGAACGCCGTGACTATTCCAGACCGCTACCCGATTCCACGCATTCAAGATTTCACCTACCGGCTGCACGGAAAAACTATATTTTCGAAACTTGACATCAAAACTGCGTACTTCTGGATTCCTAACAGAAAAGAAGATATAGAGAAGACAGCTATTATCACTCCATTCGGCCTATTCGAGTTTACCTGTATGACTTTTGGTTTGCGCAACTCGGGGCAAACCTTTCAACGTTTTATGCACGAAGTTCTGAGAGGACTCGACGATCACGCTTTCTGTTTCGTGGATGACATCCTGGTCCACTCAAAAAATCCAGAGATTCACAGAAGACACGTAGAAGAAGTACTCGAGCGGTTGAACAAATTCGGCATTTCACTCAACATCGACAAATGCGAATTTGGCAAAAAGAAGATCCAGTTTCTCGGCTACGAAGTAACAACCGAAGGAATTAAGCCTACTGATGATCACATTGAAGCCATCAAGAAGTACCCGAAACCAGAGACAGTTCAAGAATTGAGAAGATTTTTGGGCATGGTAAACTTCTACCGCGATTGCCTACCACGTCAAGCTGAACATCAACACGAGCTCAACAAGTACCTGCACAATTGTAAGAAAAACGACAAGACACCGATACAGTGGACGCCAGAAGCAGAAAAAGCATTCGATAAGTGCCGCCAAAGCATTATCGACGCAACTACATTAACGCATCCAGTACCTAACGCTCTACTGTGCCTCCTGACAGATGCCTCTGATAAGAGTCTTGGTGGCGTTTTACAACAGAAAATAAACAACACCTGGAAGCCGCTCGCATTTTTCTCGAAGTCAATGAGCGAAACACAGCGAAGATACAGCGTGTACGATCGCGAACTATTAGCAATGTACACAGCTGTAAGACATATGCGACGGCTTATAGAAGGCAATGACGTAACTATTTATACAGATCACAAGCCGTTGTCCTACGCACTCACGAAACTACCGACTAGTGGTGACACTCCGCGGCGGGAACGCCAACTACACTACATTAGCCAGTTTTGCTCAAACATCAAGTACATCGACGGAGCAAAGAATAAAGCCGCAGACGCAATGAGCCGTTTAGACAAGATCGAAGAAATCCAGTTATCATCTAGCATCGATTTCGAAAAATTAGCTCAAGATCAAGACACAGACGAAGACTTGAAAATAATGAGAGAAAAATGCAACCTGCGATTTGATAACGTGTTTTTCCCAGGCGTTTCAAAAGCAATAGTATGCGAATCATCGACCGGCAAGCTACGACCCTACCTACCTACGGCTTATCGTTACGCAGCATTCAAGGCGCAACACGATATTAGTCACCCTGGCGTTCGAACGACACGCAAGATGATGACGTCAAAATACTTCTGGCCGGCAATGAACAAGGAAGTCGGAAACTGGACGAGAGCATGCATCGGATGTCAACGCGCGAAAATCCAGCGACACGTAAACAGTCCTATCGGCGAGTTTCCAGAATCAGCAAGATTTGAACAAATCCATCTCGACATAGTGGGGCCTCTGCCGCTGTCTAACGAATTCCGGTACCTGGTTACCATTATCGACCGCTGCACAAGATGGCCCGAGGCAATTCCAGTGCGAGACATAACAGCAGAGACAGTGGCCAAGGCTGTCTACGAGGGTTGGATAACAAGATTCGGGTGCCCACTTCGCGCGACGACGGATCGAGGACTCCAGTTCCAATCAGCCATTTTCAGCGCACTGATGACGAAATTCGGCGTCATGCACATCAAGACGACGGCCTATCATCCTTCATCAAACGGAAAGATAGAAAGATGGCATCGCACGCTAAAGGCCGCACTCATGGCTAGAGGCGCGTGCACACAATGGAGCGACGAACTGCCCACCGTGCTTCTTGGCTTACGCACCGCCCTCTGCGCAGACACAAGCTACAGTCCGGCCCTGATGACCTACGGTTCGACACTTCGAGTACCGTCTGATATTCTCGTTCCGGCAAAGGCGAACATAGAAGACGCTGCGTTCGTGCGCCGCCTAACAGAAACGATGGCATCACTGGTACCGAAACACAGAAGAACTACGTGTAAACAAACATTTGTTTACGAGGACCTAGCGACGTGTAATCACGTGTTCGTCCGTAACGATACAGTGAGAGGCGCGCTGAAACCGCCTTACGACGGACCGTTCAAGATACTCGAACGTCATGACAAGTACTTCAAACTGCAATTACCACTGCGTACGTCGAACGTGTCGATCGACCGGCTGAAACCTGCATACATACTAAATGAAGACACCGAGCGAGACGAGTCCAAACGCACAGCAGCAGTACCTACATCTTCGGCACCACCTCCGCATCAACCAGCATCAAGCATAGTACATGCGCCGCCAGCATGTTTGCCCGAGTCAGCGAAGCCCTACGTCACGAGATCAGGACGAGTCGTCAAAACAAGAGTACGCTTCGCTTGAAGGGGGCCTATGTGGCGGCGCATGAGCATTCGACGTGCGCACCGACTGGCAGCGCGCCGCGGACTGAGGGCCGCGCGGGTGCAGGGGGTTTATTTATACAAACGCGCTCGGATGGTTCTGAGATGAATATTTAGAGTATTGTGTTAGATTTTGATTAAGTTAGTTAATTAGTATTTAATAAAGATTTGTTAGCGTTGTAGTTTTATTCCTGGAGGTTTAGAGTTATTATAAATATGTAATTTGAGACGTTTGTGATTAAATACTGTTAAGGGTTCTCGGGTAGGTAAGGATTAGACCTAGGTTAGTAAATTATCATTATTATTATTACTGTAAGCTTAGGATAGTATATAAGGTCGAACTGGCATAAAATAAATCAGTAAGCATTGAACCGCGACTTTATTTCGACATCCTGCAAACTGCTATTTTCCTCGACCAAGACCAAGATTACGGTGGATACAGTGACTCCACACACTAAACAAAGCGTGTTTTTTAGTTTTTTTAACTATTATTTTTTTTATTTGTTACATTCATTTCATGGTGTGCAAAAATAAAGAGTTGCTGTGCAATGTACAAATGAAACAGCATAATCTAATGAAATTTTTATCCGTACAGGGTAACTACGGGCACGTATTCAAGGGGTGGATGGAGCGTGATAATCAAGAATCTCAGCGGAAAGAAGTGGCGGTGAAGAAACTGACGCGCCAGGCGTCCGAGAGAAACGGCACGTTATATGAAGACTTCAAGAACGAACTCGAGATTATGAAGGTAACTTCCACCAAGTACACAGACGGATTATATCTGTTGATTGATAGTATCAATCAACAGATATAATCCCCTCTAAAACTAAAATAGTATTCTTAGGGCAACATAACTTGGGCGTCATTTCGAAATAGATAAACTCTTTATTGTTCACACCATAAATTACAAACAAAACGAGCTGGAAAATCTTAGCCCAGTGAGTTTTAGAGCCGGCCAATCGTAAATGCGTATGTATATTTACCTCGTTCCACTACCGACGCATTGAGTTGCTTTTTAAAGAGAACTTATCTGCATGCACCGCACCTGACCAAAAACGTGAATGATAATGATAAAAGTAGCCTGTAATGTATTTTACTGTACCCCTGACAACGTGTATGTAAAGATCGGTAAAGTAGTTAGAGAATACAGACGCCATGTCGAACAGGGACGTAAAAGCACTAGGAGAGGACCGCCGAGGTTGGAAATTACTCCACCAACAAGATCAACGCTCTTAAATTTTGAATGAATGAAGTAGTTAAAAAGTGAAAGTTTAATTAACAAAAATTCAGTTACGATTCTAATTTCAACCTTTTCAGACTTACCGTGCGCAATCGAGGACATGAAATTATCCTACCAAAATTAAATAGTAACATAATATATTATATGTTTGTTCTAGTCCCTTCAGCACATAAACATAGTGGAGATCCTGGGCTACTCGTGGGACCACGGGTCGGACGTGCTCATCGTGATGGAGTACCTGGAGGAGGGCTCGCTCAACTACTACCTCAAGTTCCAGGGGGACAAGCTGCGGACCGACCACCTGCTCAAGTACGCCAAGGATATTGCTACGGTAATACTGTTAAGAGTTAAGGAGAAAAAACAAAAAAAAACGTTTCACGCTCATAGCTCCCCACTAGGAATAAATCCTGTGTCGGGGATGCCATGGAACACACAAAGACAAGAGTGACATTCTTAGGAGGATGCTTTCACCTGCAGAGGGGTCCTTGCAAATGAGGATTAATATAAACACAATAACAATACTCGATTTTTATTTAACATGACAAAATAATGGAACAGACTGCGGGCTTCATTGTTTCCTGAGAGATACAATCTTGGGTCTTTAGGCATTGTCAGTGTCATGTTGTACAAGGTAATCAGTATGATTAATAGGCATGACGACAGTATCAAAAAATCGCCGATTCAATGCTTTCAGGGGACTAGCCAGATTAAAAAAAATTAAAACACATGTTTAGTTTTATTTTTAAATAACAGATTATTAAGATTTTCAATAAATTAAAACATTAAAATACAGCAATCGGCCATCTTGTCAGAAACAACAATCACAGCGTATGACGTCACGCTTCAGTGAACTCAGGTCATCCGCCGCTCATCACGCATAGACACAATGACATGTTTACTAGCCGTGACGTCAAATCGACGCCATGACACAAGCAAGCTGTTTCCGGGCACTGTTGAAAAAATATGTGAAAAATGGCTTCAAACTTCGTTAAACTTAAGTTTATTACCGAAATAAAGGCTTTTTTGTAAATAGTAAATGTGTACTCACATTATGGAAGAGGATTTTAAAATCTTTCGTCACGCCTATTGCAGGGTATGGACCACGTGTCAGCTAAGAACGTGGTCCACCGCGACCTGGCGACGCGTAACATCCTCGTGGTAAACAAGTACCACGTCAAGATATCCGACTTCGGGCTCGCGCGTATCATACCCAAGGAGGAGAACGCGTACCGACTCAAGACTGAACGGCTGCTGCCTATTAACTGGTAAGTAACTTGCTCTAGTATAGTAGTTAGTCTTAGTTAAGTACCATCTTATTGAAATAATTTAATTATCAATTTAATTGAATAATTGAATAAAATATATTGAATTAAACATTGAATTAAATATTGAATTAAATATTGAATTAAATATTGAATACTCATATTGAAGTTTTGATGTTAGTAAGGTAAACTTTTTGCGATCACATGCTGTGTACTGTGTGTGAGAGTGTAATTCATACAGAAATCAAAGTGTGGTCTTGTTACTTGGCTACTTGGAAGAAGGGTGTGAAAAAAAATTACAAAATTTTATAGGAAAAAAATGCGACATTATCTTCTGGACACATGTGCAATAATATTGTTTTGGTCAAACTCAAAGCTTTTGAGTAACCCCTTGAAGTTTTACCTGTATCATATCCAATCATCATGAAATTTTGCATACACGTCTTCAGAGGACCATAAAAAACACTTTTAATCATCACCGTCACTTTTTTCCATAACCGCACAGGAAAAACCCAAATGCGCAGCTACATAGTTCACAAAATTCACCGCTGTCATTACCCGTAGGTACGCGCCCGAATCCGCGGTGGAACCGTGGCACTTCTCCACGAAGAGCGACGTGTGGTCGTACGGAGTGACTGCGTGGGAGATATTCACCCGCGCTCGGCAAGAAGTGCCCAAGTTCGACGTGGAAAGGCCGAGGGAACGAGCTTCTTGGTAAGTGATATACAACATACTTCTTCAGTCGTTCCCTCATTTCTGGGGATCGTGGTCAGCGGAACCCCTTAGCCGGGTAATCTGTCTCCGTGTATTCCGGTCCGGTAATATAATAGAAAGCATTCAGAGCAATTCAAAGTCAGCGTTTGTTTCGCTATGTTTCCTAATATAATCTACACATAAACATATTTTATAAATAAATACATTTATTTGTCATAAAATGGAAAAACTTAGGTCCAAGAGTTCCAAGGAAGTCATAAATTGTCACACAAGTTAAGCTTGTCACGAAATTTAGTCGCACGTTTATTATATCTGCCCAAAATTACTAGACTAAAAGCTACCTTTACCGTCTGGACGAAAGAGACGCTTTCCTTTTTGAACCCCCGACGCAAAAACGAACTTTGAATTTGCTTGTATGTTGGTGTGTCTGTCTGTGGCATCGTAGCTCTCGAAAGGATGAACCTATTTTGATTTTTTTGTTTAAAAGGTGAATTTTTCGGGAGTGTTCTTACCTATGTTTTGTCGGGGATTTGTTAAATTTTAAATTCAATTGTTATGCATGGTCATAACTTACTCGTTCATCATTGTTCTAGCTTTCAAATACCAGAAGGCTGCCCCTCGGAGATATTCCGGCACCTGATGAAGGACTGCTGGAATCTGGATCCGAACCTGCGACCCAAGTTCATAGATCTCGTGCACATGTGCAAACGGTTTATTGATGAGTACAAGTAATTTGGACGATTTTACGTTATGGCTTAATACTACACTACGTAGGCATGTAAAGTATGCCTTTCAGACAACGCATTAGCGTAATTCGCACTCAATGAAACTTGAGTCCACCAATGGTACGCCACAGATGTGGTCGCTTAGAGTGGATCAGTAAGTTGTGTGATGTTTCGAGCTTCGAGAATTTATTTGATGTAATGTCTATGACAAGAGCAACGCTCTTAAATTTTGAATTATTGTCTATGAATAGTCGTGTTGATTCTACGTTTTCAGAAATATTTTTATCGTTAAATGCAGAAATAGACGATGTCGTAAAGGGTCAGGCTTATCTAAGAGACGCAAGTAAGAGTTTCAATCATATTTTACAATTCATTCATTTGTGAAATTTTGCTAATTTAGACATCACATTTGAGTGTTCTCCTTCCGCCAGCTAGCGTCCAGTGAGTCTTGTAAAATCAGATTCTGTTAAATCAAAGGCGGATTTATATAGAGCTTGCAAAAAAAAAAATGAACATAGAAATAGCTATTTTTTGACTATTTCTCTATGTGGGCTGAAATCCAGAGAATCTGTCCACATAATTCAATCCAGTCCAGCTTCCAGCGCTGAATTGAGAAGCCCACTTTTGTTAGAAACGTGTTTGGAACTTCATAAAAATTATTCCACTGGACCAACCTAAACGGCGTAAATCCAGTGATACTGGATTGATGTAAATCAGCTTTGATAGATAAACTTTGACCCGACATCTATGTCTCTTATTAAATGTTGTATATCTCTTACAAAAATATTGTTACACATTTTTTGTCGACTTTATTCTGATCTAGTAAATATATATTTAAAGGTTGTTAGCGTTTTGCGTAATTACGTTTTGCACAAACTGCCAATTAGTGTAGTAACGTTTCTGTGGTTCCTCGAAGCATTTGCCTTAGTTCCGTATATTTACCTTATAAATAACATTATATATTTTACGCACGTTTAATTTGTAAATATTTTGCTGTTATATAAAAATGAGAAGCAATTTATATCATATCTCAATTGTGTTGAATCTAAGTGAACGTTTACATTTGTGCAATTTATATGTAGATTAGGGTTTTTAAAGATATTTTCTCGCTACTTTCTGGTGTTTGAACCCAGTATGTTTCTACTTAAATAAGGAAAAAGTTGTAGCAATAATTGCAAAAGGAAATGGCTTTGCGCCACTTTTACTTAATTTAAGACGTATGTGCTTGCCGTGTAAAATAAAACTTTATGAATTATTTAAGATCAATTTTAGATGTAGGCTTCTTTGCTGTTCAATAATTTTTATTCGAGGTACATTGTTAGTTAAGTATTGTTGGTCTGATCCGATATTTTGCGTCAGATTTCGTTAGTGTTTAGTAATTATTGAAGAAAGAGCTGTTTTAAAAAGCCATTTATGCTTCAATGTCCTACAGGATCGCTAAGCAGGTAGCTTGGGTTGTTAACACCTTATTTATCACGAATGTCAGCCTTCCACGCTAAGCGGAGATTTTTTCCAAAAAATAAACCAAACCACGCTCTGCTATATTTTTTGAGAAACCGACAACAGTTAAAGATACGAATCTAAACGAAGCGGCGCTAATATTGCCCTTTCACTCTCACAATTGCACAATATTGCTAGTGTGAATGAGAGAACATGATTAGCGTCGCTGCGTTTAGATTTGTTTATTCATTGACGCGGAATATACGGTAGTTTTGGTTTTACACTTTTTATTAACGTTGTTGTGGTCAATTAAATGTACGGATGATTCATTGTGGAAGGTAGACTTTATTGGTAAAAGGTAAACGCATATTCATTGAGATTTCTAGAACCACCAACCACCAAGTATTGGATTGCATTGCATTGAGATTATATTTAAAAATGTTCTCGAGCCTATTGGGTCAAACTTGTATGAATTTCATAGATCAAGAAACACTGACCTTATTAAGCATAAATGCTCGATAAGATAATTTAGAAGATTTATTTTTTTAGATTTGGTTTGAGGTTATTTTTTTGATTCATTTTTGTAGAAGTGTCTCACAAATGTTGTATTACAATTTTGTTTATAGAGCAGCTCTGCGAGTATGGAGTATTCGATTTATATTTAGACTCCTCAAAATGGTTTTTGTAGACGAAAAATGCTAAATATTAAGAATTGAATCGACTCAACAGATATTGTCGACGACACAACTTAAGTTTGTCGATTGATGTCATTGACAGACAATTTTGACTCATTTGTCGAGCGTTTATGCATAAAAGGGTAACATATTAAAACTAATTCTAATGTTTACTGATCAAATGTGATACGTAATTTAACGAAGTAATCGCGAATCAAGCGTTTGTTAGTGTTAGTTATACAAATGTTAATAAATGAATTGGTTTTTGTAATACCATGGTTATGTAACAGTTAGCGTTAAAATATCGACGAGTCAACCAATACAGCTTGCATTGTTTGACTAAAAAACCAAAGATGATATTATAATTATATTATCCTGATATCTAGAGAGCAATTTATTTTTAAGAATTTATAAAACGTACTTTTTAAATTTTATGCGTTAATTAATAAGTTTGCAATTTGAATAGATGTTTGTATAATTAGTTAGCGAGATCATGGTTATATATGTACATTGTTTTTGTAGAATTTGATATGATTGTTTTAAGACTAAGCTAGATGTTTTATTCGATTGTTTTACGCATTTATGAATGGCAACATCAGGTAAAATATGAATGACTAAACCGTATATTATATATTTTATTGGATTGTGATGAAGTACATAGACTGAGAACAACGTATCGGTGCTAAGGATCGAAACTGGGCCTTATATTTTCATGTTAAACTTTTCGAATAAATTAGGATTTGTTATTGAATTATTAGACGATCAAATCAGCCTAGGTTTTTGACTGTTTTACACTTTTTTCAAAAATATTGACGTATGTACAGAAATCGTGGTTTTGGAAAGATTTATGACATTACGAGTAGACATTTGATTTCAATTATATTTTATGGATATTGTATAATTTAATCCAACCCTTTGACGTCGGACAAAACAGCGCCACTTTCGCATTTTCTTTCACATTGCGAAAGTGGCGCTGCCACGATCGTGGACATTCGATGTTGAAGATTGGATAAGATTTTCCAGCAGGTATGTTTGCTCCGAGTGAAGGTATACGAGTGAGGAACAACTAGGTAGTAAGTAAAATTGCGTGATTACGTCAACTGTCAAAATAAATACAATCGCAATAATGCTATCAGATTCGCGCTATATTAGAACACTTCGCGCGCGTAAGAAGGAAGATTGGCGATTTTTGGCAACAGCTAACGTAATTAAGCTGGCCTTTCTACGAGTGAGATACTGTAGTATTGTAGCAAGAGATGCAACGACTTGAATAGACTTCCTAGAGTTAAAAAGTTGACGAAATGAACAGTACTGTTCAGTGTTCACTCTTCAGTCTAATCCGTTTCAATATCCGTGCTTCATTTTCGACCACATCGTCGCTTAACATCAGGCGAGTTGGTGGTCAAACGCAGACTTTTAGCGTTAAAAAACGAAGGCGCGCTGAGAAGCGTTCTGAAAGCTGCTAATAAACAAAATAATAAAATTCCAAATGAACACATTTTCTTCATAATTTAACATAATCTTCATAAACTTATTATTCAATTTTATGAGACAACAATTTTTCTAGCTTATTTAATAATAGAAACAAAAAAAAAACAAAAGCCATCAGAATTTAAAGATTTCAGTGTTCATACTTTTTAATTTGGTCCTTAGGCGAAGAGTGAACAAGTGAATGAACTTATACAATTGTATTTATTAATATAATATTCAAGTTTTAACATTGTATGTTGTTTAATTATACTTGTAAAAGTTTAAAGTCAATTGGAATACCTAGAATATCGATCTTTTTATTGAGAAATAATAGACCGTTGTTGAATTTATACGTAATTATAACGGCCTATTAGACATACATTTTAGAAAAATACGTCTCTAAACATATTGTGAAAATGAAAACACTGGTCAATAATAGTTTTGTTGCCTTGGATGGTTTCGAGCAATTTTATGCCAACAATTTACGAAATTATAAATAATTTTTAAATATTGGTTCTAATTTTAGAAGCCAATTCAGAACTTGAATATATTCATAAACTGTCTACTTGAAAGTATCTACATATAGATATCGCAGAAATAATTAAATAAACATAAATACAAAATCGGGCAACAGCTTTATTCCGATTTCTACTATT
This sequence comes from Alcis repandata, assembly GCA_949125135.1. NCBI lineage: Eukaryota > Metazoa > Arthropoda > Insecta > Lepidoptera > Geometridae > Alcis > Alcis repandata. Next base: position 7,195,617 of record OX421237.1, read on the forward strand.
TTTGAAATGGGTTAACAGAGTAGTAATATCTACTGGATAAAAGTTCCAATAAGTAAGCCCGTTCTACTTGGAAACCATCTAGTCTTGCCGAGCTGTTAATTTTCTTCAAAACAAATCATTTATACTAAATGATAATGAGTCAATTCTTCAAATTTAAATAAATATATTCTATTCACTTTTCCATTATAGCCTATTTTATTTGCACGATAATAATGTTAAATGTATTATACACTGTACGCGTGTATTGAGCACTTTTTATATTATAAGGGCGCGTTTTTTACCACAGCGGGTAGCGTAGTGATGGGCGTCGAACAAATAATACTTAGAGACTCGTATGTACTGATCCAGTCAATTGAAAAATGATAATGACAGTGACGTCGTTTCAATAGTGCTATTTTCTAAACCAAACCAAAATCACATACATAGAGATTTCTCTTTGTATTATTTTTTAACATACTGAAATGAATAAAAAGAGACGAAGATCATTTGAGTACACATAGATTAGCTTTGTGAGTGGTGCCTATGCCGGTATCAACACCAAAGAGACTGGTTTACAAAATTATATGTTCCACGGACATACTGGTCGATTTTCTGAATGGGTTTTGATAATATGAATTTTTGGGAATCCAATTTGCTCTTAAGACCAGTAGGATAAATAAATGCATCGTCAATTGCCACCGCGCTTGTCGCCACCCGCCTCCGCTCTCGCCCCGCTGCCCGCTGAGTCCTAAAACGCGGCCGAAGTTGTTTTAATGTATGTATAGTCAATTTTGAATCTAAACCATTGTGCATTGTCACCGTTTCAGGATGTTGCTGTAAATATTGGTTACATTGTAGTTAAGTAATTATCGTTTTATTGTAATGTTAAGACTGGGTCATGTCGTTGTTTCGACCAATGTGAGAGATCATTGAAATTTAAAGTTAAAAACCTCAGATTCAAATTACTCGACTTTTAAATATTTGTTCTGGCTAAAACATATTTTCCAATCCAAAATAGAATTCTGACAACAGTTAATGACTTTTAGAATCCTTTCAAAACAGAAGAAATTTCTTTGAATACAGTAAAGTACACCGGGTTAATTAATTTTTGGGTAAACAGTAGGCGAATGACTGAAGGACTCGTTTCTACGAACAGTTGAACTTTCGTACTTATACCAACTGGGTCCGTACCATGAGCTCTTAGCGCGGGCTGAATTGAATCGCGTTGCCTTTCTTTCTCGCTTTTTCTCTAGCTGACAAAGCCAGGGCGATCCAGATTAAGCTCTAGGCAAGCGTGCTCCATTGTAGGCCGCATCGTTGCTTCCCATCAGGCAGGATGGCGGTCAAACGCAAGCCTATTTTTGAATAAAAAAAAAAAGCTCGCGCTAATAACATCGAGAGAACTTAGTAGGGAAATAATAGGTGTAAAACGGAATTTCCATCTACCCGCCCTTTATTTAAATTCAGCCTTAGATCTACAATTAACATTAGTAGTCCAGGCTACCTACACCCTTCAGGATTAAAATTGGTCATCAAAAAATAGACTGACAAAATAAGAAATGGACGGAATACATTAAATTTTCTTGTGGTCGGTCGAAAGTAGACTCAAACCAAATAGTAACAAAGTCGTTTCGTCCTTGTCAAAGAGAAATTCAACCTGAAATACATCAGGCGTGTGATAATTCGGCCTATCGTGCCATCAACCCAGCTCACCAAACAAATAACAGTCTTATTTGATTTATTATTTATAGACACAATACGAGCCATATTAGCGTTGTAAATTATACGAAAGCTCGTCGAATACAATATTCGATTTTGCGAAGTAATAAATAAACTATGTCGTTGTGGAATTTTCCGATAAGTACTTTAGGTATTGTCTTGATAAAAACTGGGTGTAGTTTCTATACAAGGTTATTCATAAAGGGTTTGCTAAGCCGAAAAGGGCTCATAGTACTCATCATTATAAACAACTTTTACTATGGGACCAACTCGAAATTCGCGAACAAAAAATCAGCTGTTCCATTTTGTCGAGTGTCATCGACATTCTTCTATGGAACACCTGATTTTTTTGGCGATTTTCCGGTTGGTCCCATAGTAAAAGTTGTTCATAATGATGAGTAGGTACTACGAGCCCTACGATTGGTCCCTAAAAAGCTTTTTTCGCTATTGATAAAAGTTAGGTATATAAAAACATTTCAGTACGAATCTCGCTTCCTGTTGAATTCTATAGATTTCCGTACATTTGAAACAAAAATTGTTTCCGTACATTTGAAACAAAAATTGTTTCCGTTCAATATTTGAAACAAAAGTTGAAAAACCTTTTGATATCGGTACATTGCTAAACTACGAGAAATTGGAACGAGCTCAAAGGAAGTTGCGGGAGGTATTCAAATTCCCGAATATAATGCATGGAATGTTTCAATCGACGCATTATGTGCTAAGTTGTGCAAATTTCTATACCTCTACAATACACCGACATCGCCGGCCAAGCGTCGATATGAAGATAACTTTAAGTACGTTTTTATACCTACTCTACGTAAACAAATTCAATGTTTTTGTGGGGAATATATTCCTTATTACGTATGGGTTAACTTCCTTTTTACCTTGTACACAGAAGTTTACAGGAGCTACTTCTGGTTTGAATCTAACAAAATTAGCGTACCTATAACAAGATAAATGCTCCTAACTTTTAACGAATCAACTTTTAAATGAGAAAATAAAATTGTATTTCCATGGGTAAGAAACTCGTAAATTGTCAACTTTAATAACCATGATTGTTACAAAATGTTTTCTCACATTGATCGAAACGACGACATCTAAAATGTTATTTGCCATGAATTTAAAAATAAATTATTGTCGGTAACGCCCTGTTTTTAATTCAATCTTACCTTCTAATGAAACAGTAATCAGAGTCCTAACTGAATTAGAGTAACTTCTTCGAGAGTAGTGAGAAGTTCTATTCAATTATATAAGATCAGCTAGGGTTACCTACTATGGTCTTAACGAGCTTGGAACTAAGCGTCGTTAGGAATAAAGCCAAGGATACACTGGGGACAAATGTCCCGAGACTCGTGTCGCCAGCAACCTCGGGTGAAGTGGCGCGACGTTGCCGGACTGCTCGATATCCTGGCAACATCGCGCGACACGTGTCGCCAGCAACGTCGAGCGAAGTAGCGCGACGTTGCTGGACTTCATTCGACATGTCTGGCAACATCACTTGCCTTGTGAAACACAATGTCGTGATGTAGCGAGACGAAGACGACGAAGACGCACACGGCTTCGCCCGACATGTCGCCGACGCGTGTGTCAGAAAATTTGTCTGCAAGTGTATCCCTGGCTTAAGTCCCTGTCCTTACTATTAAACTTTCTGCTAAAGGTTACGAAAGGTGACATTTTCCGGGGTCGTTCCCCAGTTGTCTTATCAAATAGTGCTACTTGTATACTGGGCTGGGACTGCTGGGAACTAACCTAGTAAGAATAATTAGAAAAATAAGATAAACGTAGTACCTACTATCGGCAAGTTTATTGGAACAAAATTCCCGGTAGTCTCACAGATAAACACCTTCTAGGTATTCAATGAAAAACAACTCTGTGGTAGGCTCTAGCAGGAATGATCCATTTACGAGAACAGTCCTAGTATTCTAGTAGGAATACCTAGCTATAGTTTAAATTTGATATCGGTACAGATACGAGATGCAGTTAGTAAAATATTAAAATGAATATTTAGGTAGTATCATTTTTTTTGTCAGTTAAAATACACAATACATTTTAACATATTTGGCTAGAATGCAACGTACATATTACAATTCCGGCTAGTGATGCCGAATTGGCTCATTTTTAATGTTTCTGCGTACAGCGCTCAGCCCCGGATCTACAAATTTTTTTAGGCGGGGCAAAAACTGAAAATGATATTTATTTTTACCTTTATCATCTATATCAGTGGTCGGCAACCTTTTGGCAGACGCGGGCCGCATAGTGACAATTTGAAATAGTGGCGGGCCGCACTTGTTCAAAATAATCAAACAAAACCGTGTTTTTTTTTCAATGAACCAAATAATTCGATTTGGAGAGCTTTGTGAATCAAGCACAGTTGCTCAACACAGTGCTTGATTAAGTAAGTTCAAATCTCGTAGTAGTTTTTATCAACCGGCATTTGGATGTTATACGCAGCAAGTTTAAAAGCACAAATAAATAAAAAAAAATCGCGACCGCAGCGAGCGCGAAAATTTTCGACATTGTTCATTAATTCAAAACATAGAATTTTTACGAATTAAACGTATAACGGAAATTAAGCGCCATGAATACGCGAGCGCAGCGAGCGCGAAAATTTGAGATATTTTTGATCAATTTACGATAGATTTTTACGCGTCAGGCTATTTACAACGAAAATTACACAACGCTCGCGTCGCGTCGGGTACAAAACTTGTAATATTTTCAATCAATTCAAAAATAATTGTGGCCTTTATAAAATAAATAGTAATGCGCGAACGAAGCGAGCGCAGAGATTTGAAGATCTTTTGTTTTTAGGACGGGCTATTACGTAACGGAGTGTATTTAATAGATATGAGAAATCAAGAATACGCGAGCGCAGCGAGCGCGAAATATTGAGTTATATTGTCATTTTGAAAATAAAATTCACGCGCTAGGTCACACAAAACACTAAACAATAACAATGTGGAAATTTTTGAGACGTATTTTTAGCAATTTAGGATATGCATATTTATTTTACGAGAGCCTGTTTCCAAACGAAATTGCACTCAGTAATGCGTAAACAGAGCGGAAATAATGCATTTATCGCTGTTCTTTCTGTATTAAGCTTATTTATTCAGATAAAACCGTTTTATTTGACAAATCAATTAACTCCGTTTTGGGTAGCTTTGTGTATTAAGTTTTGATATAAAAATTGATAAATAAAAAATGTTTTTGCATAAATTTTCCTGCCCACAAACAGTGCTCGATTAATAAGCGGAAACTACAAAAGCCTTTAGTATGTTGTACGCAGCAAGTCTAAAAGCACAAAATAATCATAATAATAAGAAATGTTTAGGCATTATTGATCAATTCAGAACAGATCGATCATATTTGAAAATTATGCACAACGGAAATTAAACATCAAGAAAACAAGCGCAGCGAGCGCAAAAAAGTGAGACGTTTTTCAGAAATTTGGGACAGGCTGTTTACTAAGGAAATTATCCACTATTCAAAATCTAAATCAAATCAAAAGTTTTCAACCAACACGAATAGATTGAAGATTTTTTCGGTCAATTCCAAAACAGTCAGCATCTACTTACCGAAAAGAAAAACAAGACGCGAGTAGCGAGCGTAATGATTTTGATTTGGTTGTTATTAAATTAAACACAGGCTATTTAATTACGGCGTGTGTGTAATGATTATAAATAATTAATCAAAAATATGCGAGCGCAGCGAGCGCGTTTGTTTTGGCGTCTATGTCCTAGACGCCTTCAGTTTTTATTCATACGGTAACTTAATAAAAAACAAGTATTTTCTTTCCTGACAAACAACACGCATGTTCATAATTAAAAAACACTGTCGTGGAGAGAGATCAACGAGGGAGTTTTCGAATACTTATCATCCCTTTCGCACGCACGGTAACCAGACGCGTGCTGCCGCGATCTGCGATTCCTGCGGGCGAGCGGGCGCGTATTTTGACTATGCCCTACGCGCCTCGCGAATAATAAATGTTCGTACAGCACGTCTTACTCCGCGCTCTGGGTATCGATCGAGTTGATATGGTCATGACTGTACTTGTACTATTATTTATTCCGTGGTCAAAGTTTAGTAAATGATGAGTTGTCTATTGGTCTATAAAGTGTGAATTTGGCGCCCCCCTAAGCTTGACGCCCGGGGCATGGGCCCCGGCTCGCCCCCCCCCTAGATCCGGGGCTGACAGCGCTCTCATATTGTTAATATATATAAGATTAGGACGAAGGGTGCGTAGCATCCTTAGAATTTTATTTGATATCCACATTACCACATTGCATCGTCTAACAACGAGGAAGGATACAGCTGCTATAGAATTAATCCGAAATGAAACGGTAGAGTAGTTCTGTAGGTACTATAATACGAGTAGTAATAGCACGCAGTCGTGTCGTCCCACAATGCCCGATCAACAGGACCACTTCCTGAAATTGCCACTTCCTAAAATTACCACGTTTAACATTCCCAACTCCCATTTACTCCACTGGTACAATTATGCCTAGTTCCCAAATACTGTGTTCCTGAAAATGATGAGTTCGCGAGTGAATCGGTTTGTTCTAGGCAAGCATGCTTCATAGTAGACCGTATCGTTGCTTACCATCAGGCAAGATGGCGTTCAAACGCAAGATTATTACTAAATAAAAGAAAAAAAAAAGTTTCTGTCGAATTCTAGGTGTGCATCACGCACGTATATGTATATCAAATACCTAGGATACAAGCTATACCTCAAACTCAGTGTTTACCTTGTCAGTGTTCAGTGAGTATCCCAATAGGCAGACGCTTGCATATAGGAGTAGCTAACTTTACGACGTGACACCTCACTCGATAAATGGCAGGCATCCGTCGCGGAGCGCTGAGGCGAGCGGCGCGACATGACACATGGCGCTGCGACAGACAGCGACGCGATGCGACGCCTCGCGCCGCGCCGCTTCGTTGCATCGTCATCAGAGCATTCACTCCGGACTGCACTGACGGGTATTGATGGATGGTGCGCTGTGGGACATCGGTTAGTCACATACAGAGGCAGCGTATGTTACTCTACCTATTTTAGTCTTGCTAGCTTTATTTTATCAAGGTCCGAAAAAAGGCAAAGAACAGAAAAATCTAGAAAAAAAGAAACAAAATACCAGGGCCTTCTTTTGTCTTTTTTGTTATCACAAATCAAAAATATGTATTGAAGTATTGACCTTACGTAACATTGAATGTTGCAGGTATGTTAAGTCACGTTAACAAAGAATTTTACACTGGAATTTTATCTATTATTATTTTCAGATCCTACAGTTAAATCATTTTACTTAGCCATTTTTCAATGTCAAACTAGCTTACTCAGAAAATGAAACAAGTTATTAGGTATATCCAGGAAACCCGTATTAACATCTGGTTTTCGTGTACTTAGGTAATTTCACGTAATCCAAGGTAACGTTAATTCAAGGATAAGGACAAACAAGACATTCGGAAAGTTGGGCTCGCATTGAGCGAGCCTTAACTTCATTACGCATCTTAATTGAGGTCCGGAAGCTTTAGGGATGACTCTTTTTCTCTTGAACAACACAAGACAAAAGATTTATGAAAATAAGTTAGCATAATCTGTCATCTTAGTTCTAACTTCATAATCAGATAGCCAACCATGTTATAAATACATAGATACGAGTACCTACTATGTATTTATTAAACGGAGAAGACATTCAATGGCACCTGTGAATTCCAGCAATACGCACTTGGCCAGCGGCCTAATCACCCTTCGAGGGTAGACCTGTATCCCAGCAATGGGAGGATTAAAGGTTGCATAATTATGATGATGATTTATCTATTTAAAACCACCACCACCATAAGTACCTGGGGTCTCCTACTACAACCTTAATATACCTCAAAGACCTTTTTTTTTTTTTTTTTTTTTTTGTTTACCCAGTGGAAATCCTTTAGGGATACAACGCCCGCCCCGGGGGAGGCAGGGTGGTTATGTGGGAGTCTCCGCCCTGCGGCGGCATACCCACTAAAACCACTGGGGTGTTCGGCATCCGCCTGAGATGGGGCAAGGTGGGGTCGCGTTAGCAATCGCCACCTCGCCCCGGCGATGGGCCCGATTAGGGTCCCCCGCGTATATGGAGGGGTGACCCTGTTCCCCAGGATCACCCCCCGAGACAGTCAGTGTGGGGTCGTGCAAGCCGGGAGAGTCCCCCGACTCTCCCGGCAACCCCACTGCAGAGGAGCGAGGATACGGGCGAACCGCTTCCTCGCTCCCTCGTCTGCGCCGGAGCGGGTCAGATCGGGCGTAGTCCTCTCTGACCCGCGCCGCGGCCTCCGTCTGCGTCATCACCTCTTCGCAGAAGGAGACCCCGGCCTGCCACGATCTCTCGCCGCCGAGCACGGCTTTCACCACGTTCGGCAACGAGAGATCCCGGCCTATGTAGGCCGAAAGCGTATGCCGCTGGTTGGCCCCATGCGGCACACGCTTCCAGCGTCCACCCTCCTCCTTTCCTTGCACTCCCGACCGCAACCCATATGCGGCGAGGAGCACAAGGAAAACCCCCCTGGTGGCAGCAATGCCACCGTCCAAGCCATCACGCTGTGCCCTCTGCTAGTCAGAGGGACACGCGGACGGGCCCACCGTGTCGGGTTATTTGCCAGCGTGCGGTAATACTGCATAAAAGCTGCAGTATTACCGCACGCTGTTGCCCAGGGTGCACCACGAGGAGGTTACCCGACCTAGCACCCCATACATCAAAGACCTTAATATAACCTACCTCAATATAACAACTTCCCGCAATTTAACAAACTCTTCGTAATCCCCTTGAATTGTTCATAAGAGTCAATGTAGAATATATGTATGTTGTATCAAAGCCATACCACACCTTCCCCTACCCATTAATTATTCTCTACGTTACTGTAGAACAAGTTATTTGGTAAAATAATTTGAAGCAGGGTTGATCTAAAAATAGCTACGGTCTTTGTGTTGCTCACCTACAAGTTGATTGATTGGGTTTCCAGACGAAGGCAATATTCAAATTCAAAATATTTTAATACAAAATATTTTAATCATCATTTAAGTTCTATCAAATTTAGAGGTAGGTATATACGCAATTTTATGCAGATTGTGTTTTTACCTGTCATTCAAAGAGCAGTTTAAAAAGGCTAGCAAAAATTCGTGGTAAGATCGAAATTTTATTAATTTTTGTTTCCTAGTACTATTATCCATTTCCATACAACAATTTTGGTCACAGTAGTGTCCACACAGTTGTGTTGAAACGACATTGATAAAAATAGTTTTAGCAACTGTAGCCCTTAGTACCATGCCTACTTAAATTCTGGTTACCTTCTTGACTTCTATCTTTCTATTCCCCTATCTAATTAACGTTCTGAATCAAATTACAGCATTACCATTTACCAACCTCTCATTTAATCTACTAGGCTTATTTGTATTGTACAGCGTAGGTACATCAAGTTGGCCCTCCGTAATACATTTCGTAATTACTTCAACACATGTAAACAGATTCCCCACGAAGATGGAGTACCTACTAACGTATATAACTAAATTACGAGTATATTTGCAAATGGGAACAACTGTTTGTTCTTCTAGCACTAAGAGAAATGCATGCAACCCTTTGCAAACATTTCTCTAAGCACTAAGTTGTTATCAGACAAATATTAGTAAGCAACATAGAAGCAGGGGTGCCTACAATCTATATGTATACCTATAGGTATTAACTCCTCACATCCCACGTGTACGTGTTCAGAGCTATTTTTGTCCTTATGAATATATACATATTACGTGGGAGTCTTGGGTCCCAAGACAGCCTTCCAATTTCCACTGTTTACGCGATATCAAACGAAGTGGAAACTTATCAATAAATTCCTTGTGATTTGACTGATAGTCACTAATAGGACCAGATGAGAAATGTTCGTTAATGAATCACCTAAGGTTTACTGACTGCAAAAAGGGCGAGGGAAAGGCAATCTCCTAAATACTTGGTAAGTACTAAGTGATTACTGTCGTTCTATTTTGGTACCTTATGAGATACGATTTCTTAATCTACTACGCCGATCTTATTGAAACTGCACTTGTTGTGTTATGGTTGGTATATCACTAGATAAATGACAAGACTATTTGCGTTTCATTCCGTTTCAATAGGTAATAGTAAAAAAAGATAGTAACAATTTTAGAAGCGTCTTTAGTTTAGAAACACAGAATTGACAGCATTGTTAAAGTTCCCAATTAAATATCACTAGTTTTGGAGCTAGCACATCACTATGACAAAATTATGCATATTTAAAAGTATAAGATATTTATATACATTATATATATCCGGATTTATGTATTTATACTTGTACTTACCTACGCATATACACGTGTACAAGTATAAAAGTTGGAAATAATGTGCTATATCTTATTTCTACGTAGATAGCTCAGTTTTGTACCACAGCTTAATCCAAGAAACATCTTTTCCCGTTCCAAAGCGCTGTACCTTTAATCTTGCGGACTAGTACGTCACTTCCAACCTACTAAGCCTTAGCACGTCCTACCATTCTGTATCTACATTTCCCTCGCCTATTTAACATGCGAGAGGCAGCGCCGGCCGTCGGGAGCTAAACTCGATATCGCCTAGCGAACGTCTTAATTCCATCTGTTTCACTTTAACATGTTATTGCTTTTAGGGAATGGGGTTGCTTGCATCTTTAAACAGTTTAGAATCTTCTGGATTTATCGACGATGCATTTTACATAGAGAAAATTTGTAGCAAAGCTCTACGGCGTAGAGCTACATAGGGTCTACAATTCTTTGATAATATCTTTTGATTTCATTAGCTATGACGTGGTTTGTAGAATTTAATAATTAGTACCTAAATCGAGATCTTTTTGTTGCCGAGGCAGCCAGAGGGTACTTATATGGTCTTAATTAAGATGTTTTATGAATGTAATTGCGCTAACAAATACCTGTACTAAACTTGTTAAAATCATTTTGTATTTTTGGCGTTTGACCGCCATCTCGCCTGGTGGTAAGCAATGATGCGGTCTACAATCTGGCACGCTTGCCTAGAAGGAATCAATTCACTCGCAATTTGAAGTTACCCAGATTATATCGGGAAACACCCACTCGGGCGGAGCATTTCACACTATAGCGGTACGCACAATAAGAGTGGAATCAAAGCGCCTCGGTGCTATTAACTCTGGTTACATTGTTAAGTAGCCGCCTACGCTATACGCACGACATGACCGTATTGTGTGGGTAGTTCTTCTTAATTCTTATCTTAGAGTGGGTTGGAAAGTATTAAGTATTTACAAGTATTTACCTATGTCCTGACATAAAGTTTTTATTAATCACACCAAAATATAAATGCGAAAGATTGTGAGTGAGAGGGTGTCTATAAGTATGTTTGTTACTTCTTCACGCTGTAACGGCGGATTCACATGAAGGCTTACTTATACTAAAAAATGTATGCTACTTTTGCACCCGAAAAATTAACAGTTACCATAATCTTTTACTGTCGTCTTCTTCTCTTCTTCTTCTTTTATATATAAAAATGAATCGCTGTTCGTTTGTCTGGCTAAAACTCGAGTATGGTTAGACCGATTTCGCTAATTTTAATCTTGAAATATTTGTGGAAGTTCAGGGAAGGTTTAACAGTAAAAAAAAACAGCGGGTGAAACCACCGGGTGCTGCTAGTAGTAAATAAAAACGGGGGCGAAACAGTCTTCTATAAAATTACTTACACTTTTGTTAGTTCCAAACTACCACAACTAAAACTCTCGAGAACCATTGAGGTTGCACTCCGTAAAAACTAATTAAACTTAGTTGATGTTCCTGTAAAACTTTATCGGTTTCCACACCACCATCCACTAAATAATATAAATGGATTAAATTGCAAAGGGCGGTGATATTGCCGACTTTATCGGCCGTTGTTTATGTTGATTTTTATGGGACGACCTTAGCAACTGAACCTTAAACGGAATTTTTGCTTTTATTTAGGTATATTAATAACAAAAGTCAAATTTTGTTTGCTAAACAGGAAAAGACAGGAAAAGTATAGCAAAGTTTAGAAAAATTACAACAATATGAAAAATATGCTTCAATGGTCTTGGTCATATCTTATCGTATTGATTTTTGACTTGTGTTGTTTTAGATACGATTTTAGGGTTCCGCGCTCGTATAAAATACTACAGTTCAGAACCCTCGACATGCGAGTTTTCGCTTTGGCAGATTTATTTTTCAAGTAGCAGTCCAAACCAGTGGGTTCAAAATTTGCTAGCATTTGTTTTCTTCGACTCTCCTAAAAATGAAAGCAAATCCAAGATAGCCTACAAGTAATGGCTGAACTAAAGAGATTGATTAAAGCTGATAAAGCAAGAGGGTTACAATTACGCTGGGATACCTACGAGTAAATACAAGTATTAACGAACCGAGGAAAGCTTCTAGAACATCTAACCTCTAGAAGTTTCCGATGTAGATAGATCGATTAACTTTTTGGCTATTATAAACGTTCTAAACTTCAGTGTTTAAAATGTTAACTAATGTGAAATATTGCGAGATGTTAGAGCATTGGAAGCAGTAATAATAGCGTTTTTAACTAAGACCCTTTATTACTATTGAGCCTAATAAAATTAAAGGTTGCCCGTGGTCCTACTACTTTACCTAACCAATTCAATTCAATTCAATTTATTTATTCAAATATGGGTACATTTATGAATTTCAGTCACATTTTTTTACAAATAAAATAAAATACAATCATCATTACTTCCATACTAAAAACTGTTCATAATGATGAGTACTACGAGCCCTTTTCGGCTTAGCATGCCCTTTCCTTATAACCCTGTACAGCCTAAATAAATGACTTCCTATATTTTTTCTGCGAGTCCATAATTCCAAGCTTTTGTCCGAACTGAACGAGGCCACTGCGTGCTTACAGAGGGCTTATATTACACATCGTGGGTTTTTTTCATTTTGAGCAAAGGCTCATAATCCAAATTTGGCACTAAATTTCATCCGGTCCAAGCCTCCGCTCGTTCTTCAGACGGAATCACTTACTTTCTTGAAAGTTATGACGTCCCAGACGAACTCCTGTCCCGTATAACTTGGTTCGAAGAATTTCATGAATGGAGGTCGGTTATGAGATGCCTACGATAAAATGAACGTTGTGGATAATTTAGACATAGAACGTAGGCATAACTTTGTATGACATGAAAATGGTTTGAGAACAGAAAATTATTTCATTATTAGACAGGCTGGTAAACTGATGTTGTGATTATATCGACTCTAACAGAACGAGTAGCGGTGACGGATCCAGGATTTTGGCTTAAGCCAAGTGGCTGAGAGTAAAAAAAAACAAGGGTAGGGATAACAGGTATTTGGGTTGCTTTGGGAAGAGGGGAAGGGCAATACTTAGGCAATAAGTAATTTCATGTAGGCCGAGTGGCTAGCTCTTACGTCAGTGCTTCTAGGACTTCTCAAGGTCTTTGGCATGGCTTGGCGGTTGTTGTTATTGAACAAACAGCTGGGGCTAACATAGTCATCTGAAACATGGTAGGACTCAGTTAAAACACTCGTGGTCGCCCATCCGAAGACTGACCGTGTTATCGGTGATCAGTTACGAACAAAAGACCGCCTTTTATGCTTTATTTCTTTAATTACAACTTTTTTTTCTTGAAAAGGGCTGTTAATAGAGTCTTAAAAGGTCGGCAGCGTAATTGTGACGCCTACAGTGTTACAGGTATCCATAGGCAACGGTGATCGCTTATCATCAGGCGGCCCGTTTGCATGTCTCTACTTTACTATGTTTGTGATTTCCATTTTGTGTTGTCAATACAGAGTTATTGCATTGTAAATACTTAATCAAGCCACACTACAGTACCTACTCATGTATAAATATCTTAAAATGTAGGTATAGCAACACCGAAGCTTTTTACTGACTTTTTCATTATCTACATTTTGGCTAAAGTGGCATTTGTAATTTTCATCTCGAAATGCCAACTCAGTATCTCATTAAGTTTTTCTGAGAAGAAAATCTGGACAAACAGGTCAAGATTTTTTGCCTTTTTAAAACAACAAAAAACTTCGTACCTCTGTCTGTACCTATCGATCGTGGAATATTTCGGGTGACGAATCAATTTCAGGAGATTTAATTATTTGGTAGTTCGGATGGTTATTGCTATTTATATAGGTACATAGCAATAACCATCCGAACGGGGTGATTGAGTGCGGCCGAAAGGTTTTATAGATATTTTCGGATAAGGTCAAGATGATAATTGATAGGGACAAAAAAGTTAGCTTTTCTTGAGCGAGGTTTATCAATTTTGGTAGATATAAAATTATGTGATGAAGATGAGTCACATTTTGTCATAGACCTAAATACTCAGTGTAGAAATAAATCTATTAGGTAGGTGATTATTATCAATTGGTGCCTTCTCACACTGATAAAAATGGCCATCAAAATTCCGATGAATTCACCTAAAGTACGGAGCATACTGATACCACCAAAAAGTATTATGATTTGCACGTTTTTACGGTGACAACCACCATAATATATGATTGTCACCCTAAGAACTGGTGCTAGTACTAGTTTTTACGGTGACAACTATTATGATACTCGTATATGGTTGTCACCGTAAAAACTGGTGCTAAACATCGTACTTTTTGCTCTGTACTATAGGTGAATTCATCGGAATTTTGATGAATTGTGTGAAGTGAAGTGAATTCATCATTATTTTAGCGGAATTTAGACGGACATTTTTCTCAGTGCATTATTTTGCTTAGTGTATATTGGCTTTATCGTAGATCGCATCATTGCTAATCATCCGGCGAAATGGCGGTCAAACGCAAGCCTATCACTGAGCAAAAAAAAGTGATCGGATCGTGTGAACAATATATTACGATAAGTATAAACCAACCAACTAACCAAATTTATTGTCTGTAATTTTTGGTGTGAACATAGAGCTTCTCAATCTATCAATCTACAAAACAATATGCGTAGGTATGTATAAATCGGATCCTCGTTTTCTCCATTATTAAATACGTGCCTATTTGTCACTATACAAAACGTATTCAATCTCATGCGAGCAATTGGCAAGATCTACGACGACATTTAGCGTCGGAAATTGAAACAAGGAAGTTTATACAAAACCTCTCTCTCCCCCATAATGAAGGCAACTTCCTACCACAAGAAAAAAGGTGCCTCTCCACAAAGTAGGTAGGTAACGCGCATATTTGAGGTATTTGCGCAGTTATATAATAATTATGTCGTGTATGTAAGAAAATGGTACGTATTTCCACTTTCCAGTGACTAAAGGTGGATCAACATGGACTTGTTTCGATAAATGTGGATAATGATAATTGTTCGCGTAAAAACTACCGTCCCACACTATTGATACTATCACTTTTTTTTTTTTTTTTTTTATGTAATTAGTGACGAGACGAGCAAATCGCTCGCCTGATATTAAACGTCACGTTTGCCCATAACAGGTCTGCGCCACCCAGAATTTTAAACTCGCAGAATTCAAGACCCTACGCGGCACAGCACTGCGCTCGTCACCCTGAGATATAAGTTGTTTAATCTCCCATTTGCCCTGTAATTTCACTGGAAACAATGCCCTTCCAACCGGAACACAGTAATGCTTGTATATTACTGCTTGGCGGTGGAACAACTGGCAAAGGTGTGGTACTTCCCCAGACGGGCTCTGCAAAAGAGCCCTACCACTACAACTACGTGTATAAAACCTGGTTGTGGAGTCTTATTGTTACGAGGAGTCATCCGTACGAGTACTTAGTTCGAAATGCGATGCACTCGTATTCGCTTGGATTATTCTTCTACTAATATAATATATTATGCTGTGGGTAAAGTACGAACGTAGGTACGTAAATATCAAATTCTAGACGTAACACCAATTTAAATTTTGAATTTCGTATAAAAAGTATTACGTCAAATCGTAATATTAATGTTTGGCTCTTCACTTGTGAACACGCAACGTACTCGTAGCACACGTAGTCCGCACATTACCTTTTTTTTTTTTTTTTTTTGTTTTTTTTTGTTGACCCAGTGGAAATCCTTTATGGATACCCCTAACCCGGGGGAGCCGGGGTTATGTGGGAGTCTCCGCCCTGCGGCGGCATACCCACTAAAACCACTGGGAAGTTGACCTCATTCCCTTGTGGCCGGGGGCAGCGGGGTTCCCTTTCGGAGCCTCCGCCACCCTCAGCCAGGGTCGGCCCTTCGGCCCCGTCTTCCGTGCGTCAAGAGAGGGACGGCCCTGGTCACCCAAGGCCGCCCCCAGACGTGTGGAGCCGGTGCAAGCCAGCGGAGAGCCCCCCGACCCTCCGCCAGTGGCCCCACTACGGAGAGGGAAGGAGGCGATGGATCGGATCGTCCCCTCCTCCCTCCCCGTCGTCTGCGCTGGAGCGGATCCTGCGGGAGTCGTCCTCCCCGATCCGCCCCGCGGCCCCTTCTGCGACATTACCTCTTCGCAGAAGGAGACCACGGCCTGCCACGATCTCTCGCCGCCGAGCATGGCTTTCACCACGCCCGGCAACGAGCGATCCCCTCCTCCTTTCCTTGCACTCCCGACCGCGACCCACACGCGGCAAGGAGCACAAGGAAAACCCCCCTGATGGCAGCAATGCCACCGTCCAAACCATCACGCTGTGCCCTCTGCTAGTCAGAGGGACACGCGGATGGGCCCACCGTGTCGGGTTATTTGCCAGCGTGCGGTAATACTGCATAAAAGCTGCAGTATTACCGCACGCTGTTGCCCAGGGTGCACCACGTGGAGGTTACCCGACCTTGCACCCCAGTCCGCACATTACCTACGCTAGCTAAAACCATCTTAACAAAACGAGCAAGTAACTTGACCAAGTGCTACAAGTTGCTCGTAAATATTAATCACGCATGTAGCACGCACGATTAACTCGCTCTGTGTAAAAGCTCCCTTAGCATCATACCAAACAGACGATCACATTGATTGTGGACGATGGCGGGGAAAGGGAGGATAATATATCATATCAGTGCCGCCGCCCTTTGTGCGAACTTATGATTAGCTACGGAGAAATAGTTCAGTAAGTAGATAAGTTTGGTTTTATCGCTATTTTATGGCAAATTTCACTTTTATAGACAGACATTCTTAAGTTGATGTATCAAGATTTCAATATCCTTTCGACTGATTTCGTCGTTTCGATATGTTTACTTTTTATACTGTTTCAATAAAATTCAAGTATTTAATTAGTATTGATCAATTATCCATTTATGCGATGAAAGTTATGTTGAACCTAATATTACAAAAAAATGCTATAAGTTACGTTTTGTGTTTAACCGCAGCACTAGAGAAGTACCTAAACAAAAATTCAATTTGTACTAATTTAATTGTCATAATTAACAACTTCCTGGACAATTAATTAGATGCCCTGCCCCACGGAATTAAATTAACGATCCAGTTTCATTAGAATTACTTATCTCTTTTACGAAGTAAACAATTTATGTGGTCTTCAAAAAGAAAGGGCTATTTCAGATATTTGGTCGGTAGTCCTTTGTAAATAAATGTTGTTTGGTAAACAATCAAAGGAGCCGCACTTGTACGAGCAGGAACATGTGTCAAGAGTGATCAATGCTTGTGAGTAAAGAATATAACCTATATACCAATGTGGTAGAGTCGTAAATGGTTCCTCTGACTTCCAGCTGGCTGGAACGTTCAACACAAGCGGTAATTGTGTGGTGGAGAAGCTAATACGATTATGAGAAGTGTCTCGGGAGCAGCTCCAATCTCCGGGGCCCAGCGGGATCATGTCATTGGTAATAGAATGTGATAGGTGTCTAGTGTGGGAATGTAAGAGGATCCCATGTGCCCTACTTAATCTTGGCCTAATTTTCACATATCGTTGGTCCGCCTACACTTGGGAACAAGTTGTGTACTACATTTTCTGTTTTATTAACCGACTTCCAAGAAGGAGACGGTTCTCAATTAGACTGGTTGTTGTTTTTTTTGTTCTTCTACTAGCTTCAAATGGTTAAAGATATGCTGTTAACCGACAGTTAATAAAATGTAATGACACAAATTAAGGTAAAGGTAGGCTTTACGCGAACTGGCATGAACTTACGTGAAAACTTTTTGTATTTGTAAAACAATAAATACAAGAAGTATTGAGCCAGAGACTTCCAAACTAGCCTTAACCTACATCATGAGCCAATGCACTTGAAAAAAAAGCTATTTTTACTTATTAATTTAACAGCAAAAACAAATACATCTTAATATATATATAAATTACGTGTCACGTTGTTTGTCCGCTATAGACTCCTAAACTACTTAACCGATTTCAATCAAATTTGCACACCGTGTGCAGTTCGATCTAACATAAGGCATAGGATAGCTCACATCTCAATTTATAGTAAAAAAACATGAAAAATTTAAAAATACTTAAACCATAATTATAGCGCTTTGGACAATGTTAACTTTTTTAATGTAACTTTTGACATTTGACATAGAATTGACGCAATGGCTTTTTTTACCAATTCGAATCAAATAGTCATCGTTAAGACAGGACAACGTCTGTCGAGTTAGCTAGTTTTATATATAAACTTGTATTTAAGGATTTCAAAAGTCATTGCCCGTATGTTATAAAGAGTAGGTACAAAACTCTTACAAAGCTTGACAAATCGACGGAACATACCAAAATAGCTCAAATTAGTTGTTCGGTGTTCTTTCAGGTGGAAAGTCTTTGATCTTTTTTTACAAGGAACATCAATGGATCTGAGAAACAAAAAATCTCCGAGGTGGAAACTGGAAACAAATCAGATCAAAAAAATACTCGTAGATAGAGCAAAATAAACAAATAAATAAAATAAATAAACGTTTCACACTCATCATAGCTCCCCACTAGGAATAAATCCTGTGTCGGGGATGCCATGGAACACACACAAAGACAAGGACAACTAACACCCAGACCCAGAACAGATTTTTAAATTCATCATTCAAACATCTGCCCGGCCGGGAATCGAACCCGGGACCTCTGGCTTATAAGGCGGATACACTACCGCTGAGCCATACAGGCCGGTGTGGGCGTTGGGACTTAAGTTTTTCTGTTTACTTGTACCTTGTTGATCTTTTACGTACAAGTTTTTTTACTGTTTCTAAAAGTAAGCTTTTATTACATTGTCATCAGAGTTACACAGGTATACCACATTTCAGCTCAATCCGTCATCGGGAAATGTCTAAAATTCAGTTGCAAAATTTGACCCACACATACCTACATAACAGAAACACATACTAACTCAGAAAGTTGTATAAATGCTTGTACCTAATGATAGATTAAGTCCACGAATTTCACATTATTTGGTTGTTTTCCAAATAATACGGTAATTTTGCAAATGCCAAAATCATCATTGCCTTCGGTTTGAGAATTTCGCCAATAATGCTACTTTTGCTCACTATTAAAGTCTTTACCCACCTCCGCATGCGAGTCAAAAGTCAGTTCAGAATGACATTTTTTTAACTGTTTTTAACCGACTTCAAAAAAGGAGGAGGTTATCAATTCGTATGTATGTATTTTTTTTAATTTTTTTTTTTTTTTTGTTTTTTTTTTTTACCTCATAACTTTTGACTGGGTGAATCGATTTTGATGATTCTTTTTTTATTAGGAAGCTGACGCTTCCCATTTGGTCCCATTTCAATTTAGTCCAGTTCTGATTATGGTATCCATGAGAAAACCATATAAGTCTTAAATTTGCATTAAGTACGTGCGCGACAAATAGATGAATAACTCAATAGTCGGTCTTTTGAAGTCGGTTAATGTTTTTTGTTTTGTAAAAATAATGTTCTTGTTATTATTATCTATCCGAACGGTCAACAAGTTTTTGTTTTTTTGTTTTGTTCGCCTCAGCTCAGGAGTGGCTTGGAAAAAAACAGCGGGAAAACTGCGAACATAAAAACTTAGAATTTCTCAATAAAAAAAAAAAGTAAAGTAAAAAGATTGTTGCGCGATAAAATTGTGTTAAAGGAATAAAAACAAATTAAAAATAAACTAACTTTCTTGGCGCAGCGACTCCAATTGGTCGTGGCCTTTTCTGAAAATAAATTAGTAGAAATATTAATCTGTTGGAGGATTACATTCGCCCTTGTTTTCAACTTTGAAACAAAAAAAATTGTAGCTAAAAATACATAAAACCCACTCTGATAACAGTTTTATTATCTCCTGATGGCTGTTGTTCTGAGAAAAAAGTAAAGCCTAGAGATGCTACGAGTTTCTGGTTAGTGGTAAAAAAACTCGAGATTACGAAAGTACAATCGCGGCTGATTTCAAATATGATATAGATAAATAAATATATGGTAGTATATTCGCCATATTAGCCAGAAGTCCCGGGTTCGATTCCCGGCCGGGCAGATATTTTGAATTATGAATTTAAAAATCTGCTCTGGGTCTGGGTCGTCAAAAACAAAAACATGACGTGATTTTTTAAATAATTTTACTGATATATATTTTATTTAGTATGTGAAATATGTGTTCTTTCCTGAAAAATAGAAACTTATACGTTTCTCTTGCAAGACGACATCAAGATACTAACCTTGAATCCTTGACTCCTAGAAAAGACTTTATACAGGGTTATAAGTAAAGGACATGCTAAGTCGTAAAGGGCTCGTAGTATATACTCATAATTATGAACAACTTTTACCATGGAACCATTTTCCATACATTTTGTCGAGTGTCATTGAAATTTTTCTACGAGTATGGAACAGCTGATTTTCCAAATTCCGGGTTAGTCATAGTAATTTATAGTCATAGTAATAGTTGTTCATAATGATGAGTAACTATAAGTCTTTCCGGCTTAGCATACCCTTTCCTTAAAACCCTGTATGACAGCGCACATATTTGAACATCTTTTAAATGCATGTATGCCAATTCTACTGTAGTATAATTTGAAACTAATATTCTCAATGCCGTCGTAAAAGCTTTCACTGCAACTTGATAATTTCCTATTTTTCTAGAGCTATCCTCAGATCAAGTAGAGAGGCAGATACCCTACTTCCCGTGTATGTATATGTTACTTCAGGTACACATTGACGCATAAAAACTACCCGAATCAATCGTCAATTCTTACGTCAGTTGCTTAGAGAACGTGGAACGTGGACAAGAAAAATAAGTTACTACTTATTTTTATAAAAACTACCTTCATTACTATGAAGTTTTTATGCGTCAATAAGCCCAAGTTTGAAGGCAATTTAAGACAGATCCAAACTAACTAAAAATATATCTGTCTTTATCATTGCAAGCCATTAGACAAGGATGCCAATAGTTTTAGAAAATTTAGATCTGTCTTAAAAAGCCTTCAAACTTGGGCCTAATAATTATGTGCTTACACGGGCAGTAGGGTAGTTTTTTTGGCTTCATAAGGCGGGACTCTATCTGCCTTTCTACTTGATCTGAGGCGCTATCATTACAAATTGTCTGACTATTGCAGATTTTGCAACGCGCTGCCATTTTCAGGAAATTCGTTTCAAGGGATGGTAACTCGTCTAGACAATGTCTCGACTCGTCTATAGTCTAGACAAGGACGGTAGGCCACCGAGCCACGGAGAATTATTTGGGAAGCGTTTTACACCGGAGATTTATTAATTCCAATTTGTCTGTCTCGATTGAATGGAATGAGTTTCTATGTTAGAACGGCCCTTTGTAATCCGGAGAATTCTGTTTTAGAACCTCAGTTTAGAACGTATTTAGTTCATAGATTAATCAAAGACAGTTAATAACAAAAGAAGACGTTTTGGCTTGAATTGGTTTGGGTTGGATGACAAGGATAGTGAGATAGGCTAGGTTATTTGTGCAGGGGGTGCAAGGTCGGGTAACCTCCACGTGGTGCACCCTGGGCAACAGCGTGCGGTAATACTGCAGCTTTTATGCAGTATTACCGCACGCTGGCAAATAACCCGACACGGTGGGCCCATCCGCGTGTCCCTCTGACTAGCAGAGGGCACAGCGTGATGGTTTGGACGGTGGCATTGCTGCCATCAGGGGGGTTTTCCTTGTGCTCCTCGCCGCGTGTGGGTCGCGGTCGGGAGTGCAAGGAAAGGAGGAGGGGATCGCTCGTTGCCGGGCGTGGTGAAAGCCATGCTCGGCGGCGAGAGATCGTGGCAGGCCGTGGTCTCCTTCTGCGAAGAGGTAATGTCGCAGAAGGGGCCGCGGGGCGGATCGGGGAGGACGACTCCCGCAGGATCCGCTCCGGCGCAGACGACGGGGAGGGAGGAGGGGGCGATCCGATCCATCGCCTCTTTCCCTCTCCGTAGTGGGGCCACTGGCGGAGGGTCGGGGGGCTCTCCGCTGGCTTGCACCGGCTCCACACGTCTGGGGGCGGCCTTGGGTGACCAGGGCCGTCCCTCTCTTGACGCACGGAAGACGGGGCCGAAGGGCCGACCCTGGCTGAGGGTGGCGGAGACTCCGAAAGGGAACCCCGCTGTCCCCGGCCACAAGGGAATGAGGTCAACTTCCCAGTGGTTTTAGTGGGTATGCCGCCGCAGGGCGGAGACTCCCACATAACCCCGGCTCCCCCGGGTTAGGGGTATCCATAATCGGGTAACCTCCACGTGGTGCACCCTGGGCAACAGCGTGCGGTACTACTGCATAGCTTTTATGCAGTAGTACCGCACGGTGGCCAATAACCAGACACGGTGGGCCCGTCCGCGTGTCCCTCTGACTAGCAGAGGGCACAGCGGATGGTGTGTGGTGGAGTGTGGAGCGTTGGAGGATACGGCGCTCCACGCTTGGCTGGTGGCAGCAATGCCACCAGGGGGGGTTTTCCTTGTGCTCCTCGCCGCGTGTGGGTCGCGGTCGGGAGTGCAAGGAAAGGAGGAGGGGATCGCTCGTTGCCGGGCGTGGTGAAAGCCATGCTCGGCGGCGAGAGATCGTGGCAGGCCGTGGTCTCCTTCTGCGAAGAGGTAATGTCGCAGAAGGGGCCGCGGGGCGGATCGGGGAGGACGACTCTCGCAGGATCCGCTCCGGCGCAGACGACGGGGAGGGAGGAGGGGGCGATCCGATCATCGCCTCCTTCCCTCTCCGTAGTGGGGCCACTGGCGGAGGGTCGGGGGGCTCTCCGCTGGCTTGCACCGGCTCCACACGTCTGGGGGCGGCCTTGGGTGACCAGGGCCATCCCTCTCTTGACGCACGGAAGACGGGGCCGAAGGGCCGACCCTGGCTGAGGGTGGCGGAGACTCCGAAAGGGAACCCCGCTGCCCCCGGCCACAAGGGAATGAGGTCAGCTTCCCAGTGGTTTTAGTGGGTATGCCGCCGCAGGGCGGAGACTCCCACATAACCCCGGCTCCCCCGGGTTAGGGGTATCCATAAAGGATTTCCACTGGGTCAACAAAAAAAAAAAAAAAAGGTTATTTGTGCAAGAAAGACAGCATATAAGTAAGCTAGGCTTCTTAATTATATGGCTAGACGTATGACCACACTGAATATACTATTTTAGGTAATACAACTGTTTTTTCCGTAGTAGGCTGAGTAGATTGGAATAGTAACATATTTATGTATTTTTTCAGAGAATTAAACAAAAGTAAGTTTTTTGTAAACTTTTATATTCCAGTTCAGATCTTCTTCTCTTAAATATAAAAATGACTCGCTTTTGTCTGGCTATAACTCGAGAACGGCTTGACCGATTTCGCTAATTTTGATCATGAAATATTTGTGGAAGTTCAGGGTTTAAAAGTAAACAAAAAAAAACAGCGGGTAAAACCGCCGGGTGCAGCTAGTTATGAAATATATATTCCAAATTGGTACACAAACATGTGGGCGTAAGTGAGGTTGTATTGGTATTACAACGGGATCAATATTTTCGAACTCCTGTAAAATTCCATACAAATAGCACAAGTTTTCAAGTGTTTCTAATCTACTTTTGGCGTTATGGGTTTTTGAAGAGAGGTCAAAGTTTGCGGAAACACGCCCACGGTCAAAGTTGAGGCGTAACAACATGACTCGGTCAATTTCCCGGCAAATTAACTTGAGTTCTCTAAATCTAAGAACCCTATTCTTGGCGTTCGAGATTATATCCCTCTTACTGTCATGGCATTTTTAATGAGAGCGACAGTGACTGAGGTAATTTTTTTAAATTTTTTTTTATGTAATTGCGTGACGAGACGAGCAAATCGCTCGCCTGATGTGAAACGTCACGTTTGCCCATAACAGGTCTGCGCCACCCAGAATTTTGAACTCGCAGAATTCAAGACCCTGCGTGGCACAGCACTGCGCTCGTCACCCTGAGATATTAAGATGTTTAATCTCCCATTTGCCCTATAATATCTCACTCCAAAGAATAGGGTCCCAAGCCGCACGATCCGCAGATTACCCGAATATGCCGCTCATTTGTTCTGATTCCACTTTATTGGACACAAATTCGGACCCACGCACTCTTTTCTTGGCTCCTGCTTAGGGCTTAATCGTAGTCTAAGTTCGCAGTGAATGGATATCACTGTGAATGATTGGGTACAAAAGGGTCGCGCATATTAGAATGGGTCGCAGCTGGGCGGAACGGCGTTTCAACACCAACTTTTGCTCTGCGCCCAGCTGTGGTGTGTTACTCGTATGGTTCAATCAAAATATACTAAAATGATGCAGGACGGTTTCTGCGTTGTGATGTAGCCCGTCCAATTGTGAGCTAACTTAGGCGTGTATGAATATTTTGAATTCTGTTGAGTTCCGTTACGACTATGCCAACTTTGATATTTGATTTTGACTTGGAACTTTGACTTTGATTTTTTTTCTATGCTGTCCCACTGCTGGACAAAGGTCTCATCCCATTTTTTCCAGTTACTGCGGTCTTGGGCCAGCGCCGTCCAGATAAACTATTATTATGTACTAAATGTATCAGTTCCGCTGTTGTTTCGTTTCGCTTTTTCTAACAGCGTCTTCCAAACCAGCTCCCCTAGACAAGTTGCAATTCTATAATCGACAAGTTATGGAAAACTAGGAAAATGTATGGAAATGACATGTCTATAATCTATTTATAAAGGTAGATTCTATATTCTAAGACAGAAATGTCATTCAAAAACATTGTCTTAGTTTTCTATAAGGTATCGATTATAGAATTGCTACTTCGCCAGGGCTACGGCTAGGGCTAAGGCTTAGGCTAGGCTTCATAAAGCTTCTGATATGGTCCTTCCAACAATTCCTAGCTTTTCTCAACACGCAAGTTCGATAACACGATATTCGATGCGTCTATAGCAACACATATCTGCACTAGCTGTGGCTAAGCCCACCACTGCCGTATTGGATTATAAAGCCATTAACGAGGTAGTCTGACGCTGCTGAACTTGTGTATCATAGACGTATAAGACCGTGTTTAAAGGGTTATAAGGAAATGGTATGCTAATCCGAAAGAGCTGGTAGTACTCATCATTATGAACAACTTTTACTATGGGACCAGTCGGAATTCGCAGAAAAAAAACAGTTTCAAACATTTTGTCGAGTGTCATTGACCATTTTCTATGGAACAGCTAATTTTTTTTTCGCTTATTCCGGATTGTAAAAGTAAGTAGTATTGTGTATGTTGTGTTGTGTTTGTGTGTGTTGTGTATAGTCTCAGTAAAAGTGGTTCATAATGATGAGTCCTATGAGTCTTTTTCGGCTTAGCATACGAGTACCATTTCCTGATAGTCCTGTATTGGTACTCTACACTAGATACTTTCTATCCCGAACAAAATAATTCAAACTTTTCCTCCAGAGGACAACACAGGATTACAGGATTATCCTAGTGGGGAGCTATGAGTGTGAAACGTTAAATCTGAGAGGTGGCACAAAACCGCAGGCTAGTCATCGCTAGTCATTCATAAGGATGAAGTTGTATAATATTTGCCATGTCTGTGACTAATACAAAATAACATATAAGTACCTGGCATCGTCTTGCAACAATCATTTACCGACTGGCATGGCCGACTAGATAATGGTGACGACACAAGACAAACATGACTCTGGTTCAATGACCTGGGATTTTCAGGATAGAATAGAATAGAATAATAGGATTTAACATGATACTTTATTGCATACCAAGAAATTTACTAAAAAAAAAGAAACATATATACAGTTTTTAGAAGTCGGTTAAAAACTAAGACTAAAAGCTTAAATTAACCAACTTTTTGAAGAATTTTTAACCCGGAAATGGGTTTTTGTTTTGTTTGTTTTTTTTTATTGTTTTTTGTTTTTCGGTGCAATTTGCAGTCGGAAATACACTAGAAATGCATTTGAGAGCGATTGTTTTTTTTTTGCGTTTGACCTCATTTTATTTCATGAATGGTTGTCTTTTTCGCCATTTCAGGGCTGGTCCTACAATTCTTTTAGCCCTTTTCGGCTTTCTTTCCTTATATCTAAGCCCCACAAAAGTGGCGTATTTACAACATAACGCTTCAGCGCCATAGTATCTCCAAATTGCATCAACAAAGTCCACCTCCTATTTTTCTGCTCTGTTTTTCAGTTCTAGGTATACAAAATGGTGTCAATTCTGTTGTACTATTTTCTAAACTAAACTAAATACTAGGACAAAAAAAACCATTTTAATGTGTTAGAAAAGAATAGCAACAACTTGAGAGCAATCTTTAGTTTAGTTAATAAAATGATACGACGCCATTGATTTGGTCTCAATTCTCAATCCTTGAATTTAGTTAATCTGACAAGACAAAAACTATCTGTGTCTCTTTTTATTTCAATGTGTTAAAAAAGGATGTCAATAATTCCAGAGACATCTTTAGTTTAGCTAAGAAAGTAGTAACGAAATTGACGCCAATTGTATTTTTTACCTAAACAAGTTTTCACAAAAGAGCGCTTGGTAATAAAGCGAAAAATATTGTTTCGTTTTTTGTGGAAATCGTAAATATTAGTTTTATCTCAGTTAGACTTTGCTTCTAGTTTTTAACTGCAGTAAATAGTAACGAGTTGGCGCAAACCTCTGTCCACTCGACAGAGGTTATGGTCCGTGGTTATGGTGAAATTTTTACTAAAAATTTTGTACCTACCCTAGGAGTGCAGTTTATTTTTATTTTGTATATCCATTGTACATGACTTGGCTTATGTGTTTGCAAATTACTAATTATATTATGTATCAAATTAAAACTGTTAAAACTTTTGAGTAAATTTCTACTTGTAATGAAACCAAATCCTTACTAAAGCTATACTTAAACTCGGAAGTGAGTTTGTTTCTTTGTTTATTATGCTTTCACGCCTTAACTGCTCAACTGATCATCATGAAATTTTGCATATTCTTTGTCAAGGATGCGGAAAAAGATTTGGGTTTCTTTTCATTTTCATCATCACCGTTTTTTACAACCGCTCGAGTGAAACCGTGGAGCGCATGAATATAAAAAAATATAGAGTAAAGAAACCTGCTAGATGCTCTCAGCTTATCTTGAAGTGTCTCGGCAAGTGACCAGCTAGACTATAGATTCTTCTACGCACGATAATTTCTGTCGCACTGTCGCACATAATAGAAATGTTTACAACATTTCCACAACAGCATAATCTCGAGCGCCTAAGAATTGGATCCCAGTTAAAAATTAAGGTCTTAGATTCGGCGTCATCCATCCTAGTTACGTAATTAACTTACCTTGAGTCATTAAGGAAAGCCCGAATATTAATATTTACCTATATACAATTTCTGAGGAACAATAAGGGAATCCTACAATAATTTAACTTTTTAACGTAAACAACATTACTAATGTCGTAATACTTTGTTTTTTCCTGCTCGTAACTGTTTTAAGTTTACACGTTGTCTTTAATAGTTTGTTCTTCTCATAGGCTGTCTCGTTTGCATATTTTCAAGATTTTTTAAAGGAAAAAAATAAGTTAGAAAGTGAACTGCCTTTAATAATATTCCAAATGTCAGCAATATCTACAATTACGGTAGAAACGCTTTAAAATAAATCTTACGCAGAAAGCAAACATTTTTTGAGGGAAAACAAAGTTGTTTAGTTATTTAGTACCGAAGTTAACGTATCGACCTAAATATATACCTACTTTAGTTAAGGCACGTGTCGCTAATCATAAAACCATTTCAGATAAAAATACCATTAGATATTATGGATAATCTTCTGAGGGAAAGGACATGGAGTCCGTCGGGAGAAGCGAGAAGAGATACCTACTCGGTAAATTATTAGCGACGGACTCGTGGTCACACCGTTTTGCTACACCAGTGTGACTACGAGTAATTTATATTCCTCGTGGTTACACTATTAGTTATATTGCAAGATACTGGACGAATAAATTAATAGGTTAGGTTATGTTAGAACATGAAAAACAACGCACGAGCCGAGCGAGCGTAGCGAGCGTGCCGCGGCAGCGGCCGGCGAAGTGCTAGAAAGCCAATTTTCAGAGTAGTGTAACCACGAGGAATATAAATTACTCGTAGTCACACTGGTGTAGCAAAACGGTGTGACCACGAGTCCGTCGTCAAATTATCATACTCTTACTATAAATTCACAAGTGTGTTTATGCGTAACATATAATATGTTATTACGTATCTCCGTAGCTATTAAACAGTTTTCGATAAAATTTGGGATATAGATCCCTGAGATTATAATTTGGAATAAAAATGTCTTATGCCCATTATATGCAACTTTGTATTTTTGTGTACCATGTTCTGACAAATTTATTAATAATAATCATAATTAATAATCATTTAATTGACCAAAAAATTTAAAATACAAATTTATGACATAATTTGTTGTTTAACTAAAAATAATAGATTTAGCACGATTATAGGCCCAAGTTTGAAGGCATTTTAAGACAGATCTAAGCTAACTAAAAATATATCTGTCTTTATCATCGCAAGCCATTAGACAAGGATGCCAATAGTTTTAGAAAATTTAGATCTGTCTTAAAAAGCCTTCGAACTTGGGCCTTATGTTTAACTGGAACTGGCTGACACCTGAACTAGTAACAAAACTGTGCTACAGGTGCCAGAGCCCTCCGAAAAAGAGGCTAGAGACTATATTTTCGATTCCAATGACAAAAATTATCTAAAATTTAATATCTGACTTTAACAATTAAGAATTATAAGCATGCAGTACAATTCGAGAAAATATTAACAATTAGGTTCTTACTAATTTATTAAGCTATACACTGGTTATAATTTATTAATCTACTCAATTCGTTTTATAAAGTGTTCTGTATCCTCATAGGACAACTTTTTAAGGAATTCTATTATTGCTGTTTTCGCTTTAAATGTAGGAAGGTTAATTAATCTGAATCCATAATCTTAATCCAAATCACTGTTCTTATCACAGCCCGGGTAAAACCGCGGGACATAGCTAGGCGTTCAATAATAGTAATATAAGTAAAAACCGAAATGACCCTAGTACTTCTCGCTTGCGCCCGACGACGTGCCAACGAACACCTGCTAACTATGCCTATATATTATCACACTTCACACTGACATCATAAATGTCGGACATTGGACGACAAACAACAATTGATAAAATTGAGTTTAAAAAAACAAGGAAAGACAATAAGATCTCATCTTTTACGAGTTGTTGTACATTTACCACAAAGTAAATTGGTTACATTTTTGTCCTGCAAAAAACAAATAGATAAAGGACAAAACCAAGCGCATCCAGTTGTCACCAGTTAAAAGCAATTTAGCATGTTTGTTGTCAACGTTACAATACTAATAAAACGTTCTACAAAAACATACTCTAGCGAGCAAATTTGTATTATCCCTCAAATAGTTCTAATTTTAAACCGTCCATAAAATCGTGCAGACTCAATTATGTAAATCGCACACCAATGTCATGTAGTGCGAATGAATTTTCACCTGTGCACGCCGCGCCGTGAAGTGTTAAAGTTTCCACGCCTTATCGCTGTAAGTCAAGTCGACTGCTGCTACGAACAGTATCGAAACTACAAAATTAAATGCCTTTTTTACAGGAGAGCAATTGAAATATTATCTATATACTAGCGGCCCGTCCCGGCTTCACACGGGTAGACATTCATTTTTTAAACATTTGTGTCTTGATGATATTTGAGCGCGCAATTCAATGTCAAATGTTACATTAAAAAGTTTACCTTGTCCAAAGCGCTAAGTACCTATTCTTAAATTATCTAATTTTCGCGTAATTTTTTTTTCTTTCATAAGAACCTTCTCCTGACAATAACAAACACAACAAAAAAATAAAAAGTGAAATCGGTCCAGCCGTTCACGCGTGATGGCTTGACCAAGGGAAATAGGGATTCATTTTTATATATACGAGTACCTATAGATATATAAATGTTATGTTGGTACGCTTCAAAAACTCAAAAAGTTCTGCACTGATCGAGCTGAAATTTTAGCATGATATATTACGCATCAAGGATTGTTTTTATCAATTTTTTTTTTATCCACAGCGAAGCGTGGCAGGGAACAGCTAGTTAAGTATATTAATGTTATTTAATTTAGTGTTGCAATATTAATGTATTTATTTTTTGTTTATGGTCACGATGGCTCACATAAACAAAATGTTTAAAAAAATAAAAGATTTACATAAAAAGTCAAAATTTGACCACAATTTAATTTTTTTGGTCAAAATTTAAGTCAAAAATGTGTCGTAGGTTTTTATTTTATTCGATTTAAAATTTATCGAAAGATTTTTTTTTACAATTATTTGTTTTCTTAGAAGTGTATTAAATATTAATACAATATAATTGAGTACAATTTAAAAAATCGTGATTTTGCAGTTTCGATACTGTTAGCAGCAGTCGAAGTATAGCGTCACAGTGAGTGTGTCGCGGCCCTTAAACTGTGCTTCCATTTTCAGTCGCCCGCGTGAGAGCGGTCGAGAAACACCTCAACTTGCTCGAACGAACTTTCCAGAATTTTCGGACGAAGACAAAAGTTGTGTTACTAATATTTAATTTAATGTGTTAAAGTCGTACTCGGTGGTTCGTGAATGAGTTCCGGTTGGTTTGCGTCCCGAGATTTGCGGACTTGAAAAGTTTAGGAGCTTGTTTAGATCGCGATGCTTGGTAAGTGGAAACTTTTTATGAGTTAATTAAGGAAGCTTGTGAGACGTTAAGAGTTTATTTTCTTCTAACTTTTATGTTGGAGCAGCAGAAGTATTTGTTGCATACCTCATACGTGTGTACCTTTTTTGGCTAATTTCAGGTTAATTGCAAATATTTATTAATGATCGTTTATTGATTAAATATACCTTCTAAATATTAAATAGCGTAAGCACGTGTTAAAAGACTTCCGTACGTATATCAATTTAAGGCAAACAATTATGCGTTCAAATCAAAAATTAAATAATAACATTACATTTTTATTTTATTTTTTATTTAAAAGAGTGGTAAACAGGCGATCAGCCTGAAATGAAATGAAATAAATCTTAAATTTTTGGTTGTTTACGGTTACACATTTAGCATCTTAATATTTCAATATATTTAGTTGTTTTATAAAATAATTACCTAATTATCTATCGATATGATACATTTGTTCTAACAAATCCAAAAATTAAATTATTACGTGTTTGCCATCTGTAATTAATTTAATAATTTAATTGGATGAACGTGCTTTCGTATTGGATCATTAATGTTATCTGTTGCAGACGTAGATTAATAATATTAGGTACCATTAATTGGAACCATTCATAGGTAGGTACTTATACAACAGGGTTATACAAAAAGGGTATGCTGAGCCGAAAAGGGCTCATTATTACTAATATTTCCGTGAAAATAATAAGCATCAGGATAAGATTAATTACCCGACTATGGAGAAGCAAAAGGGAGGCTTATGTTTATGGGACTATCTAGTTTAGTCTATGACAGCTGTCACTGCCACTTTTCCCGCTTGTAAAAAGATGTCGACATGCGTGTGTTATCTTTATTCATGTAATGAATATTATGCAAATAAAACAAATTACAACAGTTAAATACAGTCTTCATTTACATCACCAATGGCCAGCGATCACACAAACAGCTTATTATCACATACGTTACCTGTGCCATTTGCCCTCATTTGACTGGTACCTATATATAAACATAATTACATATAGTGTCAAAGTGTATGCTGACCCGAAAAGGGGTCATAGTAGGTACTAATCATTGTGAACAACTATTACTATGGGCCAACCCTGAAATCGGGGAAAAAAAATGTACTGTTCCATACATTTTGTCGACAGTCATTGACATTTTTCTATGGAACAGTTTATTTTTGCGATTTTATGATAAGCCCCATAGTAAAAGTTGTTCATACCTAATGATGAGAACTATGAGCCCTTTTCGGCTTAGCGTACCCTTTCATTATAATCCGGTATTTTAACGTGAAAATTATTACCTCCTAAAATTAATTCAACTGTTCCATTCATTCAAAACTTCGGATCTTTTCTAGGAACGGTTGGCGTCCTAACAGATATCTCACATCTGAACTTTTGTATATCATACATGTAAACAAATTAGTGAGCGGAAACGTTAGAAAACTCGACTACACAGGGACCCTATTCTTGGGCGCTCGAGATTATCTCCTTCACTCTCACTGTCATGACTTTTTTATTGCGAGCGATAGTGACCGTGATATCTCACTCCAGGACCCTATTCTTAGGCGCTCGATATTATCTCGGTCACTCTCACTGTCATGGCATTTGTAACGAGAGCGAAAGTAACCGAGATATGTCACTCGCCAGAACAAGGCCCCTAGAAATGGAATGAGAGTCACCGAGATAGTCTCGAGCTCCTAAGAATATAGAGCCTCTGGAGTCAGATATCTCGGTCACTGTTGATCGCATTAGAAATGTCATAATACTGAGAGTGACGGAGATAATCTCGAGCGCCCAAGAATAGGGTCCCAGAATAGGACATCAGATTGTCGACTTTTTCGATTAAGCCGCTAATATTTCCGTGTAAACAATAAACATTTAATCGCCATCAGTAAATGTTTGTAGTAAGATATCTCGGTCACTGTTTTACTCGCATTAGAAATGTCATGTTACTGAGAGTGACGGAGTTAATCTCGAGCGGTAAATAGTAGGGTCCCAGGTTGTCGACTTATTCGATTAAGCCGCTAATATTTCCGTGTAAACAATAAACATTTCATCGCCATCAGCTAATGTTTGCGGGGTCGTAGATCACGTTTATTGACCATAGAACACGATTGATGGTTATCGCGTGCGAAATATGCTCGCGTAAAAAGATTGCAAAAAACGCCATTTTGGATCATGGGCAAGGTATGAACTTTTGTTTTGGTTGGATTCATAAAAATAAATATTCATAATTAGTTAGTACTGAAGGAAGTGGAAGAAATTGGGGAATATCTTTGACCAGCAAATGAACAGTAAAAAACATAACAAAACATTGATACAAAATGACATGAATTTTGATGCTCATCTTTTTATTGTAAATTGTATTGTATGAGCTTCGAATTGCCCAAAATAAAAAAAAAAAACTTAAATAAAACAAACACTAAAATAAAATTTGCAAAAAAAATGTCTATCAAAAATGTTATAGTTGTTTTCAATAACGCAGTTTCGCGATACTTATAGGTTTAAGCTTCTCTATACTACAACTACTACAAGTATGTAATGAATAAATAACAGAGCCAGTCACTTGGCTGATACTCGCACAAACTCACTTTGGTAATAAAATATGATACATAGACATGTAATCAAGTGTGCTACATTAGTTCTGAAATTAAACGTAGTGTAAACCCTATCTACTCATTTAGCGCATAACATTTTATTATGGCCTAAATGAAGCCGACACTGCCCTATATGTCTATATGGGCAGATATCTGAGCTACTCGTATCTAGACTGTCATTCAGTTTTGCCAGCATAAAATATTGTTATAATAAAATATGCAATGCTAAACTATTCAGTGGTTGAATCTCGTACCGCTCTTAGCGGGAACCTGAACTGAATTGCATTGGCTTTGGTTCGTTACGAGTATTTCATAAAAACTGACAGAGTGAGATAAAAGACAAGGCGATGCAGTTTAGGCTAATAAAGCCCCTTTTGTCTTTGCTTCGCGGTTTTCGGCTTCATTTCGTTTGGGCATTTATTTTGAAATTTCGAAGAGTTTGGAGATCCTTGACATTAGCATTTCTAGTGAGGTCCAGTATCTGGGTCGCTTAGAGGCCAAAGCGAAACTAGCTTCCAAGAAGTTAGGTGTACTTAACAGAGCGAAGCAATACTTCACGCCGGGTCAGCGGCTTTTGCTTTACAAAGATCATGTGCGCCCCACATCGAGTAGGTATTGCTCCCACCTCTGGAATGGCGCACCGAAATACCAGCTTCAGCCTCTTGACACCGACGTGCTACTAGAATTGTTAACGATCCCAAACTCTCCAACAAGCTGGACCCACTCCGCCTTTGATTGGACGTGGGCTCCCTTTGCATTTTTCACCGCTTGTTTTTGGTGAATGTTCTGAGAACCACTGCACATCCTGACACCGTCAATAGATACATCCACATTATTCCACATATCTTGCAATGCTGGTAATCCTACACCGCTCTTTCTTTTTAACGTGACAACGTCTAATAAATCGATGAACGCCGGCTGCATGCCCGAAATGTGTCCCGTTACGCTCATTGTTCATAGTAGGTATGCAATCATTTCATCAATATTTTGTTATGACGTTGTCACGTTGAACTATCGTCCTAGACTTTACAGACAGCCAATTTTTTTATATAAAAAAAGGCTTCTGCGAGCGAGATAGATGACATAATAAGAAAGAAGTCTATACACAGCAGGGGGAGAGAGGAGGCTGTGGATAATATTGATCAAGCAACACTAAATACACTCGGGTGACTGTAACTGAACTTTACTCACTTACCCACTGAAGGATATACCTTATAATAAGAAAACCCGATTTTCTGCCTCTGGTACACGTTTTTCCACTTACCTGTAGCCTGTTAGTAATTTATCGGAAAGATTATTGCTACACGGAGTTTTGGGAACGATTTTTTTCTCAAACACGACCAGATAATATACGACCAGATATTTACTGTCATAATATTTCCGTGAATATTAGCTCTATTAATGAAAAGTAACAAGCCTTAGCGGATCATAGGCATTAATTAATTTAGAAGATTAATGGATTTGCATTATGAGTTTTAGGGGTGTAATATAATATTTAAGTTCAGTCCATAGGATTGATGGTCGTCCGTTATACGCATTTTTGCTAGCAAAAAAAAATATTAACTAAAAATACGAAAAGTCCATTACTGCCACTAACAAGCTAACAAGTAATGATGTTATTATGTTTCTATAGTAAACTATTTTTAAGAACATTTCTAGTAAATATCCGTTGTACTAGGCTTAAAAAATATTTCGACATTATATGACAAGAGACCTTTGCCCAGCAGTGGCAAAGCATAGGTTGGTTAAAAAAATATTATGACAAAGAGTCTCAAGAACAAACCAATCGATTTTTAAAAGTAATTTGTCTCGCTAAGCAGCGACATTAATTCTGTTGCAGCATTATCTAATAATTTAATTTACCTTACCAATTTAACAGAATTAAAATTGTCTGCGTCTCTTTTCAAACCAATTCGTAAGAAAAGGATGGCATCATATTTAAAACTGTCTAAGATTAATTTAACAAAGCATAATACTCGTAGTATCGTCGTCATTGTCTTACTGTGAATTAAATCAGAGAAGCGTGGAACGGCATAAATTGGCCGCTGTCCCGAACTTGAGTGCTCGCACTGCTGAGCTAGATACCAATGCTGTTCATTGTTCATCAATGCTGTTCTTCATTAAAACTTCAGTGAATGCCATTTCATTCGGTCGTTGCTTGTAAATCTCTGATGTATGAGAGCGCTGACTATCATCATCATCATCTGCCTACCCTTATCCCACCTACGTGGGGTCGGTACAGTATGTACACTTCTTCCATTCATCTCTTTCACTCGTCATATCTGAATACACTCCCTTCTTTTTCATATCATCTTTCACACAGTTCATCCATACTTTCTTTGGTCGTCCTCTACAGCTATACCCATTCACACTCAAGTTCATCGTCTTTTTTGTAATGTGGTCCTCCTCTCTTCGCATAATATGCCCGTACCACGATAGGCGATTACTTGTCAACTTTTCTGTCACTGGCGCTACTTTCAGACTTCCCCTAATATACTCATTCCTAATTCGATCCATTCGTGTTACACCACACATCCATCTCAACATTCGCATCTCCGCTACATGCAATCGTCTTTCATCCGATCCTTTTGTGGCCCAACACTCCGATCCATACATGACGACAGGTCTTATGATGCTTTTGTAAATTTGCCCCTTAAGCTTAAGGTTAAGGGGCATTCGCGGGTCGCATGTTGTTGCTGTGACCTGTCGCCATTTCATTTCATCCTGTTTTGCACGTCTCGGTCTATGTCACCATCGTTTTGAAAGAGAGATCCAAGGTACTTAAAGTCGGAACAGACTGGTAGGGATACACCATTTAAGGCTATTGGAGTAAAGCTGGAAGAACCACCAAACTCGCAGAACAAGTGTTCTGTTTTAGTCCTACTGATCTTCAATCCAACTTTCTCCAGTTTTTCGAGCCATTTTCCCAGTCTGTTTTGTACCTCGAGACCGTCTTCTCCGACAAGTACGATGTCGTCAGCAAACAGCATACACCAAGGTGCTTCCTCTTGTATGTCTGATGTCAGTGCATCCATTACCAAGAGGAACAGATATGGGCTTAAAGCCGATCCTTGGTGCAAGCCTACAGCCACACCGAACTTGCAAATTAGCAAAAAAATGAAGTGTGTAAGTTGTAAACATTTATTGCAGAGTCGGAGGCCAAGACGCTATTTGGGTCAACGTGCCAACGTTTTAGTTATTTCGGAAAACATTTTTCGATATCAGGGAAAGCATTTGTATGACTAAAAATATATTTTTTTAATATAAATAAAAATCTGCTCACAATGCAAAGTGATCATCTAATCTATTATACTCGTAATTAAAACGGTACTAAAATCAAATATCTGTCATCATTCGAAAGCATATTTCATATTTCACTTGTAAAAGGGCCACGTCCATTTTCTGCCCCGAACATCGATCTACGGTGGCCCCGAACAACAATAGAAAAGAAAACAATTGAAAACTAGAGGTTTCCCGCACAAATTGGACATTCGACACTGCTTTTACATCTCGATCAGGGACTTGTATAAAAAAATCAATTACAAGTTTTTTACCGATTCGTTTGGGTTACCAGTTCTAAAAGTTGAATGTTGATTCAAACGGAACGCCCCTATCTGACTCGCTTCAATTTTCACCTCGTTTTGGAAATTTTGATACCTATCGTACATCGCATCAAAGGGTGAATTATGGTACGTTCAGTCGCCTATTAGCTCGCTGGGTTGACGATTTCACAAAAAATGGAAACGATAGACACAGGACAGGGATGAGCGGCATATAAAAAACAGAGGCACTCAACAACTCAGCAGTTGGCTTACGAGTTGATATTAATGAATGAAGCTCTCACAATTATTACGTATTGGCAAGCCTAGCCACAGCAAACCTATCAACACAAAAATAGTAGAAATCAAATAAAAGCCTGTTAAAAATCTTAGCCGTTATAACCATCAGATTCTCATCGTATCCTATTAGAGTGAGTCCTCTTGTTACTCTGAAGGGACGATTTTTAAAAGAAATGAAGCTTTCTGCTTTAAATTTGTTCCCTCTGTCTATACCTATATAATCGAATAAAGCTTTCGTTTATCCTCGCAGGTTAATTTGCATCGCGACAGCTGACACGTGCCCCAATAAAGTCACGGGCAATAAGTCCATTCCTTTCTATGCGTGTATGGAATTCCGAGTCTAAAGTAAAAGTGATGTCGTGAGATTTTCCAGGTGCTTTCTTCCGAAACTGTATGAATTTGTTGGTGCAACCGCTGTTGTAGAATTTGTTGGGTTCTTTTTAGTGAAATCTGCAGACTCTGGACTTTTTTTAGGCAATTGAATTGACATTTCTTTTGTTTCCGTCATTTCCACGTATATCTCTATGGGAGCGCTAAGTGAAAAAGTAAAAGTGTTTCGAAAACTCCGAAAAAAAATCTTAACCCAAAATAAAAAAAACTTGATAAAGTTTTCCACAAACCTACTAAGCACGTATCACCAGGTTGTTCACAAAATTAAATCAAAACTAATTTTTCGCACTAACTCAATTTTAGCTCAAAACACAGATCCTTACTGAAAGCTAAATTTTCATTTATGGATCTCACATACTAAGATTTGTTAAGTCTATTTTCTTTAAAAAAAATTTAATCGCGAAAAGGATACAAAGAACGAAAACATGGAATTTCTCTACTCTAGAATTCTGAATGTCTTTTATCCTCTCAGCAAAGCTAATTCATTGTTTATTTATATTACCTATCGTAGTGGGATATCGTTTCATAAACCTATTTGCTCACTGTTGTTGTTTATCCTGTAGTTTTCCACTATTTCGAGAGAGGCCTCCCCTGTCTCTTCCAATGTCGGCGGTCTTGCGCTGACTCCTGCCAATTTCCGTCAAAAACGCTACCTACGTCAATTAAATATATTGCTACTTCCAGTACGTGGTCGTTCAGTTGACTAGTCTGAAGCGAAACTAGCCAAGTACCTCTTGGTAGTTTTAGTTTTGTGTAGAACGTCAGACAATACTGAAACTAGCTGAGTACCTACTTCTTACTTGCTCCCAAAGGACCAATATAACAAACAAGAACTGTTCCTATCGAACGTAAAATGTCCTAGAAAGGTTTATTTGATTATTTCTTCCCGGAACAACTTACTTAAGTTGGGCTTTACGAGTATGTCAATATTTTTATAATATTCCAGCATCTATTTTCACTAGAAACGATTCATTCTCACAAATTCGACACGAAATCGAATAAAATATTATTAGAATTCGCTGAACCCTCTCGATTACAGCAAGCTCGTAGAGTGGCAAATCGAGTAAATCGAGAGTAAATCCGATTGGCCTAGCTACTTATTCGATTTAGGTTTTCTCTAGTGTGCCTAGATCTTATCTCTTTGACACGCATAATCCTGTTTACCCGAATACCCTTGGATATATTTCTGAGAACGTGTCAAGGGAGTGATTGAACAGAATTAGGCTATTTACTCTCACTCTGTTGTACTTACAGCCAGATATTACGTTACCAGATTCCTTAGAATTCTTATTTTTTTATAAGATAAAGGATGAAACTTTATACATTATTGCTCTATCTAAGCTTTGAAAGTAAAACTCTATCTACTTGGTAACTTTGATGTCGCTATTTTAAGTTTTTAATTAATTTTTGAAGCGACCCGTTCTACGATGTTGCAAGTATCGGTTTTTCTATGGTTTTTCTATTTACAAGTCTTTTGTGACGTAAAATTGTCGTGCGTTTAAAAGACAGATTGCAGATGACGTAGCAGAGTGTCTTCATAAGATGTTATCCTTATCTACGTCTGCCAATGACTTGTTTACTTGTTTACAGCGTTCATTGTAATCGAGCAATAGATTAAACTTAATAACACCTTCCTACTCTCCAACTATTTATCAAAATGAATAAGGAAACAATGACAAAATAATCTTTAAATGACAGTTTGTTCGAAGTTTCTCGGCGAAAATTTGTGTTCTATTCACTTGCAAAGTTGGGTCCATGAAATTAATTAAAAGGTGTCTTCTGCGTTGTTGTTTAATATTTATGATGGTATGTACCTACTCGATGTTCATACACGCTCTGTGCTATGCGAAATTAAAACTGGAAACTAATAACCAAGCGAAGAGTCTAGAGAATTTGATTTTCAAACTTGTTAAAACCAAGCTATAAAACTAATCTTCAAAACTACAATGTACCTAGTTTCCCGTCCTGTGATGACAATTTGAGTAGGTTATTAAGTTTGAGTGAGCGTGAAATTAGTTAGGCTTCTAAATAGAGTTGACATACCAAAGTAGGTACATATACCTAAAAGTTGTCAGTGGGTCGTCGAAATATCCGAGTTATGCGAACTCGGTGCGGGCTTACAAGTTCTAAAAGTTTACTTCTCTTTACGTATGGTGCTGCAAAATACAACCAGCCTACTCTAAAAATAAACGTTAACTGACCTTTAATTTCGCCTATACGTAGATAGAATCTATGGAGTACAAAAAACGCACGAACTCGCTTCAAATATTGCAAGGTACAAAAACGTGCTCTTGTAGATATAGGGAAAGTAAATAAAGCTATAACGCTTGCTGGTTGAAAATAGAATTCAAAGAAAATCGTGATTTTCGTCGCTGCTTTTATCAACCAAACAAAATATGTATTACTAAGAATCTAGTAACATCCTAATCTAATTTACCGAACTTAAATCGTTCATTGTTGACAATAAACTTTTTGAAAAGTTTTCAAAAACAGTTGATTACAATTTTAATTGCGTTGTCAAGTTTCAGTGAACTTTAGTCTTGGTTGTTAAGCAAATAACAGTTAAGGTCTAAAAATCCTATGAATAATAATAGATGTAGTAAAATCCTGTTAGTACAATCAACAAAGTCAGTACAAGGTCCGTAGGTATCTACTACAGCCAATTCTGAAGGCTTTAGTGGCAGATCTAAATTGACTAAAAATGAAGATAAAATATTGATAACAGAATTGATTCTATCACCTACTCTAATTTCAAACATAATCAGAAAAATAATGAAACTTTAACTCTGTCCATGAAAAGGTAATTTATCTCGTAACTGAATACGAACGCTGTAGCTATAAGATACATCGGTACTTCTTTTGTCTTGGCTTAAGAGCTTTCGAAGCATTTCCTCTATATTGGTAGACGACATTGGTTTTAGTTCAGTGTGGGAGGACTATCTAATTACAGTTTTTTTCCATCTCTCTCTAGCTATCGGAAATATCTGCTTTTGTTTCGTTTGATACCTACTCATTATAACATACGAGTAGATACCACTTATATTATAAATGTCAAAGTTTGAAAATTTGTGAGTTTGGTTTTTTAGATGTTCGGATGTTTGTTGCTCAATCACGCAAAAAGGGATGAACGGATATAAATGAAATTTCGTGTAAAGCTAGCTTGTACCCTGAATTGTATCGGCTATTTTTTATTCTAGAAAACGTGGCTGAGACTGTGGGGCGCAACTAGTTGATAGAGTTCAAAAATTGTTTGATAAAAACTCTTCATTGTTCACACTAGCAATGACAAAATAATCTTTAAATGACTGAA
The DNA here is from genome assembly GCA_949125135.1 of Alcis repandata. NCBI lineage: Eukaryota > Metazoa > Arthropoda > Insecta > Lepidoptera > Geometridae > Alcis > Alcis repandata. The sequence goes on from OX421237.1 coordinate 7,236,401, forward strand.
ATGAAAATGAAATGATGAAATGAAATGAAATGAATGAATGAGAAATTATATTCAATGGATGCACTAGTGTTACAACTGGCGGTCATATCGCTAATAGCGAACTTTTTTGGATAACTGCAATACCTGCATAAACCTAAATATTAAGAGAGAAGCGTATCATATACCGAGTAGAGGGATAAAAAAAACCTGTGTATGATACTCATATTTAAATAAGAGGCAAAAATTTCAATACAAAAAAAGTAAATAAAACGAGTGCTAAGAGTACGGAAAGCAATTTACTTCGTTTCCTAAAAAACGAATACAAAAAAAAACATACAGACGAATTGATAACCTCCTCCTTTTTTGAAGTCGGTTAAAACTCGCCTTTATGACCTTATGACCTTTTTATGACGTCACCTTGAAAAAGTCGAATTTCTCAGCAAGTATTTCATAAAACTCAATATTTTACAAATAACTTGTGGCAAAGTATTCCTCAGGCGACAATAGCAATTCGAAGTCATATTTCTATCTTGAATTGAGTTACGTTGCTCTCAACTGACGACTTGAAAGCTTTTCAGTTGTAAACGAAAACTTTATAAACCTTCGACGAAAGCCAGAAGCCATAAATCAAATTATGCCTTGAACTAACTCTACTAAATCTACATTTCAGTAAACGGTATGTTTAATTAAGCGCATTCAGTGTAAATTTTAATGTACGAGTAGTTATGTAGAGAATGTGGAATTTAGAGTTTGAACGATCAAATAATATAATGTGTATGCACATTACATTACGAGTAGGTAGGGGAGACCGGGTACAAAAGTAACAATTTGTACATAAACCATTGTTTCTAGCAAGGTGTTGTTAGTATGACATAACGGATACAAATATATGTAAATTTGGTTCATGCTCTTTACATTAGCGTCTTAATTTAACTTAATATTGATTTATATTAATGAAATTTAAGGACTTGAAAAAAAATCGTCTCTTGTTACTTTCGACCACATTGGCAGGTCGGAAGTAACACGGCGTGGGTCGAAAGTAACAGGACAAAGTGGGTTTCTAATTTTTTAAATAAAACATGTTAAATTAAGAAATATTTACTAGGAACTGCATATAATAGCAAAAAATTAACATTTGTATTACAAATACACCTACACCACACCTACATACTAGTAAAACTGTCTTCTTGGCTTTATTTCTGAGTTGGTATTCTTCTCCGATTGCATTCTTTCTTTTTAACACGCTTTTATTAGCTTCACCTGTATGTTTGTATGTTTGTATGTTTGTATGTTTGTATGTTTGTATGTAACCGACTCCTTTGAGCGCGTTTTTGACCCACTTTAAACGGTCAGATTTCTTTCAAACTTTGTAGATATATCGAGGACCGATGACAATACACTAAACAAATCGTGTTTTTTAGTTTTTTTAACTATTAATTTGTTTAACACGCTTTTTCTATAAAGTTTCTTTAACTTTTAATACCGTTTAACTTACAAATGGTAATTTCGTCATTCGTGTCAGAGAACAGAGTGGCGCAGTGGAAGCGTGCTGGGCTCATAACCCAGAGGTCCCTGGATCGAAACCACGCGCTAGAAATCTTTTTGCTCAATATTTTTTTGTTACGCATCAATTTTATTTTATGAGGTCTGAGGATCGAAACCACGCGGCTAGAAATCTTTTTGCTCAATATTTTTTGTTACGCATCAATTTTATTTTTAATTTGCTTGAGCAGACGGCCAAAATCGGATAACACCAACACATTTGTACATATTAATAATGGTTAATAGTTAGCAAATCGAACTAAAAAGCGAAAAATAAATAATAGTTAAAAAAAAACTAAAAAAACACGCTTTTTATAAAAAACCGAACTAAAAAAATAGAAAATAAAATTTTATAAATTTAAATTAAGAATAGGGTTGAAAATTTCAATAAATATAAATTAATAATAGTGTAAATAAATAAATATATGTATTTTATTTTTAAAAAAGCGTGGGGTGCTTTCTAAGATATTATCAAAATGCTAATCACTCTACTCATGTCTGTCAATACAAAATGTATCTACAAAATATATAATATCTATTGACCCATGCACCCCACGCTTTTTAAAAATAAAATACATATATTTATTTATTTACACTATTATTAATTTATATTTATTGAAATTTTCAACCCTATTCTTAATTTAAATTTATAAAATTTTATTTTCTATTTTTTTAGTTCGGTTTTTTATAAAAAGCGTGTTTTTTTAGTTTTTTTTTAACTATTATTTCTATGTCAGTAGTCCCTCGTGTGGTCGTTCTTATGCGTTGTCGCGGCATTCTGTTCAAATAAAGACTCATAAATAATTTGCATTGATGAATCCATACCATACATCCAAAAGTAACATGTTACTTGTGTACCCATATAGCTATGTTACTTTTGTACCCTACCTCATTTTTGTTAAAATATGAAATATAACCTTAAAACGAAACGTGATAGACAAAAACGGATTAAAACACTCAACAGTCAATTTTATCAAGAAACTATATGCAAATATTCGTGTTGATATCATACTTTTAACTATACGTAAACATAAAATAAGTAAATGTCAAAAAACTTACTTTTGTGCAGTAAATTCACAGAGCGTCTCCTCACACAACCAAACAGCGCGTGGCGCACACGGCAACTGTTTGCAGGGGAGGGGGGTGCACCCGAGTATCACGCGACGGCAGCGACGCGATGTTTTGGTGATTGAATATACCTACAGGGCGTTTGTTACTTTCGACCCGCCGTTACTTTTGTACCCGGTCTCCCCTACATTTTACACAGGCAATGAAACAGGACATTAAATAAAAGGTTACCAAAAAACCATGAAATAAATAAAAATAATAACCACCATATATATAATACCATGAATTTCACCATCACCACCACCACCACCACCACCATCACCATTTTTCATTTTTTTTTTTTATTTTTTATTTTTTTTTATTTCATGAATTTACCATATATTATAATATATAATATATGGTAAATTCATGAAATTTCTTGCAATTAAAACACGGTTATTACATTATTCCGAAGTTTGTCTCCACTTTTCTCAAACGATTATTATTATTATCACTCATTCCAACCCGGTTGTCGGATAACATTGGGAAGATGGCAGGAAGGCAGTGGATGAGACTGGCACAGGAACGGGAAGGATGGCGTGCTGAAGACGATAAGTACCTAATACTCAGCAGTTGGTGGAATAATGTTGATGATGATGATAATTGTCAAACATATAATTACTAGAGACCGGATTATATGCATTTGCTTAAGAATTGCATATTTACCCCATTATCAACGATCATTTCCTGTTTTGTCTAGAGTATGATCATGCATATCATGCTCTTTCTTGACCCAGTTGCAAAGTACGAAAAAAGGTTCAATACAAAATAATATTCGTGTAAATCAGTGTAGCTAAGTGAAGTGGAAAATTCGGCGACGAATGGACGAAGGGCTCATTCAAGTGAACAATTGAAACCAAAAAACCGATACGTTGCGAAAAGTAATCGGCCGATCGAGCCCCTTCGCTGAATACTTTTGCACAAACCAAATTGCCTCTGTTCTTGCAAACATTTGAGTTTGAGGTTTTTATGTACTATTGGCGCCCTGCTGTGTTACATGAAAATGTACAGGATTTTAGCAGCATCAGCGAAAATTATGTATTTGTTTTATTATCAAAAATATTTATAATAGATATCTATAAATAGCATTTGTAATCAAAAGCGGACCTATTCGCCATTGAAAAATAAAAATTGCGAGTAAAGTTTTCAATAATAGAGTTATTTTCTAATTCAAAATTAATAAAACAAATAAAAAATAATCAATAGTTAGTAGAAGTAGTAGTTAGTTTAGATGTTTTTTATTTATAAATATAAATTGTTTAGATTCTAAACTATTTATTTCTCTGAAGTACGCAATAAAATAATGTTACCGTACATCGGTGCAGTTTTACCCAGATTGTTTTATTCAAAATGATAAAGCCAATGTCATATTAATCTAAAACATCAGCTAGCTTAGCTAACAAATGAAATTCTTTGTTTAGATATTACACACCCGCATTTTACACACAAACTTCTCCTAAAATTGAAATAATAAGCTAACATAACGTTACCCAGTTTGCTACAAAATTACTTTCGCCTACTGTGGCCAATATTGAGCCAATAAGCAGCTTGGAATGAAAATTCTCAGCACCCGCCTACATAATTGAATTTGAAAGAAAAAATAAGTAAAATGAAGGAAAAAAGAATGCATGACGATGATGGGATGATGAAATTAAATATCTGTTCTGGGTCCAGGTGTTAGTTGTCATTATGTTTGTGTGTGTGCCGACATATGCTTTAATAGTGGGTGAAGCATTTATTATACTAGCTGACTCGACAGACGTTGTTCTGTCTTAACTATGAATATTGAATTCGAATGGTCTTATATTTCCTAATGTTCGACTCAACTTCCTTATTTTTATCTCACATAAGAACCCTCTGTTGACAATAATTAACACAGCAAAAAAGAATTAGCGAAATTGTTCCATCCGTTCACGCGTGATGCGATGACCAAGGGAAATAAAGATCTATTTATAAACAAATAGAATTATACTCGTAGATAGATTTAATTTGCTTCAGCGTGTAAAACGTTTCAACGAACTTCTATTTGAATGACGTTCTCTATGAATGCTGATTACAATTTGCATGAATCTAGTCGTGTTTATATGTGATCTGTCATTGTTAGTGGGGATTGGCCCATTATCTTCTCATTGTCCTGTTACTAGCCTCAAGAACGGTCAGTGGCCATTCACAGCATCGCGTCCGTTGCGTGTTAATACTAACTAATATTATAAAATAAATGTGAAAGTTTAGATGTTTGTTGTTTGCGCAGTGCTGTGCCACGCAGGGTCTTGAATTCTTCGAGTTCAAAATCCTGGGTGGCGCAGACCTGTTATGGGCAAACGTGACGTTTAATATCAGGCGAGCGATTTGCTCGTCTCGTCACTCAATTACATAAAAAAAAACTTAATTACGCAAAAACAGCTGAATGGGTTTGGATGAAATTTGGTACCATCATCATCATCCACAGCCTTCTTTATCCCACTGCTGGGTATAGGCCTCTCTCTCACTGTGCCATCTGCCTAATTTGGTATGAACGTGACTTGTACCTTGGATTAACACATAGGGTACTTTTTATTTCGGAAAATGCTTGTAAAACTTTTAGTCTAAGGGTAAAACTGTGGGGCGCAGCTAGTGTAAGATATAATTGTGAAAGTTTTTCGGTAACTTTTGTTTGTTACTCTTTCACGCTGAAACTAATTAGCTGGAATTCTGTTGTATGATTTTTAAAACTAAACAAAATTTTACAGCTTTAAAACTGTTGCCATCGCTTTCTCACATAATGAAAAGAAAAAGAAATGCAGACAGTTTTCATTTAAACATTGATGCAAGAGTTTCTAACAATAGTGTCAATTTTGCAGACACGTGGTAAGTTTCCAAAATTGCGGAATAAGCTACAGTCGATTTTAAATCGTCGCCTTTAGAAACCCTGTAAGCGTTTCGTGTCTTGAATCTAAAATGGAAACCACAACAGCTCCATAAATTATTTATCTCAGAATAGTAGCAAATACCTAATTTCAGGTCTGCATTTTCAGTAAATGTTCCGTAAATGCTGGGAGCGTGGAACTTAATTACAGGAAATGTACAAAGAGATTCATACATGGACGGTATTCAGTAGGTACCTACGTAACAATTCAAATTGTAAAAGGAGACGGTGTGCGAACAGGAAAATAAGGCATTCTTATTATTTTCCCCCTATATTTGACCGAGGAAAGCGAATAATTACTCAGAGCCTAAGAGGACAATAACAATGTTCGAGGTTTGTATAAATTTGGTTTTAATAACACAACGCTCACGTTTTATTGAGTAGAATATACGGCTAGAGTTTCGACTAAAGACTGTGTGTAGGTATAATATGTTTGTATCAAATTAATAAACATACATACACAGTACTACGCTGATTTGTGTACCATTCTGATCTTTACCATTCCACCATTCAGTTTTACATTCAAATTCTATTTGAACTTTCGCTCATGCAAACGTGGTTAAGGGTTATGGAAATACAAGAGCTCAGAGTTAGTTTGTGACTTTTATTACAGTTACAAGCTGTGACCTGTCTTATCATTTTCTTTGGAACACTAACTGTCAGTGAAACTTTCATCAATGAGGAAACAAAGGTCGTACCAACAAGAAACTAACAGCAACGTGCAACAAGAAACCTGATACCTAACTGAAACTAGTAAGTAGGAATTTAATTTACTAGAAAACATGAGCTCGTTTTCTCAGTCTTATTTAGCATTGCAACAGTTATTATTATAATAGAGAGTTCCAATTTTTTCCGTTCTAAGAAACTGGAAAATTGTTCTGAGTAATTTTAATTTTCTCTCTAATAATAGAAATGTCCGTGGAATAAAATTGCATTTGACGCGAAAATACGATCGTAGATCTCTGATCAAGTAGAAAGGTAGATAGAATCCCGCCTTAAATACAGGTGAAGCCAAAAAAACTACCCTACTGCCCCTGTACGTATACTTTAAGCACACATTGACGCATAAAAACTACCCGAATCAATCGTCAATTCTTACGTCGGTTGCTCAAAGAACATGGACAAGAAAAATAAGTAGTTATAGTAGTGTTTATGCGTCAATATGTGCTTGAAGTATAAGTAGACGGGCAGTAGTGTAGTTTTTTTGGATTCACCTGTATTCAAGACGGGACTCCATCTGCCTTTCTACTTGATCTGAGTCGTAGATGTGTTTATTACTTTTTCATCGTCCACCGTCTCTAGAACAGAAATAAGTATTCGAATGGATCTCAAGTAGTTGATTGAAACTTGTAGTTGAAGAGTACTTGATCCTTTTTCTTTTAAAATTGCTTTCATCGAAACTATATGGCGTAGGTAACTACTAACCATCTGTAAAATTTGACTGATTTTGCTTAAATATTGTATCAGCTTTGACAAATACTGATACATATTGCCACACTATCTTGTAGACAACAGAGAATAATAACATTTTATTATAAATCTTCACATAATTTCTAATATAATTTACTAAGGCCAAATAAATTTAGAAAATTAAAAAAAACACCGATTTTTATTAAAATCTATTTGTATGTTATCTCCGCACTTTTATATAATGTCATGATGTAAATCAAATCATGGTCCGTGATCTTGTACCATAAATCAAATGAAATTTCAAACATGATCCTCAAACAAACATTTCCTTCTTTTGGCCTCCTCAAACACTTCCCTTTCGACCACCCTTCCTTTTTTTTGTGCCATTTTTCCTTAGTCATCGTCAAAATGCCAATTCTAGAAATAATGGTAAGTTATTCCAGTCGATGGATAAACTAAATGAAATTGGCTCCCCTAGCTGTATTTAAATTACGTACCTATTATAAATATACGCGGCACTGCCTCATAAAGTTGCCATAGTAACATTTTTTTATGAAAGGAGTGTTACTATCTAACTGAACTTTGTGGGGCCATGAAATGTGTATGATGAAAATTTAATGAAAAATTAAAATTAAGCTGAACAACCAGCTTGTTAAAAAGTGCTATTCAAACAAAAAATTAACAAATAGCAGCTGGTTTTTTGGCTCCACTAAAAAGTAAAAATATTTGATGTAACTCTGTAATAATTTAAAACTGTGCACAACTTTTACAGCCAAATTAAATACTTTTACAGACCAGAACTAACGACGAAGAAGTTCATTTAGTGGCAACGTGTAGTAATGAAACAGAATATTATATTCATTGTTTACGTGACGAGAATTTTAGTTCGTTGACTCAGCTCACTCATGTAAGAGACCTATATATAATGTATTTCTGAATAAATATTAATTGAATTGAATTGAATTAAAAGCTATTCTGGTGATGTAAATTGTAGTTTACAGTAAAATACAATAACACTTTATTGACACTACTAAATAAATAATTATTTTTACAAAAAAAAAAAAACAAAAACCGACTTCAAGAGACCGACTATTATGAGTTATTCATCTATTTGTCGCGCGCGTACTTAATGCAAATTTAAGACTTATATGGTTTTATTATGGATACCATTATCAGAACTGGACTAAATTGAAATGGGACTACATGGAAAGCGTCAGCTTTCTAATGAAAAAAGAATCATCAAAATCGATTCACCCAGTCAAAAGTTATGAGGTAACAAACATAAAAAAAAAACATACAGTCGAATTGAGAACCTCTTCCTTTTTTGAAGTCGGTTAAAAAGTAATGTGTTGATTACAATTTACACAAACACAGTGAATTAAAATACAATTTACAATAGAATGATTACACTGACCGGCCGTGGTTTTGTTGCCCTCGAAATAAGTGTGGTTTCGAATAATTTTAGGCCAACGTTTTAGGAAATTATGAATGGTTTTGGAATATTGGTTTTTGCTCCAATTTTTTTTTAATTTTAATATTCATATTATAATGTGAAAAATTTATTATTATTTATTTTTCTATGCACACATACCTTTTACATTTAGTCTATAGGTATAGAGATACGCAGAAATACAGAGTTAAAAAGTGTACGCTAAGTAGAAAAGGGCTCATAGTACTTATCATTATGAACAAGTTTTACTATGGGACCAACCATGAAATCGCAAAAAGAAATCTGCTGTTCCGTAGAAAAATGTCAATGACACTCGACAAATTGTTAGGAACGGCTTATTTTGTTTTCTTAAATTCCGGGTTGGATCCATAGGAAAAGTTGTTCATAATGATAAGTACTATGAGCCCTTTTCGGCTTAGCATACCCTTTCCTCATAGCCTTGTATAAGGTACAAGCAACAAAAAAAAGTGATTTTGTGTTCCTTTGTTGTGTGATGTGTGTTGTCTTGTCTTAAATGCAATTTTGGGGTTCCGCGCTCGTTTAAAATATTATGCTGGTTTAGAACTCTCGACAACCGAGTTTTCACTTTGACAGATTTATTTACGTTGTAAAACTAGATTTTTACCTCGAATAGTGAAATATTTTCATCAAAAATGCCATAACGCTCTAAGCGATATTTTCGGAATATTCTAAGCGATATTCTCGGAATTATGAAAATGTGAACATAATATATTATGTACCTGGGTTCAGTATAAGCACCCACTAAGATGGTAAACACCTACAAAAGGATATTTTGGTTGTTATTGTGTTTGGTCCTCAGATTTCCCACATTTCCAGGAGAAAAATATACCTATACAAAGTTGTACTGAAAGGGTATGCTAAATTAAGCTGTACGCTGGATAATCGATCAGGCGTTTTATGACATAAATAACGAATTCATGAAATTGAAGGTTGTTACTTAGATTTATTTCATTTTTACAATTATGTTACTATTTTATACAATTTTTTCTGTATTACTTTTACCTTGACATTTTTGACGTATGCTATTTGTGTGAATAAATGAATATGAATATAAGATAAGTTTCTATTCGTGGTAGTGTGGACGACAAAACGACGTAAAACACAACTGAGTTTCTCTGTAAGAAAAGTATTTATTGTATTAATTTACATGTAAGATTCACAAATTAACAGTATGAATTAAATCGCAACAAAAACAATATAAAATATAACACATTTTGGCGTGTGTCATTGATATTTTTCTATGGAACAGCTGTTTTTCCCCCGATCTTAGGTTCGGCTTCATGCACGGTGCATCAGTCCATTAAAAGACGAGAAAACTGATTTCTACCTTGTAAACATCCCGTTTTCAATAATTCTCTTTCAACTTAATTACATTTATTAAATTGGAAATTAAAAAAAACTTATTTGCATAATCTACGAGTATTACTTCCGTTTTAAGAGAATTGGTTCGCTGGGGCAACCGTTTGATGATTCTTATAGAAGGATAAAATAAAATGAAGTGTAGATTTTTGAGTGACTTTTTGGGACTGTGGTGCCCTTATTTTTTCCAAAGTTTTCTAGGTACTTGTTAAGCTCTCTTGTAATTCGGTCTAATGCATAGAGCTATAAAAACCGTATTTGGCCAATTTGTCCCGAAAATAATATTTAATGATGTCATAAAAGATCGAGGAATTACGTAACTATAGAGGTCTGGGCCAATGTATCTTTATAGAAAAGTATTTTGTTATGGAAAGAAACTTAACTATTACAAACATAACAAATCAAGTGCTGAGAGTTTTTTAAATAAAACACCACACAAATAAAACTTTTAATTTCACTTTATATGCAGGGCTTATAGGAAAGGATATGCTAAGCCTATAAGGGCTCATAACACTCATCATTATGAAAAAAATTTACTATGGGCCAACCCGGAATTCGCGAAATAAAAATCAGCTATTTCGTAAAAATGTCAATGACACTCGACAAAAATGATTAATGTTTGGAATGGCTGATTTTTTTCGCGAATCCCGAATTGGTCCCATAGTAAAAGTTGTTCAAAATGATGAGTACTATGAGCCCTTTTCGGTTCAGCATACCCTTTCCTTATAACCTCGTATTTTATTACAACGTCAGCAACGTATCTGTGATGCTTCAGTGCTACAGGTATCTTGTATCTTGGCGATGGTAATTGCTTACTATCAGGTGGCCTGTTTGCTTGTTTGCCACCCATATAATTTTTTAAGACCTTTAGTTCAAAATAAGAAATCTCGTTTATAAAATAATGAGTAAAACCATGTATGAGTATTTGAATTCTATATTATTTACTATCGTTATTTCTGTACTTACTGGAGTATCTTTTCCATTTATTTGTATTTGGTCTGACATTTTCAAAATTTACACTTCTATAAAGTTAGCAACGTTGGCAACGTGAGCCAAGTGCAAGTTAGCACTTGGCTCATGTTGGTATAAGCATAAGATATATTATGCTACATTTTATAGCCTCTAATCAAATTTTATTGTTGGCACTTTTCAACTTGATATAGTATCTATCAGAGCAATAGACAACTATGTTACTTACCTGTCGGTACTCAATACTCATTGCTTTATTGTAACCATTTTTTTTTATAAATAAACGCTTCACACTCATAGCTCCCCACTAGGATAAATCCTGTGTCGGGGATGCCATGGAACACACACAAAGACAAGGACAACTAACACCCAGACCCAGAACAGATACTTAAATTCATCATTCAAACATCTGCCCGGCCAGGAATCGAACCCGGGGCGTCTGGCTTATAAGGCGGATATGTTACCACTGAGCCAAACAGGTTGTCGTTTTAGGGGCACATTATATGTGGATCTTAATTAACATATTTCAGGTACATAAAACTTGTGCAGAGGGAATTTATTCCATAAACTAACTGCACACGCGGTTTCACTCGTTTTTTCTTTTTAACTTTTAAACCTTCCCTGTACTAGAGAAAACAAAACAAAAAAATAAATATTCAAATCGGTCCAGCCGTTCTCGAGTTTTAGCCAGACAAACAGCGATTAATTTTTAAAAATAAGAGAAGAGAAGAAGAAGTTTGCTTCGTCAGTTATGAATATCGAAAATTATTCAATATGTTCCTTTAGGGTTTTAATGAATTTGATAGCTGTCGATCATTTATAGCAATTTTATGCATTTTTTGTACGGTTTGCAAATACACATAAAGGAGTGAAAGGCTATTTGGTTTCAGCGCCGCTATGAGCAAACATTTTCTGCGTCGAATGATCTGCGTTTCATTTAAATCTGAGCACTTTTTTGGCTCTTGAACCAACCCTGTATTTTTTGCTTCAGGTCTCATGTTCGAACCGATACATCAAGCAAATAAACCCATATCAAATTGGTTTATGCATTATTTCTATTCCCGTATTCACTGGATCTACTGAATCACTGGAACTGGATTTACTGGATTCTTAAAGCATTTTTCCTCTGAGTCATTCAAAACACTTAGGTACATATTTAAATTAAAAAAAATTAAAAACTTAAAAAAAATTCAAATGTTCAATGTGGTTGGTGGTGAAACATGGAACGCGAAAACGTCGAAAATTTACTCATTATAAAATATAATATATAAATAAAAATATGTCTCACACACTGGGTAACAACACACTACATGCGACAAAACGCGTCACCTTTCATATTAAAGTAATTTAAAACACTTCCAGATGACATTCACGCAAAGTTTCATCGCGAAACCGCGAGGTGCAAATTTAATGTCACACTGTACAGAGATAGCAAAACTTAGGCACATTTAAATTATTATTAAGTGTTTTCAGCAGCCAGTCAGGACAGGAAACTTATAAAAATGCGCACTAGAAAACTGTCGTCGCAATTTCAATTTAAACTTTGGAATATTGCCAGTCCGCAACGGTCATGAAATTAATATTTACTTTAGTTGGTTTGTTTTATTATATAAGCACATTAAGAACTAAGAAAAGATTTGTGTAAACACTGGATTGAAATTAATCTGTCACTAGAAGGATAAAGCAGGGCCTCTTTAATGGAGTAACGTAAACTCATTTCGAAGTTTAAATGCTTGCAATGGGTAACTTATGATGAAAATGTATTTTCAAAAAACTTTATAAAACTAAAATTTGAACCTGCATGCAGTAGAAAATTGAAACTTCAAACGGTTTTTTGATTTTTCTTTTTGTTATAATTTGTGTTGACATTTCTTATAAGGGAAAATAGAAAAACCTATTTCAGATTTCATCTGTGCCTTGCATATTTTACTTATTGTACAATTTGCAACTTTTTTTAAATTTATTTATGAGCACAATAGAATTTAAATTTTTACAAAATCCCCAGGGTACAAATAGAAGCATGTCTGCTCATAAAATATTTTCTAATTTCAACCCTAAAAAAATATTCAGGTGAACTCCAAAGACTCCACTTCACCTTCGCCGTCGTGCTTAAAATGCAAATTATCCAAATATAATGGACGAAACGTGATAAATATTTTAACGATCTCAGAAAATATTAAAATAATGAGTTCTATTTCTCCTCAGGTACAACCAAGTCTACGGTGCGGCGAAAGGGTCACAGCGACCGATGAGCGACACTTAAATAAAACAAAAGAATAACGACGAGTCAAGATGTCGAACAAATCGCAGGCACTTTTTAACATCTTCCAAGAAATTCTTGCTGCTTCGGGGAATAATTCGACTGAGGGCGTGATCAATGAGACCCAGATTGTGTCGGTTATGCGGGAGCAGGCTTCTGGGGTGCATGGAAGCGAGGATTTCGAGACCTTATTGGTGAAGATGATGAGAGATGCTCAGAACAAGCTGGGCCCGAGCGAGGCGCCTGACCCTTGTTGGGACTATTGCGCTCCGGGAGACTTCAGAAACGTAATCGAGTCGTACAACAACGTGCATGGATACGCCACTTTACTGGTAAGTTTATATTTACTCTGAGTCTAGTTAAATAACTAGTTGATGCCTGAAATTACGTACTTGGTGCGGTGCTGTTATCAAGTGCCTGTGGTCGTTGGTGGCTAGTTGCCTTTGGTCTTGCAAAAACATAGCCTAAAGCACTCTACGATAGTGCAGCTTTCTTTTAGCAATTTTTACTGCCCGTGGCTCTGGAGATTACTCCTTACAAACATAAAAAACTTTACCTTTTCATTATTAGTACATATAATATTTTTTTGGCGCAAATATAATTTGACAATAAAAGTAATAAATTCGCAACTTTACGTGCAATCTGACAAAATAGTACTCTAAGTTTCGCTCTGATATATTTACAAGAAAATTATACGAGTATCTAGAAATAACATAAACCGAGTTGGCAATTTGCCACTTACCCATCTCAGATATCGGGATACCCTGACCAAAACTGCAAGGCGAGAGGAAATTAATAGCTGCTCGGAAATTCAAGCTAGATACACTCCATATTTGTATTTAAAAGAAAACAAAGATTATTTTCTTCATATCTAAATGATCACGTAAAAGTATAATCTTACTTACTTACTTACTCCTCTGGCGCAGCGACCCAAAGTGGGTCTTGGCCTCCGATACCAGAGGAAAAAAAAAACGCAAAAAGAAAACGGCGAGAAAATTAGGTATTTTCTTATTACAAGTGTCCCAAACATTTAGCTACAAACGGGACAAAGATCTAATTAGAGAGAAACAGTAAATCAATTTTATGAGTTGCTTTATTAGAGCTTTATCTACCACGTCTCACTTTCAGCCTTCTTTCCCTAACGACCATTATGGTTTCACTATTATTTTTCGCCGAGCACACCCTGGAACCGGACCCTTATCGCCCTTTTAGCAAAACTTTTTCTCGAATGAAAATTTGACTTTACGACCCACTTTTTCTTTGTCTAAAAAAATATACGCAGAATAAGAAAGTACGCTTCGAGGAAGGCTTGCAGCCGCGTGTTCAGTGATCCATTGATATTCCTGGTCAAATAGTGGTTGTTTGTTTAAGAACAACAATCTGAGTTCTTAAGGTGACCTTAAAACTTTCGCAATAGAAGTGAGTGACCGCTCTCAGCCCGTTTAGTTCAAAAGCGAACTTATTTATTGCCTTGAAAACTTACTGTTTCAACTGCTTCGATAAATATCACTGTATGTATTTACACACATGTGTGTGTGTATCGGAGTATAAGCGTCATTCATCCAATTACCCCTATGTGTTATTATAGGCCCATTCCTATTTGTATGCAAATTAATGTAATCTTCAGCCGTCGAATACATTTCAGTGGTATAAATCAAACTGCAAACTTACTCACTCACTATAATAAGTTTTTGGGCAGGCCCTTAAATTTTCTGGCAGATTTCACTTATCGGCACACACCGGCACAGCTCTTAAACTCATGCCATTCCACATCAAAAGTTTCCTGATTTAACGCCTGCCATGTCAGACAGGGGTTACTATGCGGAAGCTATAATTTTGACAAGTTCAGTAAATCCTGGTTTATCCTTGTATCTACGCGCCTATGTTTTTATATTAGATATTTTGTAGTACGTGCGATGTAAACAGAACAATGCTAATAAATCGTGAGTTTTGTCCAATCTTTTTATTCTTCAAAGTTACTGAGACAAGTATCTATCTGGCAGTTAGTCTGGCCGAGAGGTTGTCGGAGACTTTTGGACGCCTTTTAATCTTTTGGCCACCACGGTATAAATATATTGCTGTGTTTTGTATGTCAAGATATAAAGTGATTAAAAAAAATTAATTACCAGTTATTTTTAAAATACTTATATATTTTTATGAGTGAGATTTGGCAACTAGGTATATACTTGTTGGAACATAATGCCTTCTAGCTTTTGTCAATTATAGGCGGCTTTGACGGTCAAAAGGATAAATTTGGCAGTAAGAAGTAAACTGTACCGAAGTACGAGCAAAGTAGGCGAGTTTCAGAAAATATAAAATTTTCAGAACCTTATTTGAATGATAAATTTTATGTACAATTGTCTTGGCGACGGGGAAAACGATATGGCAGAAAAGTATAAGCAGAAGTATAAGTCTAAAGCCGGCGACTGACCTGAGCATTTTGCCGTAACGTAGAATTCGAAGCGAGCGTGGTGGAGTACGCGGCGCTCGCAGCGAGCGGATCGGCTCGCTGTACTGACCTGCAACATTTCGTCGTAACGTAACGTTACGTTACGACGAAATGTTACAGGTCAGTCGCCGGCTTAAGCGTACGCTACGCAGGTCACGAAAGTCCCCGTAGCGCGGGACGGCGCAGGTTCTGTAATGCATTAACGTACTGAGAGCTGCGTACGCTGCAGTGTAGGCACATGCGACGCTGACATGTGTTTATCCTGCTCTACTGCCTATATCTGTCTCGCTTACTCTGCCCTGCGCAATCTGTTCTGCTCTATGTTACGCTGCGTCTCAGCATACACTTAGCCTAAGTCTCTGCCGAAATGAAATTGGGTCTTGTGTCGCTGATTAGTAAAATGTTTCGTCGTTTTGTACCTCTTTGTTACGATTAAATTTTGTGACAATGCTTGTGGTATGAATAGAATTAGAATTTGATATCATTGAATCTCGTAGCAGGCTAATGAATTTCAATAATTTTCCTGGCATATTACAATAAGGACCATTTTGGAGAATGCCTTGCCTTACCAATTGACTATGGTAAAATAACTTGCCAAAAAACATCTTTATTTTTTTGCATTTTCAAATGTCAAAATCTTAAAGGTAAGTAAAGAAATTTAGGTACATATGGAAATAAAAAAATTTCAAGTACCCTTACCTTTCGAATGCACCTATTACGTTCAAAACGAAGTTTCAGTAAGTAGATGTCAAATAAGTTTCAAGATTTCAAATAAGTTGATCGATGAACTTGTGATCGTTGGGACGGTTTAGTGACCCGGCGCTAACACTCATCAGATCCGGCGGCAGATGCTTGCTCAACCAGACGAGCACCAAGGCTGCTTTCCTCACGATTCACCAGTACATGCTAAATACTCGTATATTAAAAACGAAACTATGCTTGTACAACTTTAATGTCACAGAAATAGAGCGCAGATTTGATTGCGCAAAAAGGGCCAATTTAAATTTTAACGACACGGCAAAATTGTTGTTTTGTTGTTCTTAAGTAGTGCTCTTTGAATATTGCGAAATAGGAACAAGTTTCTGAAATTGAAAAATCTGTTTCCGACATATATTCTCATCATAAACTACTTGTATTTATCATTATAAATAACTGCTTTGAGAGCAACCTTCAATTCGCAAGAAATAGCTGTTTCATTGAAAAATGTCAATCACACGTTTGGAAAAACTATTTTTTTGGCGGTCTCAGGGTTGGTCCCATGATAAATGTTATTCTATGTTGACAAAATGAGTTCGGCTTAGTAGAACCGTTTCGTGGAATACTGTATTTATAAATAACTCGTAGCTAGTGCTAGTGCCCGGGACTTCGTACTCGATGCCTTGCAAAACATAGTTATATGGAGCTTAATAATAGTGTTAGCTTTGGTCGCTGTTGGGGTTCTGGTATGCTAAGCCAAAAAAGGCTAGTACTCGAAAAAAAAATTGCGTGATTGAATTTCGTAATATTGCGGATTATGCAAGCACGGACACAAAAAAACTGCTAGTCGGAAAATGGCTGTCATCAGTTACTATGAAACTACTATCTACTAACTTTTACAATGAAACTAACCCTGAAATAAAACCCGAAAAAAATTATTCTGTCCATAGAAAAATGTCAACGAAGCTCGACAAAATGTATCGACCGCTGATATTTTTTTCGCGATTTCAGGGTTCGTCTCATATTCAAATTTGTTCATAATGATGAATATAATACTACAAGGCCTTTTCGGCTTAGAACCCTGAGTACATACAAACTTTATTGTTTCATTGTAAAAATTGTACAAATATAGATTTAAGGTAATCTAACATGCATATAATTAGTTATCTATAATAGATTTTGGAACACTGACAGTAGGTTCAAATATTTTTAATCATCTTTTTCTAATATCACACAGATGACAACAACGATTATTAGCACAACAAAAATACTATTCCTTCAGAGAAGGAACAGCTTCACGACTTCATTAAACTAAAACAGTTACTAAGTTTCGTTTCATTAGCCAAGAAGATTAGGCTCCCGGATCGAGCGAAGGACTGTCAACAAAACGGTTAATTATAAAACCGCTGACACCAGTAAATTGCTTTTATCGAAAAATTCGTAGCACGTAAACGTCGAGTGTGGAATGCTCTGCCCGAGTGGGCGTTTCCCGATAGATGTAATCTGGGTGTCGTCAAGTCGAGAGTTCAACGGTTCCGTCTAGGCAAACGTGCTTCATCGTAGACCGCATCATTGCTTACGTTAAAATATTAATTTTTCAAATAAATATTTGTAAGCAAGAACATGATCCTGAACAGCTAAATTAATGAGATGAAATTATGAAATAGTCTGATTCTATCGTTGAATAATCAAAGGTTTGCACTGTATCTTAAAACCAATAGATTTTTTATTAGACTTATTTGGAATGAAACTCAAACTAGCTATACTAAAACGTATACCCAGCAGAAGGATGATGATGATAAACAGCACAGTTACGAAAAGATATACATAACTAACAAGAACATTATTTTTACAAAACAAAAAACAAAAACCGACTTCAAAAGACCGACTATTGAGTTATTCATCTATTTGTCGCGCACGTACTTAATGCAAATTTAAGACTTATATGGTTTTCTCATGGATACCATTATCAGAACTGGACTAAATTGAAATGGGACCAAATGGGAAGCGTCAGCTTTCTAATAAAAAAAGAATCATCAAAATCGATTCACCCAGTCAAAAGTTATGAGGTAACAAACAAAAAAAAAACATACAGTCGAATTGATAACCTCCTCCTTTTTTGAAGTCGGTTAAAAAGAGAAGTCTCTATTGCAATAACATTCAATAAACTATTTTCAATTCTGTCCTACCAGAATGACATCACAAAATACACGAAATAATTTCCGGGAATAAGGATATTCTTGTCGAGAAATGTAAGGCATGTCTCTGAAAGTGACGTGTTTCCAAACAAATCAGGAGCAGTCGTCGGTAACTATGAATGATGAACTGAATCTCAAGTATTTACTTAGATATATTACTTTTATCAAAAAACGCAATTCGTATTAGATAGAAAATAATATGAAAAATGCTGTTAAAAATTTTCGCTATCTTATTTATCTATCGAATACGTATATAATAAGTGTTTTTCAAAGTTTTTATGATAAACCTAATTCAGGCTCCTGTTACGTATTTGTGGTGGCTCATAAGGGGTCGTCCATTAATCACGAGATGTTTTTAGCAAAAATTCAACCCTTCCTCCCCCCAGGTGATGCGTGGTCTGGTTAGGTTATAAATTATCCTCCCCTCCCTCCACCAAAATCATGAGTGTTTTATGTATAAATTATCTCAAAAAAAATTAAATTAACGAAAAATAAATACCTACACGTGATATCTAACTACACCGTCCCTCCCCCTTGCGATATTTCGTGATGTTTTCCGTACCTCCCCCCCATACGAGCCTCACGTGATTAATGGACGATCTCTAAGAGGCGTCTTTCGCATTCAAGGTGGCAATATGATACCCAAACAACTCTGGCATGTACAGATAAATTCCCTTAGAAATACAGCCCACTGCGTTTCTCGGGAGGTGGTAAGTACTAAGTAGGTATATGCCTCACAATTGCAAAGCTCCAAAGCTCACGCGCTAGGAATTATAGAAGACAGGGGTATTAGTGTACTGTACTATTCTCTTGAGTGGAGAATAGATACGATCTGTCAACGAATTATATGGCCTGTGCAAACTAAATCAGTGCGGTGCAGATCTTAATCGTAGCTAGTGACAAACACAGGCTGCCCAATGGTTTAAGCCCGGCTGTAAACAAAACCGCAAAGTCTCGCCACAATTAACGGTGATTACTCCAAAACTCAATTATTCAGCTGAGTCTCGGCTTACACGGAACAAATTGCTATTTTGGTTCCGGGAAAACAGATATAAGTATCTGTATATAAATAACCATTGTATTTAAACTTGATTTATCCATTTACTGCTCCACCCTTAGGTATATTATACAAAAATAAAATTCTTTGATATTCGAGTTGTGTATTCTAAGATAGAATCTAAGATAGAGAATCTAGATAGATTCTAAAAGATAGTAATTTTAAAATGACCATCATATAGTAATAGACTACGTACATTATTAAATATAATATCTATCCCATATCCTAAGTAGGTCGAAGATAAATCGTAATTTTACACAAAATGAAAAATACACGATTTTAATTAAAGGACACGCTTGTTAGTTCAAAACCCTTCGCTGCGATTCTAATTCAGAATGTTTTTATTTTCACGAAATGTTTTTTGAAGCCACAATTTTTTTCCGGTTGATTATGTAACAATCCAGTCAGTTTGTTTACGTTGGGAAAACGTTGGTCCGTTTTATTTTTTCTATCGGAAAGTTCGTACTGGGTTAATGATTGATTGATGACTGATATACTGCTGTGAATGTACTCTACATTATGCTAAATCCCTTTATTGGTTCGATAGTCAGGAAATTTCTGGGATCAAAAATTTAAGTCAATCAATCATGCAAATGTCAATGCTCGTTTATTACGTACGAAAGAGGTAATAAACTGGAACTCGATAATGGACTATATTTTGTATTAAAAAATCTTCCATTTTGATGTTTTATAATTTCGATACGACCTGTGATACCTTGTGAAATAAAATAAAAAACGACGAATCTATCATCAAAATCGGTTCAGCCACTCAGTAGTTACATAGGGACGGACATTATACATACAAGACAAACACACAACCATCGATCTAGTATGTATCTATATAATCCGACTTCGGTGCACACAACCCTCCTTTTTGGCTTCGGGCTTCGACGTCATACGCTAAATATCCATGTTTCAGTGCCAGTACTATCACTTATTCTGTGGTTTCAGTTGATGTTCGCAGAGCATCTTTTCTCGGTATGAATACCAATAAAAGCGAGGCTCTTCCTTTGATAAACGCCTATCGAGTTCTCGATATCATACTTGAGTACAAGTATCACCTACTTGTACAGGTGCCCAGTCTTTTGAGCCATATAAAATGCGAGGGAAAATCTTTTGCAAAATTGTAAAGGGATTTTACCATTTCGAATGATCAAAGATACAACGAGATGAAATGCTACTTTACCTATATAGATACTAACTAGCTGACTCGACAGACGTTGTCCTGTCAAAAGCCATTGCGTAACTATAGCAACCGTAGTATGTTGATGCTTAGTAAAAATTATCAGTATATATATAATTTGCAATAAATTAAAATTGCGACTATAATTTGAGATTTAAACTATCCTATCTCTCAAGTTGGATCGAACTGCACATGGTGTGCGAATTTTATTATAATCGGTTAAGTGGTTTAGGAGTCCATTGAGGACAAACATTGTGACACGAGATTTATATATATTAAGATTGTTGAATACTCGTACTGAATATTGTCAGATAGCGTTTCTACTTGGTTCTTGCGTGAGGAAATTTGTTTTGGTTATAACAAAATAATTTTATTATTAGATGATATTTCTTAATTTGTATCATATGTTTGAAAAGAGAGGGTAGGTGTTGAGTGTTGGAAGGTGGTGAAAGAAGGTTAGAGGTTTTAAAATGTTTGCAGCAATTTTAGTTTTAACTTTCTAGTTAAAACACTTTACTACAGCACGTTTTTACTATTCATATTTTTTGTAGGTAAATGCATAGATTGGTCGGATAAAGGTCACATTTTATATAGTACTATAGTCGTCACAAAATAAGATGCCCGTTTGGACGTTTGTCATTGCGACGTAACTAGTGAAGTTACCATACGACTCGGTATTCGATACTCACGACAAATCAATTCAAGTTTGTATGAGTATTTGATCGATTTGATTTTGTATTGTAAAGTACTTTGGATAAAGGTTACGATTCGAAAATTTAACTTAAACTTGAATATTATAGGTATATTGAAATGATACGAAATGGTGCGACAGGTCAATTTGTCTTTAATTTAATATTTTTAGTCATAATAACATTCATTCAATCACAAAAAAAAAAACAAGAAAAAACGAAAGTGATTGAATCTTCATTCAATAATTTTCTTCGGATGATGAGCCAAAATCGTCAGTTGAGCTATTGTCAATTCAATAATTAAATGGTTACAACTTACAACACTAATATTTGAAAAAAGAAGACTGAGAACGTAACTGTTTTTGAGAGTTTACCATAAAGTATGCGCGAAAAGCGTTCCAAGTTACATTCTACGGTCTTTCTCAAGTTGATAACGGGCATCTTATTTTGTGACAACTATAGTCACAAAATCCCAATTTTAATTCCAATATAATGTTTAAATTGATTGGTACTTAAATCAAAATTTCTATAATAACTGACGAAAATTAAATTCAAGAAACGGCTTAGTCAAAGTAAAGTTTCGCGAAATAAGCCGATAAAATCATTAAAATTAGGCAGTTAGGTGAAAATTGGGGTAATAAGTTATTTCTGACATCGCTGACGTTTTATGGTACGAGTACCTACTTCTGGGTGACGACTGGAATGGAAATCAAATGGACGACGACCGACCGGAATGGAATAACTAGGCATTTATTTATTTTTACGTTTCTATTGTTTAAATTGAAATTAATATGCCTTTAAATATTTATTTTTCAGTAATATTTACCTATTCTTGGTCTCTAAAATAGATAGATAGATGAACTCTTTATTGTTCACCAGAATTTACAAACAAAAAGTTAAAATAAAATAAAACGTTTACGAGTACATAGAAATACATTCAAATAAATAATTGTGCTTAATGTGGAGCCGCAACAAAATGTCAAAATTTACTTTCATAGTCAGCTATTTTTATTTAACTTTCCACTGTCAATAGTAGCTACTTTATTTGTTTTTTAATAAATTAGTTCATCTTATATTTCCAAAAGTGTTGCAGCTTTTATCAGACCAGCAAATTTACTGATGCACTTCCATTAAATTAAATAGAATTTAAATTTTTAGAGTAAACCCCATAATTCAAAATGTCAGCGCGTTGTAATAAAGTCAAGATTTCGTCAAGTTTTTGTATCGAATGTATATATGAAACATACCTCAATCGAATCGTTATGAACAAAGCTATCGAATCATAAATCGATTCGTGTAATTTTTTTCCTACAAGTATTGTCAGTTTAGGCTTAAGATAAGGGAAAGGGTTTTTTTTCACCTCACCGCAAATAAATCGGTATAATTAAAAAATAAAACTGTTTTTTAAAAAGTGTATTGCTTTATTTACTTAACTAAACAATAATAGACGTTATGCATCCAAAATATCACACCTTCCCATAGTTTATTAGCATATTAAAAAAACAAACACCCACTTCACTTTCGTTCCACGGTCGCTCAGGATCCACTTCAAAATTCTCAGAAACAAAGCATGGGACCGACACTGGGAATTCGTTGTATAGTGTTCTTTGTCGTTTTATCAAGCTAACGCCCAAGTTAATAAGAGACTGATACACTGGCAGTATTTTGTTTATAATTAAAATAGCGAGCATGAGTCACCATCCGATATCTCATCAAAAGTCCGCATCCGCAGCTTACTCTGTACAAAACCCGGGTGTTGATTTAGGACAATTACGTTTCATTATTAATCGCTTCGTCGGACTATTCTACAGTTGTTGTTACCTTAGACTAATATTTTAAGTGATCCAAACTTTACTCCTGCGAAGGTACTTCCGGGGTCTCCATCACTGGCTGTTTACGTTCGCAAGATACATTTGTTCCTGACGTAAACATTTGAGAAACGTCATCTTTATGTGTACGACCTATACAAACAAAACTTCCTAACATTTATGCCCTCTATTTCAAACTTAGTCGCGACGCAAGAAACAATAAAGTATCTCTCAAAGAAAGCAAAATGTTCGCTGTATTTCAGTACTACACAGTTGTTTTCTGTTTTAAACTGATCAAGTGCTATGTTTTAAATTTATTCAACGGTGCACAAGAGCTCGGGCGGAATGTAGGCAATAATAAACCGAAGCGTCAGCGGCAGCTGAAAAAATTATTAGGTTATTTTTATTCTGTGATCCCTCAGCAGTTTCCAAGGTTTTGCCTTGTATTGCGATAAATTATTTCTTTACGATTATTTATTTAATCACTGAAGATCGATTCTGCAGCATGACTTACGACGTAACCTTGGGCTGTTTTTTGTAAAAACACGTTTCTTTAGCTCGATGAAAGCTTGTCAGATGCAGTCGGAAAATCGTTCCATTTTTTTCAAACCTTTTTTCGTTTTCAGTCATGAAAATGTTTCCCTTGCGTATTCCATATGTCAGAGCATTATCTCCGACTTACGTTACCTATGGGTATACTACTATAGAGTTTCGGGGAATTATACACTAGAATCACATACTCAATCGGTTTTATGGAAGCTACTCACAATTATAATAATATCACAGCATTATATTAGCCTTTCCAATCTTCCATCTTTTATATCGCCTCCGTATTATGTATAACCGGCACCGCCATCTTGCCGATACCCGCACGACTCCCCAGTGGTGAGTGACACACCAACCGCAAGCCAGCCTCAGTAGTGCCACCATCAGGAAGTGGGGGTTGCCATGCTAACACATATCTTTCTGTATACTTACAACTAAAATAAATGGTTCATATCAGTATGTTTACACATCTATAGCTCGAGAAACCGATATAGCAATCCCGAAGGACTAAGAAAGCAATGGAACCTAGTTTTCCACGTGATTGCCAATATCGATAATACTCCAGAAAAATATCTTGATAACAATTTCAAAATAACCTATGTCAGATACTTTTTGCTGATACATTCGTAACTCTATGAATGAATGGAAGAAAAACGTATTGAAAATCGAATCTATGCCTTTGCCTTTCATTTTCTTTTGAGCCCTTTTTGGACACCAACATCAAATTGGTAAGCATCTTAGTACTCATATACGAAGTCTATTGGACAACCAAGGCACAGAGTCAAGGCCACAAAAAATGGACATTGTTTTATAATTGTTATACCAAAAATCCGTACAAACTCTTTTGATAGCACTTAATAGTGGGAATAATCTGAGTGTTTTCAAACTGCAAATGACGCGGTTTCATCTAGACAAGCTTGTTTCGATAATAATGAGACCGCATAATTTCTTACCAACAGGCGAGATATCGGTCAAACGCAATATCAGTGGATAAAAAATAAACAGTTCGCATTACGAAATGTAATGTAATGTAAGCCGTGGTGGCACAGTGGGAGAACAGCCGCTTCGTATTCTTGAGGTGGCGGGTTCAAACCCTGACTCGTACCAATGAGTTCTTTGGGACTTATGTACGAATTTACAAACCACTGGCTTTTCGGTGAAGGAAAACATCGTGAGGAAACCTGCATATGTCCGGAGAAGAAATTCAATGGCGTAGGTATGTGAATCCACCAACCCGCACTTGGCCAGCGTGGTGGAATACGGCCTAATCGCCCTTCGAGGGTAGACCTGTATCCCAGCAGTGGGAGGATTAAAGGTTGCATATGATGATTACGAAATGTCCTAGTTTAAAACTTGGAAATCTATTAAACATATTATCTACAAATTTATTAGCTGTTTTTTACTTTAAATATCTGCAATGGATCTGAAGAAAACCTTGAAAAAAACTGATTGACTCTATAATAACAGACACTAAGTATTGCCACTGTTGTTATTAAATTTTTGCTTAGCTGCTGTTTGCTTTAAACTTGATTTATTTCCAGGTGTGCACTATTGGCGTTTTCTCGAACATGCTGAACATCGCCGTATTGACTAGGAAGGACATGGCGGCGGCCCCCATCAACCGACTGCTCAAGTGGCTGGCGGTGGCAGATGTCTTCGTCATGGTCGAGTACATTCCCTTCGCTATTTACCGATATCTGGTAAGAACGTAAGATATTATATAATTAATATATTTATAACTAGCCGCGCTTCGCGGATTCACCCGCGGTCAAAAAGTTAACATGAGTTTTCCATGAAAGACACCAAATTTCTTGTAAGTAAATCCGTTTAGCCGTTTCAACGTTTAGTAACAAACCTACAAACTTTCACTGTTATAATATTATCATATTAGTAATATAAGATAGTTGCTCTTAGCGATTTTACTCGCTATCCTATAGGAAACATTTTTTTATATAATATTAAAAAGAAACACACACGAACACGAAATACGAGTACAGTGAAAAATAAACGAAATAAAATAAAAATTTAAAATCTAAAAGCAAAACCGAAAAAAAACCAATTTTAATTATTGTTTTGGTCCAATATTTTAAAATAGGTTAGATCTATTTTGTTTACTATTGTGACTGCCACGCACTCTACTTAGCAGCAAAAATAATAAGTTCCGTTTGATCGCCTGAAACTCGGTTAGTTCGCGCATCGGCGAACATACCGGAGGCACTGCGAAGTTCATGCCTCATCAAAATCTTTTCAACTGTTAAACGAGTAGCTACAAAACTAACGTGCAAATGCTCAAACTTTGAAATACTCGGTCGTGTTTCGAATTGTGGTCTGAAATCCTGAAATTTCACTTTAAACGTGTCGTGGTTTATGTTCGATTATAGTTCAGTTTGGAGTGACCTGGTTTCGTGATGATGATGATGAAAAGTATCTTATGTCCTTTTCTGTACCCCTGACGACGTGCACACAAAATGTAACGATGATCGTTTGAGTAGTTGCGGCAAGAAAACGTTACTAAACTACAAACAAACTCCCTTTCGCATTTATAATACTCGTATTAGTTAGGATACTATTTTAGTACGTAGGTACGCTTTGCTCTTCTGACACAGATCGTCATAGTTAGTATATAATACTTATAGATACAAATAGTATTTTAAATTTATATGCAGGGTTATAAGGAAAAGATATGCTAAGCCAAAAAGAGTTCATAGTATCTACGCATGATTATGAATAACTTTTACTTTGAGGTCAACCCAAAATTCGCGAAAAAAAAATCCGCTGTTCCACAGAAAAATGTCAATGATACTTGACAAAATGTATGAAACAGCTGATTTTTTTTCGCAAATTCCGGGTTTGTCTCTTAGGAAAAGTTGTTCATAATAATGAGTACTTCAACCCCTTTTCAGCTTAGCATATCTTTTCCTTATAACCCTGTCGATCAAACCTCAAACATACCCAAACAATAAACTTGTGGGTAAATAGAACCGCTCTTATATTTCTCATTTCGCGGAGGTATAGGCAATTAAGCATCCTTGCTTTGAGTTTGAAATTTGTGTAGGTAACAACAACGTGAGTCTAATAATTGTTTCAATTCGAAATGCTTTGACATTCGCAAAACAGGCGGCTAATTGGTTATAGCTATGCTACCATATCTGTGCTGTGGGCGTTGGCTTGGCTGTAAATTGTTATTTCAAGTACCTAGGCAGTTTGTAATTTATTATTATTATCAGCCTGAGATGTCCCAATGTTGGGCAAAGGTTTCTACCCTGTTTTTATTGGTCTCTGTCCTGAACTATAATAGGCCAATCCTTCCGTTGTTTGTCGAGGTCTTCTAGCCATCACTTTCTAGGTCTGCCGCAAGTGCGTTTCCAATCTGACAGTTAGGTGGGTGCCAGTTCAGTTTTTAGTCAACCTCGTGGTCAGGCAAAGTGTTTACTTACATCGGCATTTCCTTTTTGACGTAACTTGGTCAAATCCTAAACAAATACGATAAAAATAATTACCCAACCGCCATCCCTGTACTTAATTAGGATTTACAAATAATTTACCTAAATCGTGGTATTATGCAGGTAGCTTTGATAAAAGTTATCCGCAAAGTTTTTCTTAATTTGGGATGAAATGAGTACCTAAATCTAATTTTTGGAAGTTTTCTATAATGTCAGCACGAGTAACTTTTCGTAGATGATGTAAAGGACTGGTCATTTTATAGACAGAAATGTTCCTATCAGAAATGTTTGTCAATATTATCGTATTTCAAGATCACATAGTTTCTGATCCATACTGCCAGGGAATGGAATAAACTGCCGGTTTCCTTGTTTCCTGAGAGATACAATCTTGGGCTTTTCAAGGTCAGTGAATATCTTCTAAGTCTGCGTGCTCTATCTTCGACCGCATCGTCGCTTACCAACAGGCGAGTTGGTGGTCAAGCGCGGACTTATTCGCAATAAAAAAAGGAAATAAAACTAAACGCCCGTCAAACATGTTCACACTCACAAGCAAAGGTTGTCAGGAGTAGAAAAATGACAGACTACTTTTTATCATCATAATCATAGTTCGGTGACTATGAAAATCGGTATTTTCGATGAGTGAAACACAGGGCGATAAGAATAGTTCATGGTTAAGAATGATCCAGCGATACTGGATGCAGTAGCAACTTCTCATTTCCATAAACGAAAAACCAAGATTAAAAATTGCCTCAAAAATAGGTACTAAAAAAAAGAAAAAATGGTAGGTATGTACGTATAAAGGTAGGTAAGTAGGTGTGGATTTGTAGGTATAAAGAGTTTATCTGTCTACTACCGGTACTACCTAGTTACCCGTTATTTATTAGATAATTCTAGCAATTTTTTCGTATTTTGTAATCGTTAAGCAATCACGTTTTGCGTAATAATGCTATCGGGTAGTTATCGATCGTGGCTTTATAGTATGCAGTAGTGTCATGTATAAGATAAACATGTTAAACGTTCGTTGATAAGCTCTAATTATCATCTGTACTACATTCGTGTGAGTATGAGATACCTATAGTTTACGTATATTTGGTTATAAGTAAGTTGGGTATGCTAAGCCAAAAAAACTCGTAGTATTCATCATTATGATCAACTTTCACTATGGGACCAAACCGGAATTCAAAAATTTTTTTCAAAAAAGCTTTTTCATACGTTTTGTCGAGTGTAATTTTTTTCACGAGTTAGTCCCATATTATAAGTTGTTTATAATGATGAGTAGGTACTATGAGGTTTTTTTTTATGTGATTAAGTGACGAAACGAGCAAATCGCTCGCCTGATGTTAAACGTCACGTTTGCCCATAACAGGTCTGCGCCACCCAGAATTTTGAACTCGCAGAATTCAAGACCCTGCGCGGCACAGCACTGCGCTCGTCACCCTGAGATATAAGTTGAATAATCTCCCATTTGCCCTGAAATTTCACTGGAAACAATGCCCTTCCAACCGGAACACAGTAATGTTTGCACATTAGCTTGGCGGTGGAATAACTGGCAAAGGTGTGGTACTTCCCCAGGCGGGCTCTGCAAAAGAGCCCTACCACTACACAATGTTTTCGGCATAGCATACCCATTTCTTATAACTCTGTATTTGGTTAGCTCTTAGCGATAAGGCCGCCAGTTGTCGCACTAGTTTTAAGTGTTATAATCCTTTTGTTTATAATTTATGGTGTGAGCAATAAAGAGTTTATCTATCTATCTATCTACCTACCTAGTAATTTTACGTGAGTATTCGCGTGTTAATTATTATATAACAAAATGTGTCGAAACCACGTTAGTTTCCAGTAAAATAAAATAATTTAAATTGTTTTCTATCAGTTGTATATTTATTACAATTATATTTATAGGTACCCAACGTAACATATTTTCCATATAAAGACTACTCTACCGTATCCGTTTTACTTACGCTTATATACTTACTTTTTTCACAGATACTCCCAGAGCTGGATTTCCGATACTCCAAAGCCACATACATTCTATTCCACATGCATTACGCGCAAATCCTGCACACTGCGTCTATATTCCTGACGCTATCTTTAGCTATATGGAGATACGTAGCTATAAAGTAAGTTAATATTGTGTACTATCTATATTACACACATGTAAAACGATATCAGGTTTGGATGCTCAGTAGACTGAGCATCCAAACCTGATATCGTTTTACGCACGTCATAGGTTTTAAGGACAGAAGACTATACTACTCTCATAAAGACAAAGAGCGGGATCTCAAAAAAAATTTAGGTTGCACTCATCAGATTCGTAATTTATCAAGCTATCAGATGCAAAAAAACAGTTTTTTTATATGCTGCTCTTTGTCTTATGAGGGCAGTGTAGTAGACGATCATTAGAGAAAGGCTGATAAGAGGAGGTCACGACACTCAGAAGTGAGAAGTACGACTTAAGGAAAAAAATAAAAACGATTTAACAAGGTCAAAAGTCTTTCAACATACGGAAACGAAAAAACTAACACAGAATTTTGAAATAGATTCGGACATTACGGGTCTTATTAAACACTGATTAAAATTTTCTATCTCGTTTTCGCACGTGATAGGTGATTACAGCGAGAAGTTGTCAGATAAATTTAAGCAGTTTTTAACTTTAAACAATGTTTATAAGTAAAACCCCAAGAGTTTAGTAGAAGATAAAACTTCTATTATTACTCGTACCTACATAATTACCAATAACTCATCGAATTTGTGAACACCAAAGTTCCAACAAAATTTGTTACAGCCCT
Organism: Alcis repandata; assembly: GCA_949125135.1. Taxonomy (NCBI): domain Eukaryota; kingdom Metazoa; phylum Arthropoda; class Insecta; order Lepidoptera; family Geometridae; genus Alcis; species Alcis repandata. Next base: position 7,266,261 of record OX421237.1, read on the forward strand.
TATTCTCAAAGCTCTTTTAAAAGCTTAGGTACTTAACTAAAATAGCTTTGTAAATTGAGGTAGGTAGTAAATTGTTGTTAAATTTGAGTACCGGTGCTGTTGTAATTTTATTAATCTTGACTATTAGCTGTTTTTTCGAACGAAGAATGAAATCTACTAACCTTGGTGTACTTACCAATAATATTCGGGTTCGATTCCCGACCGGGAAGATGCTTGAATTATGAATTCAAGTATCTGCTCTGAGCTTATATGTTAATTGTCCTCGTGTTTGAGTGTATCATGGCGTTCCCGAAACAGGGAAACCTAGTGGGGAACTATGAGCAAAAAAATATTTTGGACATGGAAAACAACAGTGTCAGGGTCTAGTTTAAAGCTAAACGAGTCGAGTTTACACGAACAATATTTTACCTGATGAAGTCTTTTTGTATGAAAGGCACATTTTAGCGATTCTTTACCCTATTTATCATTATATTATTGTTCACTTTGCAAAATCAAGCCGCCAACTTCAATAAGTTGGTAACACGTACTTTTATATCTATACTAATATTATAAAGAGGAAAGATTTGTATTTTTGTATGTTTGTGTGGAATAAACTCAAAAACTACTGGACCGATTTCAAAAATTATTTCACCATTCGAATGCTACATTATCCCAAAGTAACATAGGCTATATTTTTTTTTTTATCCACAGCGAAGCGTGGCAGGGAAAAGCTAGTTATATATATTTTGTGGTAGAACTAAGTTTCTCCCTGCAATGCCTGTTCCAGAAAAGAGATTGATTTTGTGGAAATGTCTTGTTTCCCATTCAATCGTAAATGTAATTGTAATTTTACAGATATTCGGATAAAAGCCGTATACTGTGCACGGAGCGACGGTGTAGCATCGCGATTCTCACTAGTTTTCTATTGCCACCAGTACTTTGCATCCCTACTTTTATGGTAAGTGTCCTTTTCCCCTGATGAAAACACTCATTTTTATGACCGGTGTGGGGTTACCGGAACGTCGCGTCGTTCTCAATTTTTATTTGAAGAAATTGTTGACATTTTGTTAAAAGGAAAAAAATTAAGAGGCGTGAACTTTAGCTGAAATGTGGGTGGGGTGGCATTTGTTTATGAAAAATTGTCATGCGATCAACTGATGATAAAAGTCCAGTGCCGATATGTTTCATCAGAACTTTTAATCACAAAAATATTATGTTCTGTCATCGAATTCTGTGTTTCATCGAATTATGGCTGGCAGCCTTTCATTACTCAGACAATAAATTTCCATACAATCGTATTTAAAATTCTATTTCGATACACTATTGTTTATCCACAGGTGTTCAATATTCACGAGAAGCCCACAACGGATCTTTATGGCAACCATATCACAGCCTACCACGTAGACTCCGACCACCACGGCACTCTGTACCAGATTAACTTCTGGGTCCACGCCGTAGTTATCAAGCTCCTTCCTTGTTTTATCTTAACAGTCATTAGCATATGGCTTATAAGAGCGCTTTACAGTGCAAACCTGCATCAAAAGAATCTGAGGAATTATAATAACTGTTCCGCTGCTGAAAAGATGGTCAAACGCCAGAATAAAGCTGATAAAAGAACGGACAGAACGACAAAGATGCTTCTCGCAGTGCTGTTGCTGTTCCTGGTGACGGAGCTACCTCAAGGAATCCTCGGGTTGCTGAGTGGACTGATGGGCTGGTGCTTTTTCCTGAAATGCTACAACTTGTTTGGGGAGATGATGGATTTCCTAGCGCTTCTCAACGGGTCGATCAACTTCGTGCTGTATTGCTCCATGTCTCGCCAGTTCCGGCAGACGTTCCGCCAGATGTTGCTGCGGCCGCCGTTGATGAGGTTCCTGCCGCCCACTGCCTCTCATTCCGATTCACATAATATGAACACGTAAGTTGCTGACTCGAGCTTGTTGTCTCACAGTATAGTAGTTTTTATTGGTAGTTGTTTCAATCAGTTTGAATGACCAATAGAGACAATGCACTAAATAGTAAAGGATGGTTTACCAACTCCCACACAATTGCACAATACTGATGAACATGAAATGTCAGAAATTTTAATACTGTATGAAATCTAAATGTAGGTATATAATAGACCAGAACTCATAGCTCCTCACTAGGATAACCTGTGTCAGAGATGCCATGGAACACACACAAAGACAAGGGCAACTGACACCCAGACCCAGAGCAGATATTTAAATTCATTATTCAAGCATCGCCCGGCCGGGAATCAAACCCGGGACATCTGGATTATAAGGCGGATATACTTAGCCAAACAGTCGTCAAATATTATATAATCGATGTACTATGTTTTTGTTTAAAGTAAATGCAAATTCAAATCTCTCCTAGTTTCGTTAAAATTCAAATCTTTCCTAGTTTGAGGATGTCAGTCACAGAATACGAGCCAAAAATAGATGTTACGTAGTTTTAGGTAGGTAGTACTCAGGAACGTGTCCACTATAGAACAGTAGTTTATACTTTAGTACGGGCTACAGGTAAACAAGTCGCAGATCAAGTGTTGGTTTGCTCAGGGGTTGGCCGTTTGATTTCGAAGCTGAAATTAGTCGAGCGCCTGTTTATGATCGTCAATCACGTAACTAGCTTTGTGACGTAATAGGTCAAGCTTAAGTGGCTACTTACTGGTCCGTTTCATAAATGCTAGGCCCCTCTTATCGAGAATATTCGGGACAGCGAAATGTTTGTAGCTGGATCGTCGCTAATAAATTACATCGTCAAATACGCTTTGACCAATCAATTCTGTGTGTTGAAGATTCCTAACCTAAATGATGTGTACCACATTAGATACAATAAGACAGCATTTAAGAACGCACGTATTTGTATCTGCCTACAGTAATTGTTATTTATTTATTTAGAATTGTTTTGATGTAACACATTAGACGCTGAAAAAATAATCCTTTATATGAATGCGGCTTGAACCGGTATTTCTACTTCACAGTTTGTTGAATCCGCTTTGAGCTTGCTCTTATTTTTCACAAAATATCCATTTATTTTAACCAACTCCTCTCTTTATTTACTAGAAATGCTTTGGAATTGTGCGTTTGATCGCGAGCCATGAAATTGTTTCCTTCCTACAGGTGCACGGAAAAGATTAAACGGTACAGCAGTAAGCTTCAGTACTGATATGTAAGTATAATACGAGTAATAACGCATGACGCTTTTGCACTAAACTATTTGCACTCACTTATTTGCTCACTTATCCAGGTCCCACTTAACCAAGTTTCACTGTATATATAAGTAGATCTTATTGTTATTAACACAGAACTTATTTTTAGACTTTTTTTCTGCTGATTTTTTTGTTTAAAAATTGTTTGGTTTTGGGTATGCTAAAATCTTAATTAAAGTACATTTTACCCATCTCTACTTATCAAAATTCATTCACACTATAACACAATTTTTTTTTAAATGGTAAAACAATTTATTCACAAAGACTTAAATTATGAAATTATAAATGAATATTACAATATAATTAAATTAAAAAACTAAACTAATGTAAATATGGAAATATGGAGTGTAATATTGAACTAAGTATAAATCTATAGTTACTATTATACATCTCTTTATACCCGCGTTTGTATTTGGTTAACACCTAAGAACGAGTATTAGTAGGGAAGTAGGTATTTATTTATTCAGGTGGTAACATAAAATCTACGAGGTGGTGGGTGTGAACAGATGTTCAATTGTATCAAAACAAGGGTAAATAAGGTTGAACAAAGAGCTTGAGGCCCATAAAACACTCGAAGGTAAAAGGTTGAACTAAATTCGCCTTGGGCGGCGTAAAAGCTCTGACCATAGGCCGGCTATTTGGCATTTTATATTTTAAACAAACAAGGAAAGATCTTTTTCCTGAATTTACTAAGATAAAAAGACTTGAAGTCTCTTTCTTTCAACCATTGAATGTGATATTTAATTTTCTTATTTCTGAAAATAGATAGGTATAACGGTCACAAAGTTAATAAAACTCGAACTTAATATCGAGTATAGAACTACACAAAACAAGATAATGATCTTTGTTTCGTGTAGTTTCTCTTAGTTTACTCGTATTAAGTAAAAATAAATCAAATCGTTATTACATTAGTTTGGAAATATCTAAGGTTTTGGTACCTGTTTGTACAATTTATTGCTTTTTTTGGTTGTTGAAATAGTACCTATTGGAAAAATTGTATAATGAGAAAATAGAAGTAATTAACTTATTATCTATCTATCAATATATACGTTGAGACAAACATACCTACACACCTACGTTTGTCTATAAAGACACAGAAAGAAAACAAAGAAAGAAAATATCGAATCTCCATAGAAAATTGATCAAGTGACTAAATATTTTCTATAGAGACACGATATTTTTTTTCTTGAATTTAGCAAACTTGTGTCCTAAAAGTTGTTCGCTTTGACATGTAGAACATCACCTTTAAGTATTACCACACCATTCAGAAATACCCAGTAGGTATATATATTTATCGCTGTTGGGTCACAACACACATATGCCTACTAAAGGCTGGTTTACATGATGCAAGTTTCTTGTACATTCAAGTGCAATTATTGAATGCAATAAATCAAGTGCGTTAATTGCCCTTCAAGAATTGTACGCAATTGTAATAGTTGCAAATGTCTTCTATTTAGACCAATACAATAATGTTTAGGAGATTATTGCTTTCAAGTTTTGACTTGTCTAAATAGAGAGGTTGTATATGCGTGTACCATATTGACGGGTTGCTTCAAGTATTGCACGTATTTGCGTTGTCAAATTTTTCAAGAAATTTTTTTTGCAAGAATTGCCTAAGAAATTTTTGTATGTGCTGTTTACACCAAGAAAATTTTGGCAAGCAAAACTTGCGCAAAAGATCAAAATGTTACGTACTGTTTAGACCATGCAGGTAATTTATTGCTTCAATTTTATTGTATGCAACAGGCAAGAAACTTGCATCATGTAAACCAGCCTTTACTCTCAATCTTGCCATTATTTTCGGTTCTGTGGGAGCTGCAAATTCCAACCATGCTTGACAACATCATTTCACCTTCGGTCTGGTGAACTGTCATTGTTACATTGATATAAAAGTTTCTACGCGACCTTTAAAAGCAATTTATTTAAAAATAGCTAGGGCAAAGATTTAGGGTCGTCTGCTCCAAATTTTCTGCAAGATTTGCGTTCCGTTATCTTTCAATAAGCAGCTTTCGAGCCTGTTTGCGTAACAAACCCACTAAGATTATGGAGCTCGTTATACCCAAACCACGGCACTGAGAACATTAGAACGTTCTACGATGAACCCGTGAGACTGTAGAATGTGATGGTAACTTACGAGTATATCATCAATCATTATATTCCTCATCCCACTTATGTGGGACCATCACAGTATGTTCGTTTTCTCCATTCGTCTCTATCAAACGTTGTTTAATCTTTGATCTTTTAGACCTCAACAGGCGGTTTTTCACACTTTTCTTATCACAAATCTTCTTTAACAAATCTTTTTTAACTAAGACTTTGTAAAAAGATCTAGTAATAGGTACAGATCAAAAAGAAAAATATTTTCAAAAAGAAACACAAAATATCTCAAGCAGGAGTCCGAAAACACCCACCTTGTTTACAAATGGTTTACCTAAAAAGATTAAGGCAAACGCTACAAAAAGGAAAACTTTTATAAATCTGATTTATGGTAGACATCGAATTAAGTGTTTGGTGATGTGTACACAAAGTATGTTGATCAAGGAGCATTTTTCGTTACTCAGTGAATTTAAGTATCTTATTTTGCTAAAAATACAGCTTTTTTCCATCAGCAACTCACGGCACGTATTCTTTATACGTCATATTTAGCAGCCGAGGTTCAGGAGACAGGATGTTTTGGGATCTTTATATAATAATATGAGGTATACTGTCTAGTAGGTACAGACTATAATTATAGTATTTATTACTAGCTGCGCCCCGCGATTTCACCCGCGTTTTCCGAGATAAAAGTAACCTACGTGTTAATTCTGACCATGAATAACTTTCATTCCAAATTTCATGTAATGCCGTTCAGCCGTTTTTGCGTGAATGAGTAACAAACATGCATTCTTACAAACTTTCGCACTTATAATATTATGTAGTATATTTATAGTAAGTATGTTAGTAGATATGAATACTGTGACGCGTCAGTAGGACACACCGTTATGAAGAAATAAAACATTGCACTGATGGATTGGATCATAAAGACATCGTTAATATTTTCTTTATGGAATCACGATTACTTTCATAAAAAATTTAGAGCTAATAATAAAATCACAGGATATTAAATTATATATAATAACTTTTAGGCTGTTTCGGAGTCAGTCAGGGATATTCTAAAAAACTTCTTACTTCTTTATTACAAAATAAAAGTGTAACCAGACAGAAGCTAGTACCTGCGAAAGGTACAAGTTAGTACAATTTTCGGAACCTAAAAAGTTTCGGAAATTACCAAAGCTACTTTGAGTGGAATCCTCTCAATTTCTTTTACAAGTTATAAGAACTTTTAACAAAATTCTTTACTTGAACTGTTTTTGCTTAATAACAGAATTTTCACAGGATTTTAACAAGAATCAGGAAAATAACACCATAGAATATATTTTTTGGTATCATGTTAAAATATACTCGTGTTTTCATGAAAACATTGTGCCTTTGTAAAATTTTTTTGAGAAATTATGTCTCTTTTTTCAATATTTTCTACAAATTGCGCTAACGAAAATAGTCATCCCATAAAATAGTTACCCAACATAGTTCAACTTAAAAGTAGGTATCTATGTAACAAGTCAAAATACCAATGTGTGTGTGTTCAAAGAAGTCAAGTAAGTCAAGCCTGAAATAGATGTAGACATACGTCGCAAACGAAAGTTTCGCAATTATTTAATACATTTAACCCTTTTTGGGCTATTCAGTAGAGATTTCTAAGAACCTACTGGTAACATAAAAGACATTAAAGAAACAAAGACTGTTTGGATCAAAGCAGTTTCAAATTGGATTTTTGTCCATTGTAATTTGAAGTTATCATTTTATGTTGAATAGAGTTTTTCAGTAATTTAAAAAATTCTATTATTTCTTTAGGTTTATTAAATTATACCTTCTTAGTAGGTAAGTTCGTATAGGCCGAGTATGGGAGTAGGGATAGTCTTGCTGTCAGAGTTTTTAGGCCGCCTCTCTTGGACATCGTTTACTAAGTACGGGGTTGAAAATTTAGTTAAAAAAAACCACGTAATTTTCATAGGGATAGAAATGTTTGTATTCATTTTCATACTCGTAAATATTCACCTGCGCCCCGCAGTTTCACTTTCGCGTTTATAAGATTTAGTAGGATAGGATAGTAAATGATAATGTTTTTATTGTTACAGTGCAAAGACGTCGATACCCTGAGGTAAGCTCAAACATGGGAACGCTCCTGTGATGTGCGAACATTTCTTATAAAGAAAGTGTGACTACAGTGCGTCCCAACACAATTCAATTGGCAATTGAATTGTATACAATGAAAATGACATTGAAAGTTATTGATAATTGAAATGATGAGTTGAAAGTAATTATGCACTAGACTGTTGGTAACTCCTGTTAATTATTATTAATAGACAATGGCGTTACCATGTGAATGGATATTAGTGAATAGTGAATTATGGTTAATTAAATACTGTTATGCCATTGAATTGGTGACGTGAGTGTTAGACTACGGTAAAGTTATAACTATGACAGTTAAGTTATGCTTTGTGATGTCAATTCTGTTTGGGTATAAATAAAATAAATAAAATAAATAACGTTTCACACTCATAGCTCCCCACTAGGATAAATTCCTGTGTCGGGGATGCCATGGAACATACACAAAGACAAGGACAACTAACACCCAGACCCAGAACAGATATTTAAATTCATCATTCAAACATCTGCCCGACCGGGAATCGAACCCGGGACCTCTGGCTTATAAGGCGGATATTATTACCGCTGAGCCAAACAGGCCGCCAGGCCGGTATATTTTATACATTCGTACTATTTTTTTTTCGGAAAATGTTTGGAAATTATACGGGGCTATAAGGAAAAGGTGTATTAAGTTGAAAAGGGTCTTGCAGTCCTTATCATTATGAACAACTTTTATGGGATCAACTCTAAAATTTTGAAAAAAAATCAGCTATTCCGTAGAAAAATCTCAATGACACTTGTTTGGTCTCATAATAAAAGTTGTTCATAATTATGGGTATTAATGAGCCCTTTTTAATTTGGAGTATCCTTCTCGAAACTCCATGTACCTAAGTATAATTTGTAGTCCTTTGTACATGTTATAAGTCTATAATGTGGATGCCTAACTTGATTTATCTTTTTATGAAATAAACTAATTTATTTCATAAGATTGTAAAAACAGACGAATAGAACAGTTTCCGAAAAAATAGTATAAAGTTAGATTAGAATCGTTTCTACTGTAAAGTCATTTTTATCTCGGAAGTTTAATAGTTTAAATTAAATGTTTTGTGAAAAATTACGATAATAAGTATGTGTTTGGTTCTGTATGAATGAATAAAATATATTTTATACCGTAATAGGCACTATTGTTATTGGCAGGCTTTCAAAAGGTAAAACAATGAAGGGAAAGAGAATTTTGAACAAATAATTAATTTGCCGACATCAAAACTCTTCATCGACTTGAAATTATTAAATTCTATTACATTTTGTTTTTAATTAAATATGAATTTCATCATAGTAGTCATCTCAAATTAAACATTTCAGTTGAATTTTAGAAAACAATGTATAAAAGACGAATATTGCAGTTATATATGAGTTATATTTCAAACAAGAGCAATTTTAAACTTCCTGTTACAATCTTTTCTTAGCTTTATTTGTCTCGGATCTGTCTCTGTCCCTCTGAAATCAATTCTTGCAAGTCTATGAACCACTTTCCGGTTTTCCCGTAGTAAAAGTGGTTCATAATGATGAGTACTATGAGCCCTTTTCAGCTTAGCACACCCTTTCCTTTTAACCTTGTACATGGTGGTATTGGTGGTACACGTCTTCGATTCCCCCAAAAAAGAAACAAAACAATGAATGTTATGAGTAACAAGAATATAATAATGCATTTAAAAGAATATCAATTAATAAATCTAATTTATACAAATATTTATCTTTAATTATTTTAGGTGCAGTGATAATTAATGTTTAGTTCTAGTCATAATGCATAAGAACCACTAATATAGGTATTTTGTTTTGTATACATCTAGACATATACTTTTTAAATGAATGTTTATATCGACTTTAGATCTAACTACGCGGTAGCGTGAGTACTCGGTAGCGACCAGCAGATGTCCAATCACAGTCCGTAACGTCACCATTCCGAGAACGGTGATTGGGTATCCGCTGATCGCTACTAGATTAAGTCAATTCGTGTTTGTTTGTGCGTCATATTTTTGAGCTTTATAAAAACGCGACACGCATAATCAAAAGTTAATACGTATAACAATGTGCAAACGACTTTATTACGACGTAGTTAAAGAACAGATGTTAAGTGTAATTAAATTAAAAGTAATTAAGACAAAGTTGCTTCGAAGACTGCGTATCGCTAAGTTTGAAGCCTACTTGTAAATTAAATTGTTAGATAACTTGTAATGCAACGATATTAATTGTAAGTAATTTGAGTAACTTGGACGATTTAAGTCATCCAAACTTTGTAATGAATCAATATGAACTTTGACTCAAAATTTGTCTTAATCAAGTTCATAATGATGTTATTTCTCTCAGAATAAGGTCATGCTGGGGCAAGTATCGCTATATCGTGGAGATCCGGGCTTGATAGCCAATACTTCATGATCGATGTTGCCAAATCACCTCGAAGATAAAATATTTCATCCATACTTCATATTATAAGAAAAGCTAATGTTACTCCTTAGCCCTGGCTTAGCTCTTTCAAAACTGAGCTGATCTGGATAAAATTACTAGATGCTTTTCTGACATAAGTGAATCTTTTTGTTTCGTTTTATTTTAACCCCCGACGCAAAATTGACTGGGTGTTATAAGTTTGACGTGTCCGTATGTGTGTTTGTCTGTGGCATCGTGTAGACCCTGAACGGATGAACCGATTAAGATTTTGTTTTTTTTTTTGAAAGGTGAATTAGTCGGGAGTGTTAGCTATGTTTTGTCGGAGGTTTTATTAAATTTTTAAATTAACTTTTTGTTTTGAATATTAAGAAATATCGAACATTGGCACCAACAGACTGCATGATAATACGTTCACGCGAACGAAGTCATGAGTAACAGCTGGTATTAATAGTAGTTTATGCAACTGTCATATAATGAAGGGTATTAAAACACGAGTGTGTTTATGAAACGAGCGCAGCGAGTTTCATAATAGTAACGAGTGTTTTAATACCTGTGTTATATGCAGTTGCATACACTACTTTATCTACACTAATGCTGTTACATTCTACTTATGTTTCCAATACTTTGTGGGGTGTCCTAAGATTTTTGGAGAACACTAGTTGTTAACCAAACATTTGAACATTGTTAGCTTCCGATAGGACTCCCAAAATTTGCTGCTGTAGAGTGATATCTTCATTCGATGCCTCTGCTGACTCTAACTCCGCAGTCCTACGGTTGACAAACTCGGTGATCATGTTGTCAATTGTGGTGGCAGACTTAGGCTTCCTGATCCACCCTTGGTACCCCTTTAAGCTGGCCTCTCCATTAAGCTTAATCAGTAGCTCCTTCGCTACATATGCAACAGAGCTGTACAGGGTTGACCTGGCAGCTCCGAGATCCCTGTTGAATCCAAAGTAGGCATTACCGTTGACAACACGCAGTGAACGCTCAAAACATGTCAGTTCACCTTGTGTAAGACTGTTCAATTTGGACCACTGGAAAGTGCCATACTTGGACATTGCCCTTCCAACTATCATGAAGGCTGTAAGCCCTGATCCAGTTACTTGTGTCAGAGTCAACCGTAGACGGAGTGCATGCTCAGGAATATCAGCTAACCACCTCTCAAATACTCCCGGCGCATTGTCAGCAGTCACATACCTTCCGAACACGTTGTACGATTGTTGTATCACTTCTGCGGATAACTCTACATTCACACCTACATCAGTAGTCATCCCATTTTGAATCTTCGTGATGAATTTGTCTGAGACGGTTCCTCGTTTTGCTATACCAACATAACTTGTCACTATGAGAGTGACAGTCTCTAGATACATGTTAGATGGTAGTTTGGATGCAAGCCATATCAAAAATGCGATCTTGTCTTCCATATCCACTCTGTTTATGCCTTCTGGAGTGATAGAAACACGTAATGCGTTGATATGATTGATCTCTTCCTGACCATCCTGACCTTCACCATCCGCATCTTGATCGTCAGCTTCCTGATCAGCAGCTGTAGCTTCTTGAAGCTGGGTGAGCCATTCTTCAACACTGTGTCTTCGAGTGTAGATATTCCCCACTGTCATCAATGTGTTCAGGATATCAAGAAATACTTGAGTGGCTGCGGCATCATCTAAACTCAGATTAGATGGTAAGACTGGAGACATAAGTTCTCCTATGGTCAGTGCAATGATCTACTCCCGAGACGGCACATTACGATCGTCTGACACATACCTTACACCACAGCATATGGTTATAGCCGCAGATATCAGTTCTGTCTTCTCGTCTCTCAGAGCACCTAATGCTGCATTTCTTGAAAACAGTTGTGAAATGTATGGATCCGCAGCTAATGCTTCCTTCACTCTATCAGAGGTATCCAACCATCCTCTTGGAAAAACACGTTGTGCATTATTAGCCATCATAATCTTACTACGGGATGGTTTAGGATATATGTTATCACAGCTTCAAGGCACACACTAAAACCAAATTCTACGATTAGAAACGTTTATAATATAGTTGTATCGTCATAGTTGTTTTTAATACGAGAGTATATAACACTATATCGGTATTCACTCCGTGGCAAGTACAAGCATAATCTGAAATCATGTATTGATTTTACCAACTTTATTCCTGGTGAGCTCAATTACTGTTAACATAATAAATAATCTACATAATATATAACACCTAATGACTAACACGATCATATAATTAAACTGTTAGGATTAGAATTGATATCTAGGCATGTATCTTCCCCGTTAGGCACCTACCAGCTGCCACGAGCACGTTTTATCCACGTGCATATTGACCTCATCGGACCGCTACCAATCTGTAATGGAAATCGTTATTGCCTCACCGCCATAGATCGCTTTACTCGATGGCCTGAGGTGATACCAATACCCGATGCGACGGCTGAAACAGTAGCAAAAGCCTTACTTACAGGATGGATATCGAGATTTGGATCCCCCGTGGACATTGTAACAGACCGCGGCAGACCTGTACCTAAAAAGGGTGACCGTACCGACCCATCAAATTACAGGCCAATAGCGATCACATCCCTTCTCTGCAAGGTAATGGAGAGAGTGATTAACTCTCAGCTTCTGAGACATCTAGAGGATCATCAGTTAATCAGTGATCGCCAATATGGGTTCCGTCATGGCCGATCTACTGGTGATCTCCTAGTTTATCTCACTCACCGTTGGGGAGAAGCTATCGAGAGTAGAGGTGAAGCTCTTGCCGTTAGCTTAGATATCGCTAAGGCGTTTGATAGGGTCTGGCATAAAGCACTTCTAGCAAAATTACCATCTTACGGCTTACCTGAAGGGCTTTGCAAGTGGATTGGTAACTTTTTACATGGTCGCTGCATAAGAGCCGTTGTTGATGGCGCTTGTTCAGCGACTATGTCAATTAATGCCGGAGTTCCACAAGGATCTGTGCTCTCGCCCACGCTATTCATCTTGCATATCAATGATATGTTGAAAACCAGCAACATACATTGCTATGCGGATGATAGCACGGGCGATGCCCAATATTCGGGCCGTGCTAATGCCCCTAAGGACGAGATTTTAGAAAGGAGAGCGGAACTTGTGTCTTCAGTTGAATGCTCTCTTGAGCAAGTAACTGACTGGGGTGCGCAAAATTTAGTTAAGTTTAACCCCACCAAGACACAAGCGATCGCGTTCACCGCAAAGAAAAGTCTGTTCGCCATCTCACCCAGTTTCCAGGGCATTCCTCTTACCTTGTCGGCTAACATCAGCATTTTGGGCGTCGATATTTCTAACGAGGTCCAGTTTAGGAGTCATTTGGGCAGCAAGGCTGGCTTAACATCTAGAAAACTTGGTGTACTAAATAGAGCGAAGCAGTACTTCACGCCGAACCAACGTTTATTATTGTATAAAGCGCAAGTTCGGCCGCATATGGAGTACTGCTCTCATCTCTGGAGTGGTGCACCAAAGTACCAGCTTGACCCTCTTGACTCCTTGCAGAGAAGAGCCGTTAGACTTGTCGATGACTCAAAACTAACCGACAAATTAGAACCGCTGAGCTTGCGCCGAGACGTTGGTTCGCTCAGCTTGTTCTACCGGTACTATAATGGGGAATGCTCTGATGAACTGTTTCAATTAATCCCTCCATCCCGTTTTTACCACCGAACTGGCCGCCATCGCCAGAAATGTCACCCGCACATCATAGATGCGTGGAAGTCTCGAACGGTTCGTTTCAATCGTTTGTTTCTTCCGCGCACCTGTGTTTTGTGGAATGACCTACCACGTTCGGTTTTCCCTTCATACTATAACCTTGGCCGCTTCAAACGAAGGGTTAATAGAGTCCTCAGAGGTAGGCAACGCACTGAAGATGCCTCGGGTATTGGAAGTGTCCATAGGCGGCGGTGACCACTTACCATCAGGTGGCCCGTCGCTTGTTTGCCACTTATTTTTATATAAAAAAAAAAAAAAAAAAAAAAAAAAAAAAACAAAAAAAGGGGTTCGAATCGTCCTTATTCCAACATCTATCCAAAATAACAGGATTTCATCATAAAAAGACCATTGCATATCATCCTGCATGCAATGGAGCCATAGAGAGATTCCACAGACAACTAAAAACTGCAATTACCTGTCATGCCACTGATAACTGGATGGAAGCCTTACCTTTGGTGTTACTTGGTATTCGAAGCGCGTACAAGGAAGACATCCGAGCGAGCACTGCAGAACTTGTGTATGGAGAGCCGCTACGCTTACCGGGAGAATTTTTTGACCCAAGCAAAGCTGGAACAACAGATATCACAGAATACACTGCCAGATTACGCTCGTTCGCCAACGATCTGAAACCAACGCCTGCTTCGAGACACACTAAGCCATCCATATTTGTTTTTAAGGACTTACCCACTGCCAGCCATGTATTTTTGAGAGAAGACGCAGTACGACCTTCCTTGCAACCTGCATACACGGGTCCACATGCAGTCCTGGAGAGATCTGAAAAAGTGTACAAATTGTTAGTAAAAGGCAAACCTGTCACAGTATCGGTAGATCGCTTGAAGCCGGCCTACATATTAGATGACAGCAACAAAACTCTAAATGAATCTCTCGATGACACACCTCCACCTGAAAACATACAGAGAAAGACTAGATCAGGACGTACAGTAAGATTCCCAGATTACTATCGACTGTAGGAACAGTCTCTGGAAGGGAGTAATGTGGGGTGTCCTAAGAGTCTATAAAACGCTCATCGCCTATGTGCAAACCGCTGCTGACAAGTCGGCCGCGCCGATGCGCGAGAGTACTACGCATGCGTGGTGGCCGCGTCAACTTTGAACTAAGCGACTGGTGACGTGAAGATTGCTCCGCAACATTCTTTTATATTTATATTTTAATCCTTTATTTCAATACGTAATAAACATATAAACATAGTGAATATACTAACAATAATACCTACTTATCATTTACCCAGACTATGAACTACCTTCCCATAACTTGATAAAATACGTTTATCTTCACTAATAAAAACGTGTATTGTCACAGTGAACTTGGCGCGCATGCGCGCTGTCACAGTGAACTTGGCGCGCATGCGCGCGCAGGGCGGCCAATCAGGAGCGAGCGCGCGATGTTATAATGAGATTTTACGATATCGATGTGGATATTATAACATCATGTGAAATTGCTTAAATGTTGTCTGTGCTATAACAGTAGTCATTATAATTCAAGTATTGGAAACATAAGTAGAATGTAACAGCATTATTGTAGATAAATTATCTATCGCGATGAAAGCAAAAGTGAAATTTTATCACACGAAGTAACGAAGTATGGATGAGTCCCAACAATACAAGATAATTATATGTTTATCGATTTCTTAGTTATAATTATCAATCTCTTTATTTATATGAAGATAATTCAACGTGTAAAATATGTATTATTGACTAGTAAATAATGACCTTTAATGTAAATATGTTTCAATAGATATTTAAACATCGATCTAATTATTACCAAAGTCAAATTTTGTATGAGTAATCTAAGTACTAAATGGATACGGTATATTTAAGATTTATTAAGATGATTATTCCTTAATATGGATAAATCTTCAATAGATTTTAATCGAAGCTTTTCCTGAAATGTGTAAATATCCGCCTATGAATTAATTAATTAAGTGTTTACTCTTTGTTTGTAAACCGAAGCTTTACCAGTCAGTGTTACTATCGAAATTTAAATGTTTTAAAAGCAACCAGTAAAGATGTTTTTTTACGAAATTATGTTTTATTTACCATGATTCTTTACGTATCAGCCAATTTAAACCATTCATCATCATCAGGTGACATCTTCAAGTTGAAGTTTGGAGGTCAGTAGGCTAAAACCATTAAGCAGTTGAAAATATTTCTATAGAAACAGTCTAGTAGTTTAGGAAGTAGATACGTTTGAAGACGGCAATGAAAGTTTATTTTGGCAGGTTTCTTTCGACTAATAATAAAATATCTTATTAGAATTGGATTTTAAGCTGGCTGATCCTATTTTTATTTGTCAAAGCCTATTTAGAATCTGACCTAATCTGCCAACTTACCATAATGGGTTGATTACATGTAACGAGTACAGTGGCGAGACAGTAAATGGGCATACTCGCCCGAACACACAAGTCATGGTTCAAGTGACTGTCTCGCCTCGTCAAAATGTTTATGCAAACCGTATAGTCGGTTGAGAGTACTGTCTCGCCACTGTAGTCGTAACGTGTAATCAACCCATTAGGCTTAATAGTTACAATCAGGCAGACCCTTCGTTTATTTGCCATTCAGGAAAATCCAAGGGATTTTAAGCCCTGAATCAAACATTATAAAGAACACGAAAAAGTTGCCTTGAGACCAGAAATAAACCTAATAATGTTTAGGTAACAGTTATGTATGGTAAATTACTAGTATGCCATTAGATGGGGCTCGGAGATATTGCGGTTGTTTTTCATCTGTGATAATTGCCTCGATTTATACACGTCACCTGAAAGATCAATTATGTATAATTGATTATACAATTATACTATTTGTACATACAATTAGGAAAAACTACAGGACATTATACTACCTCCTGCAACCATAATATAATTATGTCCAATTATACGAGTAGTTGCAGGTGGTTAAAATGAAATGCTTTATTTTTCAGCTTACCATGTTTCATGGCTTCCCGGTTTTTTGCAGATTTAAATAGTTTGGTTTGTCTGTATGCCAGCTACTATAATATTATAAAGAGGTAAAGTTTCAAGTATGCATGTGTGTGGTAGAAGGTAGTTTCCGAAACTACTAGACCGATTTTAAAAGTTCGGTGCGCAATGGAAAGCTATACTAACTCTCAAAGCAGTCGGTTTAAAGTTCCGAGCGTCATCTGTTATTTTAACATAATGCTAACGGCTTGTGTATAACCATTCTGCGTTCCATGATAAGCGTCACAGACGTGAGAATTCTGCCATACTCAAATGGAGTGGGTAGATTACGTGAGCCAAATGCACTTAAACACGTCAGCAAAGGTCTTCAAGAAGTGGGTGCCCAAACAGCTGACCTTCTGGGAATGACTCTCCATGGCGCCCTTGGCGTCAAGGGCATAAGTATTTGCCGCAACTGAGCGTTCGTGGTTTGACGGCTATGGTTATAATTTTCATGTAGAGTAGAGCAAAGACTACTCACAAGCATCACAGACTCTTTACTCGTAAACTAAGCTATACCTACCCTATAATTATATCGTCGTAATTTATTACTATTAGCTATCCTTGTTTATTCTGTCCCGTGATACGACTAAAAGAGTAATAGCACAAAGCACCTAATTTTGAAGTGTGAATGTGCATGCAATAAAATATGTCAAATAAAATGCACGTCAGCAAAATTGTCGAGTATAAACTCGGGTAAAAATGTTCGTAGGTCATGTAGGAAGGGATCGTCTTAGTGATAAGGTCACCAGTTATTTCACTACTTCGAAGAATTGTTTTGCATTTGCTTGTAATTTCTGATGTGGACAATAAAGAGTTTATCTATTGTAACGCGGAACACTGAACAAATACAAACAGGTAAAACTATAATGCGATATATCATAGTCCGAAGAGACAAACATATTTGGCCAAACTTAATTTCAATGCGCAAAGCACGTCTCTAATCCTACAGTTATTTGAAGGTAGGAAACTCGCCAGTGCGTCATGATATGCAAATTTAACGGCGCTATATTTTTGTTTCGTAATTTTTACCCTTAACCCATCCGCCGGTAGTAAAACAGCTTCGTAAATATTCATGTGACGAAATCCTCCAAATGAATCGTCCAAGTACCCCTGTAAATATAAATTTAATATTATTTACGAGGCTGGCGTTCGCTGTCTGCACTGCAACTCAGTTATGAATTATTGCTTTGTGGAAAGCCTTTTGTAATAAGTTTGTAAGCTCTTTTGATGGGGCGGTATGAAATAAAATGCAGTTATTTATTGAACAATCCTTTTGAAATACTTATTACAATACAACAATAGAATAAGTATTTATAGACACAACAAAAAGGAAATAAAAAAAATAGTAAAATGCAGAAGAGAGAGGCATGAAAGGTGAGCATGGTTATACAGGGTTATATGGAGTGGGTATGCTAAGGCGAAAAGGGCTCGTACTATTCATCATTATGAACAACGTTGACTATGAGATCCACCCTGAAATCGGGAAAAAAAAATCAGCCGATCAATACATTTTGTCGAGTGCCATCATCGATCAAGTAAGTGCCCTTAAGTAAGTAAGTAAGTTGTCATTTTTCTATGAAACATTGATTTTGATTGTGATTTTTTTTCTTGATTTCAATGTTGATCTCTTAATAAAAGTTGTTCGTAATGATGTACTAGGTATTACTATGAGCCCTTTTGGCTTAGCGTAGAGTTTCCTTATAACCTTGTACTGTATCATGAATAAGATAATTGCATTGAAACTTTTTCTTTCGTAATAAACTGAGGTTATAAAAGGACATTTAATGAGTTACTAACAGTGAAATATTACGTAAATATTCATAATTTGTCGCTGTTTTTGTCCCGTTGGAAGTAAAATCTGATCATTTGAAATTTAATGGTACCTACCTAAGTTTTAACTGTTCAAATACTGTCTTGCTTGTTAAAAATTGTTTCTTTTTATCTCGTTTGTGCGATAATTAATAGTCTTCTCAAAATAGATCC
Source organism: Alcis repandata (assembly GCA_949125135.1). Classification (NCBI taxonomy): domain Eukaryota; kingdom Metazoa; phylum Arthropoda; class Insecta; order Lepidoptera; family Geometridae; genus Alcis; species Alcis repandata. The sequence continues at coordinate 7,284,766 of OX421237.1, forward strand.
AATTTCAAAAAGATTGGATTAGCACTGATTGGTATTGTGGAAAGTTTCTGTGTAGCTAAAGATAAAGTCGGGAAGGGTACTGCATGATAAAATAGATTGATGACAGCAAGATAAAGAATAATAAGGAAATAAAATAAGGTTCGATTTCCTTTGGCTATAAAAGGAAAATTGATACAAGAAAAGAAAGGAAAAATCTATCATCTATCCCAAACTTTTCTTTTTGCAAGTTTTATACTGATAAGTTATTTATTAGTTTAGCTAATATATACGAGTATATACAGTATACACACGTATACAACCTTTTTCTTTGTTTCGCCGTAATCCGATAAAATCTGGGTGTTTTCAAGTCGCGAGTTAATCGGTTTCTTCTAGGCAGGCATGAAGACCGTATCGTTGCTTACCATCAGGCAAGATGGCGGTCAAATGCAAGCCTAAATAAAAATAAAGCCTGAATAAAAAAAATCCGATTAAAAGTAGGTGCATTTTTATACTAGTTACTAAAAGTAAAGTAGGCGTCAATGAAGTAATTCAATCAGGCGTTACGTCACAGAAGTTCATCTTCAAAATATGTTTCGGAAATGAATTTCTAATGTATTTCTTGCCACCTTTTTGCCATTTAATGCGGAAATACGCTACTAATGTTTTGAAAAAAAGATTACCAGTAAAATAGGGGCAAAGGCATAGGAAACTTACTGTGAGTAGGGGCTTAGATCGATAAATTGAGGTCTGAGTTTGGCGCACTGATGGATTGTGTCAGTTCGAAACTATTTGGTAATTTATTCACTACGATACGAGGCTATAAGCTCGGCATGTACCATGCTGAAAACAGGTGTTGTCATTGACTCCGAATTGTATGCATAGAATGTAATGGCATGCATGTAGGTACATTGTACATACGTCTTGCATACATACAATACATCATCTATAGGGATGCTATACACGGTTGCAAGTTGCCGGTGACAGTAAATTCGCAATTCGTGAATCGATATTCTATTCAAGGCAAAGGCAGACCCGGAATAATAACAGAGATACAGCCAAAAGCTCAAATAGAGTCAACTAACGTATCATGCATTTTGATTAGAAAATATTCCCCTGTGTTCAAGATGAAATGAGACATTACTGTGATCCGGTTGGAAGGGCATTGCTTCCA